>CM031239.1:586275943-586639658 GCA_018340775.1 Taxus wallichiana var. yunnanensis | reverse complement strand
AGTACCACTTCGATTTCAGTTGTCTTATATGCTTATTGTTTTACCTTGTTGGAATCCTTCAAAGGAATTCCTATAGAATCCCAAGTTTGGAAGTGGACTATTAAGTATCACTTCTCATCTGTTTAACAATTAGCCCTAGCAGGTATAACCCCATGGGATATTGGAAACTTCCACTGAAGCTGGCTGACCCCAACAACAGCCTCCATTCTCTTCTTTTTCATTAACCTTACCAGTAGAAGGTTTTAGATGTAATAAACCATTTCTTCACAATATATACAAAATGAAACATTGCAGCAGGCCTCCTGCTAGCATTAAACTCAAGAAACTGTAGCTATATTGCCTAACTCATATCTTGAGTCCATTTTGTAAAGGCAGAAGTAAGCAGGTGGTCTGCCATCCTTTTACAGTGGTATGGTTTGAATCTTGCAGAATGGGAAGCGGTACCTTATATATAAATCACAGACACACTAAACACACCTTCCCACACATCAAGAGGAACAATATCAAATTAGTGTCATTAATGAACTTTTTATCAATACAAAAGCGTAATTTTTATTTCTTGTTAACCTAGATGTTTATGACATTTATTCACTTCACTGACCCAATGAATGTACATATTTGGATTATTATGGTCTCTAGTAGATCATGTGTAACTCCTTACTTATCATGTTAGCTTGAGAACAAATCAAAAGAGAATCCACTTTTAAAGTTTCTTCATTTGGATTTTATGAAAAAGTTTAGTAGATTCATTTTATTGAACAACGTATTACCCAAACATACCTCTATATGGATGGAGGTACAACACATTGTCACCATCCACCTCTTTGTTATGGAAATATTTCCTCTCTTTGGAGGCAACCGCCTTCTTTTTATTCTTGTTATTCTTGAAGGGATGTAATTCTTGGTGGAGCTTGAAACATTTTTCCTCGGTTTGTGAGTGTCGACATCACACAAGGACCATGATGAAATTTAGACATCTTTTTTACTAACATCTAAGTATGACCTTAGACAAGTTGCCCTTTTTGCTTTCTCACTTTTTCCTTGGTGTCATTTCCTACTATCTTTTAAGGATGTTTCAAATGAGGTAGATGAGAATATTCTTATTTTCCATCTCTAAATATTGGGCTTCCTATTTTTATATCTCACTGTGCGAGGAGCATCATGATATTTTTAGAAATGACTCTCGTCGATGTCAATTTGCAAATGAGAATCCACCAATGTCAAATTGATCTATTTTGCATCGATTCACTACATCTTTGAATTGGATCATTTTTTGTACACATAATCTCTAAATAAAAAGCTTAGTCTTTAGCACATTATGGCCTTAAATTTTATAAAAACTAGAGAATCATGTGCCAATACATGAAGCTGAAATATTCCTCATAAGGCATTTCGAGAAGAGATAATTTGCAAAGTTTCATCAGAATTCGTGTAAATTCTTCCCATTTGAGTAGATATGAGGAAGATTATTTATGGCTATGGATAGTTATGAAAAAATGATTTCAAACCATATTTAAGCATGAAATGTGTTTAAGGTGACAACATGTGTGAAACAAATCGAGGAAGGGTCTCACTGAAGTTGGATGAAAATGGGCTAAAAATACATTTTAAGTTGATCTAGCTAGTGGTTATAGGTTCCCCTCTAACCGTGGATCAAACTCGTTAGGGTTGGAATCTCATGAGGTTAAAATCAGGTTTTAATGGTGGAATGAGGAAAAATAAATGGGCCTCCAAAGAGATGACTCGTCCCTCATGCTCATGGAGACATCTGGCGTGATATGCTCTCAAGTGAGGTGATATGGAGGGGGCTGGGAAAATCACTATATAACCATGTGATGTCGATCCCTTGATGTACATGGGGTCTAGTTTATTGGCCCTTTTTATCACCTCTTCTCCTTAGAATCTTTAGGACAGTCTCGGGACACCAATTTTCACCTCAGCTGGTAGATGGATTCAGTCATGGAGGCAAATGGGAAAAGCATGGATGAGAGAAGGTAGTGAGAAACAAGCTCATGGATTAGTGCGAGGGGTAATATGGACTGTCTTTGGTGGAGATATGCTGCTTCAGTAATGGAATGAGGTTACCTTCTGCTTGTCACTTCATTCTGGGGGAGAGTGGGGGACATTAGGAAAATCTAAAACCGATGGTGAGGAGTGAAAGGGGAACACCTGTGTCAAAATAATGTCCACCTTGATCTTGGGGAAATGCTTTGAGACCACATAAAGACATCTATGATAATGTTCTCAAAGTGCACCTGTGAGGAGGAATAAGGTTAAATTTTTTGTATCTCATGTCACCCATGTCATCAAGGAATGAAAAAAATTACATCAAGAGAGGTTAGAATATCAGATGCCCACACACATCAATTAGAAACTTCATTTACATGCATTTATAATCGAAGAAAAAAACAAATCCATGGGAGAAGCTACAAGACCAAATGAAACTCATTGGTCACAAAGTACCAATTAATTCCTCAATCAAGGAGGCAAAAATTCCTTCTTTTCTTATTGAAGCTCGAGAAGAGTTTGTACATAGCTTGAGAATGGAAGAAATTCGAGGAAGAAGAGAAAATAGAAGAAGAATGGCATTTTCTATCTTTTCCAGGTACAGAGCACTCTAGTTTTTTTGAAAATCAATCACCCCCCTTGGAATGACATCGAGAAGCCATTATATTCTTTGCAAGAAACCATTACAACTTCACAAATCCTCAACGCCTTTTTGAATTCCTCTGTTGTGAAGAAAATGCTCATGGCGGGTTAAACCAGATCTTGCAAAGCAACCATTACATTTGATTTTCCAGTTTAAATATAGACCATTAGATTTTCCTCTAACTCTGAAAATCGGGTCATCCACGTGGCAGGAAGGGATTGGAGTGGTTACGGGGAAGCCCTTTGCATTTTGTGATTTTTTAGAGATTTGGAAATTTGGAACAAATTGGCCCACACCCCCGCTTTGACTTTTCAACTTAGACACGTGGTTGCTTCTGATTGGAAATGGGGTCATGGCCCTTTTCTCAACATTTTAACCTTTTTTGAAAAAGGCTCAAAACTCAATTTCCTCCACTTGCCACTTCTGATTTGACTAGGACACGTGGCACATTTCTGGTTGGAGATGGGGTCATGGCTCTTTTCTAAACATTTTAACCTTTTTGGGAAAAAGGCTCAAAACCTCAATTTCCTCCACCCCGCTCTCTCGCTTTTGACTTTTCAATGGTGGGCTTCACCTTGACTTTTTCCTTTATAGCCTGATCAGGTTGGGATCATTTTTTAACTTTTCACCTTTTTTACAAAAAGGCTCAAAAACACAAATTCCTCCATGCTGCCCACTCTTCCACTTTGACTTTTCAACTTTGGGCTCGAGACCTTGGCAGAGCCATGAGAGCATTTTAGAACTTTTACTTCACTTTTGGGAATTTGGTTAAATTTCCAAAAGTGCCCCGATGGCCCACTCATCCACTTTGACTTTTCAAAAGCCTTTTGGGTGCATGAGCCTTCGATTTTAGAACTTTTACTTACTTTTTTACTTTTCAATTTCCACACGTGGAGTCCCCATTTTCCAACTTTTTTTTACCTTTATTTTGTACTTTTGGGACATTTAAGTTTCGCTTAATTGAAGACCGATTTGAATTTTCCTTTTTCATTACTTGACACGTGGAGCCATCCTTTAAGGTTAGAATTTTCAATTTTCACTGATTTTCGACTTTTCCAAAATTTACCATTTTTGCCAAAAGTGACCAAAAGTGTTAAGTTCACCAAAAATCCCATTCCTCCCCATCCAATAGGATCTGACCACGTACCTACATTCATTGGGGTCAAAATTTGATGGGAAAAGACACCATCATCCCGACTATGGAAAATACACAAAGAAGAAAACTTCATCATTTTGAGTCCAATTTTTGAATTTCCTTCACGAACCAGAGGCATGGAGGAAAAAAATGATTTGGTGACCCAGGCCATAGAACAAGTGAACAATTTTGATCAAAAATGGAGGTTGCAAAGAGGATATTACGTGCACAGACAGAAAATGGAGAATTTCTCAAAATGAGAAAAATAGAGGTTTAAATAGCTCTAGGGCACGACTTCTACTAATTTCTTGAATCTCTAATTTGGCTTAAACACCAACAAAGGGCATGAGCTCAAAAAAATTTGAATTTGGCTATGAAAATGCAAGAGTAGTTTTTGGGAGACAACAGTTGGCTCTAGCTTGGGGACATGGCGTGAACTGGGCATTGCTAGGGCACGACGTGAGGATCCAGAATCTCAAGTTTCAAAACATATTACATTGACCAGTGCCTTATCCATTGGGCCTTGCAGAGTCATGTACAATTCTGAGAAAGAATGGAAGAAGAAGGAAACACACAAGCCAAACCACACACAACCAAAACCAAACAAAACTAAAACCAAAACCACGCAACAAAAAGGAAAAACACACCTACGCAAATCACCTATGATATAGGGTGGGGGACAACCCACTTTCACTGATGATATAGTTTCAAGTATTTCCCACTTTGAGGCAATTCCAATGGCATTTCCATCCAAGTAAGAGAGGAGAAAAACATTCTCACCACAAGCTCCATGAATTTGGAATGGGCCCAGCCATAATGAATCAAACTTTCCATGGCTGCCCTTTGGTTCTCTTCTTTTGTCCCATAGCAGGACCAAATCTCCAACTTTGAAATTCCTTGCTTTGGTCTTCTTGTCAAAAAAATTCTTCACTTTCAACTGATGTTCTTTAATTCTATCCACCACTTGGCATCTTCTTTCCTCCAACTTCTCCAGGAAGAGGATCCTCTTGTCAATGGAGTCTTTGTATTGACCATCTTCTATTTCTTACAGCAGCTTGAGAGCTGGCATCTCAATTGTGAGAGGAATCTCTACCTCAATTCCATACAACATTTGGAAAGGTGACATACCTATTTCCTTCTTAGGAGTGATCCTATCGGCCCACAATGCATCATATAACTTCTTGTGCCAGTTCCTTTGATTCTCATCTACCAACTTGCGAACAATGGTCACAATGTTCTTGTTGCTTGACTCAACTTGACCATTTCCCTATGGATAGTAGTCAGAAGAGTGAGATAAGGAGATTCCAAAACCATAACAAAACTCTGTGAGCTCCTTTGAAGAGAAATAGGTGGCATTGTCTACAACAATCTTCTGTGGTACTCCAAAATGCGACAATGATATTCTCCTTGATGAAGTTGTAGACTATTTCAGAGCTGGCTTGCTTGGTTGGAATGGCCTCCACCCATTTAGTGAAGTAATCAGTTGTAGTGAGTACATAAGTATGCCCTGCACTAGAATGAGGATTCAAAACACCAATAAAATCTAGCCCCCATTGCTGAAATGGTTCCTCAATCACCACAGCCCGAGTGGCAATGCAACTAGTTGTGGCTTTCCAACAAATTGTTGGCATGCTTTGCATTTGGAAACCCAAGTCTTGAGTATCTACAAAGATGGAGGGCCAATAATATCTCCCCCGAGAATCTTATGCATAGTGACCATTGCTGAGAAATGTCCACCACAAGCTTGATCATGATATGCCCTGAGTAACTTTTCTTGTTGCTCCTTATCTACACACCTGAGGAAACAACCATCTAGGCCTCTCTTGTAAAGTGCATGATTCCAAATCACAAACTTGGCTGCCTTTAGCTTGAGTGTCCTTCTTTTTTTGTAGTCAAGATGAGGAGGACATTCTCCATAAGTGAGGTAGTAAGCAATATCCACATACCACTCATCAGTAGTGGTGACAAAGAGCACTTGTGGACTGTCTTCTAAATAGGTTGGGAAAACATCATCCTTTTCTCCCTGCTTGAGCCTTTGAGAGTTTCATCTTCAGCAATCAGCTTGCACAAACCATTTCCTCTTACCAGATTAGAGGGCCTAATCTCCAAGTCATACTCTTGGGTCTTTGCAATCCAACTTCCTCTCTTAGCCCCAGGATCTTGTTGAGTCAAAATGGACTTGATTGCACTTCCAGGGACCATCACCACTATATGGGAATTGAGAATGTAGAATCTGAAAACTTTTAACAGCTTTAACCACTACGTAGGCATGCTTCTCTAGTTGGTTGTACTTTAGCTCATGATTTTTCAAAGGACAACTCATGAAAGCAATGGGTGCTTCCAAGCCTTCATCATTTTTCTACAAGGGACAACAGAGAGTGTATGTTCTGATGCATAGCAATACATGATGAACTCCTTGTTGAAATCTAGAGATACAAGAGTTGGAGCTTTGGCAATGGCTTTCTTGATATTCTCAAATGTTGTTTTTCCCTCCTTATTCCACTTGAAATTTTCTTGAGGCTTCATCATGGAAGTTATATGCTTAGTCAGTTCAGAAAACTCAGGCACAAAATGATGAAGGAAGTTTACCTTTCCAAAGAATGAATGAACTCCCTTTTTGCTGGTTGGTAAGGCTAATGCTTGGATAGCTCTGACCCTCTCAGGATCAATGTGTGCTCCATGTTTGTTCACAATGTGTCCCAACAACTTACCTTCTGTGACTCCAAAAATGCACTTCTTTGGATTTAGAGAAATGCCATGTTTCCTACACCTTACAAGGACTTGCTCCAAATGACTGATATGGTCTCCCCTCCTCTTTGAGAAAACCATGAGGTCATCAAGGTAAATGACAATGCAATATTTCAAATCTTTGAAAGCCAAGTCCATTGCTCTCTGAAAGTGGCCCCAACATTGATCAAGCCAAAAGGCATTCTTTGTAGGAAAAAGTGCCCCAGGGTGTTGTGAAGGTTGTTTTGTTGCAATCCTCTTCTGCCACCTTGATTTGGTTATACCCTGAGAATCCATCAAGCAAAGAGAGCATCTCAGATCTAGTGACTTGCTTGCAAAATATGATCCATGATTGGAAGAGGGTAGTTGTCCTTGAGAGATGCCTGATTCAGATTTTGAAGTCTACACAAATCCTTATTTCCCCATTCTTCTTCCTTACTAGCACAATGTTAGCCACCCATGTTGAATGGTGGATGGGGAAGATGATTCTAGCATTGAGCATCTTTTCACCTCTTCTTTGATAACATCAACAATCTTTGGATTGTAGGGCCTTTGTTTTTTCCTAAAGGGCTTAGCTCCTTGCTTCAAAGGAATGGAATGATGCATTTCCTTTGGCTGAAAAGACTTGAGTTCATCATAGGAGTAGGCCAGGACATCTGAGTACTTTTTAGTAGAGAGAAAAAAACTTTCTCTTCTCTTCTAGTGAGCAACATTTACCAATGTTAACCATCCTTGGATTCTCTAAAGTGCCAATGTTTTCTTGATCAAAATCAGATGGGCACCGAGAAGACTATTTTTCTTTCTCTTGGATGAACCTGTCATGCTTGTCAAAGAGATCTTCCAAAGAAACTAGGCCTTTGGGGATTTTGTTTCCTTTCAGTTTAATTACCCCCTCTTCATCAATTCCCTCAATTCCTTCCTTCTCTTCTTTGGGGACTGATTCACGGTGTGGGTTTTCACTTCCTTCAAAGAACAGATTATTGAAGTTATCCCTTTGTTCTAAGAAGGCTAGGATCTGATTGTCATCATTGAAGACCTACCAGTGATTTGCATTGTCTGGTACACTAGGTCTAAAAACCATCTCAATGGTCACCTTATCTTTTCCAAAAGAAGGATGAGGTGTCACTAAGGAAGCTGACACTGCTAGAGAATCATCCTTTTCATTCTTTCTCCTAGGGATAGCTTCAATGGAGAATGCATCAAAGGATTCAATGCAGTCCCACACTCTATTTCTATAGTGCCCGAGCCTTGGATTTTTTACCTGATATTGTTGGTGGACCTACTTCACCACAATCTCAACATCACCTTTGCATCTCAACTTCTTGATCCCCATGTCCTCTACTTGCATTCATGCCTAAGAGCAAATGCTTCATACTCTGTAGTATTGTTTGTATTATCAAATTGCAGCTTATAGGAAAAAGGGTATATCTCATTGGAGGGAGAGTATAATACTACACCAGCTCCTAAACCTACTCTGGAATGACTGCCATCAAACTCCATTGTCCAAATCTGATCTTCTTCTTCCTCCATGAGGAGTGGCAAGTTCTCTTCTTTTTGTGATGTAAGGAAGTAGTTTCCTAGCCCACAATCTTGAAAGAGGATGTTAGCTCTTGGATCATCAGATTTCCTTACTTGTGAATTTCATTTTCCTGACTGGCAACAGCTTCTTCATTTCTCCTTTCACTGGGATAGTTGCAGATGACCAATCCATTTTTATTTCTCCACCTAGATCTCTACAAAAACTTCTACTCAAAAGCATACCAAAAGATGTTGGGATATCTACCACCAAAATGGTCAAGAGTATCTTCTTGTCAGGGTAATCAACTAGTGCAACTTGAGCATCCTTGATTCTTCCTACTAATGGAACTTGTTTGGATTCCATTGAATAGCATGTGCCATTTTCCCGGGTCAAAGTGAGGCCAAGAGCATTTGTAACTTTTGTTGGCATCACATTATCTGAGGCTCCAGAGTCTATGATGCAATTGTTCAACTGGAAGCCTTTGATGAGAAGTGACAGGTAAAAAGGCTCAACTCTGTTGGTGTTGGAAGCACTTGAGGGCTAGCATGTTTTGAGAAGGTGGTATGGATGGTGTGGGAAGTAAGCCTTTAGAATTAGAGATTTGGGGTGTAGAGTTACCACCCCGGACTACCTTGATGAATCTATCAAATTGGGTAGGATGTGTTTGTAGGTATTCAATCTCAGAGAGTTGAACTTTGGTTTTGCTTGCATGCTCCACAAAGTCAAATGGAGCTATGGTAGGTGAGGAAGAGGTTCCAACAGTGGATGAGGACTTAAATGGTAGAGGTTTTGTTACTTTTGGTGTTGGGTTATCCTTTTCAAATGTAGCAATTGGCTTGGAAGGAGGTGAGGGTGTAGCCCTTGATTGAAATTTAGATGTTCTTGCAGAACCAATATTAAGAAGAGAATTGCTCTTAACAACTTTTGGGTTGAGAGGAGAATCAGATGACTTACTTGGCACAATAGTGTGATCCTTGACAACCAGTGAATCTAGTTTCTCTTTGGCTGATTCCATGGAAGGTGGTAATGGTGATCCTCTGTGATGATCTTGTTTTGTGGAGGCTTTGAAGAGCTATCTTCTTTGTTCTTCCTACTCTCAGTTGTAACTGCTGAGGCTGAAACACCATTCTTGGATTGTGCACAAGTGAAAACAACACATGAAAAACTTGGAGCTTCTTCATCACCTTCCTCCTCATCATCAACGTATTCAATCAAGCCATTGTGCATGCCACCTCTTCAATTTCAAGATAGTTTTCATAGTCATCCATGCTTTCTTCTTCAGTTTCCTCAATGTTTGTTCCTTCTTCTGATTCTCTAGTGTCACATAGATAGCATTGATTGGTGGTGCTTCAAGAGCAAGCCTACGAGGAGGTGGAGCAATTCTTGGTCTGTCAGGAGGATTTGATCTCCTTGGAGCATTCCTCATTGTGATTTGTGATAGCTGCTTCTTCAAAGCAACTAGGTCATTTGCCATTTTTTGGAACATTGGATCAATGGTGACTGGATTTGAACTTTGACCTTTTGCTTCCCATTTGGTCCTTTCACTTTTCTAGAAAAGAATTAGATCATCATCAGTCTCAATTGTGAAGTCTTTAGCATCCCTCAAGGTTCTTGGTTGGGCTCTTCTGAGGAAGAAACCAACTTCTGGTGGCAAAGCACTGATGAAGAATCTTTTCAAGTTGTTTTCAGAGGGTAACACATCTTCTGGGATCCTCCTTGTCAACCTATCATACCTTGCTACAAAATCTCTCATTGATTCGGAGGTCTCCTTCTTCATCTAACCAATTGGACCAGCAGGTCCTGAAAATATTTTGTGCTCTTGAACCTATGTTCAAACACACTTCTTATATCTTCCCAGCATGTGACAGATCTTGGGGGCAACATGTAGAACCATTCAACAGCCTTTTCTTGGAGTGACTCCACAAAGAGCCTAACTAAAACATCTTCATCTTCAACTCCCAACACTCCACAAGTAGTGATGAATGCTGCTACATGTTCTTCTGGGAGCTGAGAACCATCCCCTTTGAATTTTGGGAAGTTCTTTCTTGAACCTCTTGGGAGCTCATGGAGTGGTTGAGCAAGAGCCAAGTGGACCGGTATTTCTCCCCCATGGTACATTGGGCCTGCATTCCTCATGCTCATGATCACCCATTCTATTCTTGTTTCTATCCTCCAGTCTTGCTAAGGCTACTTTGCTTGCTTTCTTTTGCTTTGATTTGGAGTCTTTCTATTTCTTCAAGTTGAGCCCTTATCTCCTCCTCAGCAACTACCTCTCTTTCAAGCTCTTCAAATGTGGGATCAATTTTCCTCCTTGCCTCAGTTGTCGGTGTATCTTCTATCAGCCAACTTGAAAGTTTATGCTCTCCTCTGGGGTGCTGGAATTTGTCTCTACCTTTCCAGTTCGACAACACGTTCCTCTTCCAGGTCCAAAATCCTTATGGCAATGAAGTATTGATTGACACTTTGTCTCTTATGCCAAATAGCTTCTCTCGATCGGAAGCAATGTCTTCTTGGATGTGAAAGAGTAAATCAGGTCTCTCAACAGGAGGATTTCCCAGAATAGCCATGATTTACATCCATGTAGTCTGTGTGATTATTCAATCTCCAGAAACTTTTCTTCTAGAATATTTTTGTATTTTATGACCTTGAGGTCATTTTTAGGTGTAGATGCTACAAAATCTGCCCCACGGTGGGCACCAAAAAATGTTGGCAAGAAAATTTGTCTTGTGGACAAATTGGTGGGTTTCAAGCCAACGCTATGGGAATCTAAGTCCCTCTACTTGAATGGTGCAGCTTCCGTATGTGCATGCATGAAAAAGTGGATTTCAATGGTGGTCTTTCGACCAGAGATCCAACAGGGGCACTCCACTTGTCCCTGTGGCAAAAGCTAGCAATTTCTCACTAGAGAAGAACTTTGTCTGAGAAGGGAAAAGGGAGTGAGAATGGAGGTAGGAAAAACTAATGTTGTGGGTAGAATATCAGATGCCCACACACATCAATTAGAAACTTCATTTACATGCATTTATAATCAGAAGAAAAAAAACAAATCCATGGGAGAAGCTACAAGACCGAATGAAACTCATTGGTCACAAAGTACCAATTAATTCCTCAATCAAGGAGGAAAAAATTCCTTCTTTTCTTATTGAAGCTCGAGCAGAGTTTGTACATAGCTTGAGAATGGAAGAAATTCAGGAAGAAGAGAAAATAGAAGAAGAATGGCATTTTTTTATCTTTTCCAAGTACAAGAGCACTCTAGTTTTTTTTTAAAATCAATCACCCCTTTGGAATGACATCGAGAAGCCATTATATTCTTTGCAAGAAACCATTACAACTTCACAAATCCTCAACACCTTTTTGAATCCCTCTGTTGTGAAAAAACTCATGGCGGGTTAAAACCAGATCTTAAAAAGAAACCATTACATTTGATTTTCCAGTTTAAATATAGACCATTAGATTTTCTCCTCTAACTTTGAAATCGGGTCATCCACGTGGCAGGAAGGGATTGGAGTGGTTACGGGGAAGCCCTTTGCATTTTGTGATTTTTTAGAGATTTGGAAATTTGGAACAAATTGGCCCACACCCCCACTTTGACTTTTCAACTTAGACACGTGGTTCTTCGATTGGAAATGGGGTCACAGCCCTTTTCTCAACATTTTAACCTTTTTTGGAAAAAGGCTCAAAACTCAATTTCCTCCACCGGCCCACTGCTTTGATTTGACTAGGACACGTGGCACGTTCTAGTTGGAGAGGTCATGGCTCCTTTCTAAACATTTTAACCTTTTTGGGAAAAAGGCTCAAAACCTCAATTTCCTCCGCCGGCCCACTCTCCCACTTTGACTTTTCAATGGTTCAACTTCACCTTGACTTTTTCCTTTATAGCCTGATCGGGGCTGCATGGATCATTTTTTAACTTTTCACCTTTTTTACAAAAAGGCTCAAAAACACAAATTCCTCCGCCGGCCCACTCTTCCTTTGAACTTTTCAACTTCCTTCCACCTTGGCGAGCCTTGAGCATTTTAGAACTTTTACTTCACTTTTGGGAATTTGGTTAAATTTCCAAAAGTTCCCCGATGGCCCGCTCATCCACTTTGACTTTTTTGGCCAAGACCTTGGCGGAGCTGTGGAGCATTTTAGAACTTTTACTTCACTTTTGGGAATTTGGTTAAATTTCCAAAAGTGCCCCGATGGCCCTACTCATAGCTGATTTTGACTTTTTTTGGTGGGGCTTCACATGGAGTTTCCACTTTTTGAAGACTTCAACTTTGAATTTTTCCTTTATAGCTTTTGTGACATGGGGCCGGGGGTTAACTTTTCACCATTTTTTTTGGTCCAAAAAAATTTACCATTTTTGCCAAAAGTGACCAAAAGTGTTAAGTTCACCAAAAATCCCATTCCTCCCCATCCAATAGGATCTAACCATGTACCTACATTCATTGGAGTCAAAATTTGATGGGGAAAAGACACCCATCATCATCCCGACTGTGGAAAATACACAAAAGAAGAAAACTTCATCATTTTGAGTCCAATTTTTGAATTTCCTTCACGAACCAGAGGCATGGAGGCAAAACAATGATTTGGTGACCCAGGCCATAGAACAAGTGAACAATTTTGATCAAAAATGGAGGTTGCAAAGAGGATATTATGTGCATAGACCTCGAGAAATGGAGAATTTCTCAAAATGAGCAAAACAGAGGTTTAAACAACTCTAGGGCACGACTTTTGCTAATTTCTTGAATCTCTAATTTGTTTCATTCTGCCGGTGAGGAGTTCCTCGAGGTTGACATTCCACAAACTCCATAAAGCTACAAGGACATAATGCCATTGAACCCACTAGTAAAGAAAATACCGTGGGACGTTGAAAACATTAAAATATTTCAGAAGACCCCACAAAATAAGAAGGAATGTTGGCAAAAGCCATGGAACAAGTGATGGATCATTCATCCTGAAAAATCTCATTGCTTCAAACAAAGCAGAAATATTTATAATTGTTGGAAATATATTATTAATGGCTACATTCTAGGGCCAAAAAATTTAGAAATCAATGCATTCTAGGGAAGAAAAATGTCAAACATAGTTAAGGGAGAACAAATTGTCCTCAACACACAAGTTATCAAATCATTACCTAACCACTTTTACATTAATGAGGATTGATGCTCCTTTCCTTCAAAAATCAGGTAGTATGAAAGAATGGTCTTCTAAAGATGTCCATGTTATTTTGTAGAGTGAAGTTAATGAGTTCTTGTTAGTGGTTTGTGATTGGAGTTCAAATTTTCCTCTATTTTCTTCTCTCTTCTTATAAATTATAGAACAATATTCATTTGAAAATGTTGGACCTATTGGATTTCAAGAGAGCATTATTTAAAGTAGTATTTTCTTCACATTTTGAGTTGTAGGCCTCATATCTATTCTCTTCATGTGGGATTTGACATCCTTCTACTATTGTAATTGACTATGTATCTGTTGGAAGCAATAATTTTTTTTTTCTTAGGCTACTTTACCCTAGCTCATAATTTATTACGTCTTATTTTCTCTCTTTCACAATATTAGTTTGATGTGCTTTTATTTATGTCACTTGCAGGTTTCCTTTTTATTATTCTCCACAAATATAGATGTGTAAGTGTTGTTTTAGACTATGGCATGTTTTATGCCCTACCTTTGTGAATTTTCCTTTATTTTAACTCATCTAAGAGTGTTCACTTCCCTTTTACAATCTATTGCCTCTTTTAGTTTAGGATTTTCCTCTTCTCATTCATCTCTTTTCTTTTCCTAGTCCCTTTAGATGTTAGATTAGAATAACTAGACATTTCCTTCTTTAGGAATAGTTTAACATTAGAAATAGGTAGAGGAAACAATGTTCTCTAGAGTTTTTCTCAAATAAGTGAGGCCCACAACTTGAGAGACAATCCCATGTTACCCAAAAACACTAATTTCTCATTATTTTTCATGTAAAATTAGATGTTGTTTTTTAGCGATAATATTTTTGCACACTCAATGGGATAGATTAGAAGTTAATATTTCCATTTTGCCAAGTTTTGGTTTGTATTTTGTAAATTTCATCCTTTTGGAGGTTTTGGTAACAATGGTCAGGTGACTCATACCTCCATATAGACCAGGTTCGGTAGTAATTATTACCTCGGTTTCATGACAAGTATTTAAAAGGTAAATAAAAATAGAGAAGAATGATCTTTTGATTACTTACAGAATGTCATTTAAGAAGAAGGAGAAGAGGTAGATTGGTTCGAGAGATCACCATAACCACCAAGCCGAGTGCCTCTACTCCTCCTCTTGTGAGCCCTTATTGTTTTCATATATAGTTCTAAGACCTATCCACTTCATGGCTCTTCAAATGAAGCTTCCTTTATTCAATTTTAATAGTGGTGTTCTTCTAGCTCTCAATGCAAAACAATATATACTAGTGCTACACTTAAAAGTATTCCTTTCTTCATCATGGAAAAAAACCATACTAGCCTAACTAATCATATCCAATTATTACTAATGTTTTCTCATTCTATTTTATCACTAAAGATGATGTTGCGGTTAGAATCTTGGATTCATCATTCAAGGAAAATATCTCAGAATGGTACAAGAGTTTGATACCAACCTCAATTCATAATCGGGATGATCTTAGTACATATCTTTGGAATCGAGAAAAATAATTAGATCATATGTCCTTGTAAGTCGTTAACAACAACAAAGAGAGTATGAGCGAGAAGATGAAAAATTTTAACATTAAATTTTAGAGGAATTTGGATAAAATTCCTCAAGTTATAATACCTACACCCAAATATGAATTTATTTATTATCTAAAGGCCTTGAAAAATGATATTTAGTCATGATTCTATCTATGGGGGTATAACATTACTAGATTCTTATACCATTGTTATTAGAGATGAGAATAGCCTTATTCAAGCTGAGAAACTTTCTCTTAGACCTCTAATGCCATTTGTTCTAGAGATAGAGACACCTAATTCTCATATACCCCATGACTTAGATCCTATTCTTATCCCAAGGAATAAAATTTCTATCTAGGCATATACTTCCATCAACTACCTCCCCTAAGTTGCAAGAGTTGATGAAACAATTGCAAAATTTTAGGAATGAGTTGGTATCAATAGAGAGTTAGCAAGACACTAGTTCATCTCAAGCTTTGGTTCCTATTTAAAATAATATGGTACAAGATTATGAGTTGTGTTTCCCTTGTCATCTTTTGAAACCAAGTAACATGCCCAAATGGTATCCTTCACTAACCCTTGATGGTGTAAAATGCATTTATTCCTCAAGATGTACTTGTATAGGGAATTAACAATATATAGTCACTCAAGTGAACCCACCAAGTGATACCTCACTTGTAAATTGGAAAATAGATAACTTTTGTGTGGTTAATCAAGTCATGGATCACTCGAGATAGGTTGTAACTCAATATAAAAGATAACAAAAGGTCGAGAAAAGGAAAATGAATGTAATGTCTCACTCCCTAATTTCTCAAGTCTAACATGACTTACTTAATCAGTCCATGGACTCGAGAAAGGTTCTAGCCCATCTAGTTTTCCATGTGGCCTTGAAACCACATGACATTGAAAACCATCAAAAACAAAAAAATTCTACCAACCAAAGAAATTACAAAAATCGAAAAAATGGAAAAGGAAGTATTTTACCTATAATGCACAATTTTGGGCCTCCCTTTCAAATTTTTTGAGTATATGAAGAGGAACAATGTGAGCATATCAATGTGGGAATCTTTGGTGATTCCTAGATAGCGATATTTATTATTAGAAGGTATGGCCAAACTATCCATCCCAGTGAGTCACCAAAGAAGAAAGCCAAGGTTGTTCTCACTAATTCCATACAGCATAAGTAAAATCAACCAAATAGGAATTTAAAAGCCTCCACCCTTTTATAAATATTTGATTATTAGTAATCATTTAGTTCACAATTATATGGTCAATTTAGGTGTAAACGCAGTTCGTTATGCGAAAGAATTTTGTAGATCATCCGGACCTCAAGTATGAATCTCTTTACTAGGGTGTAGTACAACTAGATGGGACAATAGTGGGAATTTTGGGGTTATCAAAGTTAAGCATCACATTGCATACATAAACTAATTTTTATACTCCCAAGATCTATTCATAAGCGGATTTACCTCTACTCTTTGCTCTATGTCTATCCAGATACTTTACTACTAAAATTAGAGGATATATATTAGTTGAAGAGTCTCATATGTTCTTGAGAACCACATATGGTATTAAGGATTCTATTAAATATGAACCTATTGCTACATACCATATAGATCCTTACATGTGAGCTCCATCAATGAAAATTTTACCATATTTGATCAAGAGGAATGTCCAAATGCCCAAGATGCAAAGACTTAAATTGAAGGCATTTATGATTTGCTACTTGATGAATGGGGAAATGAATGCCATGGTTTTGACCCATATTATGATTTAAGAAGTAGGCCTTGGCATATATTTTCTATATCGGAAAATTAAATTTTTCTAGTGTTACTATACCAAATGACAAAGAGGATGATGACATTTGGAAATTGTTCTTTTATTGATCAAGAAATAGACAAGGAGAAAAATGAGGTGTAGTCCTTGTTTCTTATACTAGCATTAAGTATTATACCTCTTTCAAATTTCAATTTGGCTACTCCAAAAACACAAAAAATATGAATACGTCATCCATGGCTTATAATGGAAATGGAAGAACAACATTAAAAAATGCAAACATGTAGAGATAGTAAATTGATAGTAAATCAAATTAGAGGATCCAATGTAGCCAAGAATGACTTGCTAAAATATTACAAGCATAAAGTATGGGATATTTTGGAATATTTTGAAGCTTTCAATATCCATGTCACTCCAAGAAAAGAAAATGAAAGCTCTTTGAAAAACTAGCTTGCAATTGGATAAAAATTATGTTGTTGAGGATATCAAGAGAGACATAGTGCTGACCTCATATCGGGGTGATAATGAGGCTGCTATACCAAAAAATGACACAAATTGGTAATTGTTTGAAAAAAATCAACAAATTATCAATTTTATTTAAGAAAGGAGGCCAAGTTTTCTTCAGAAATCAAGATAAGTTTGGGAAACAATATGGAGACTAGCTTTTTCAACTCGGATCAATTAATTTTCCCAGGGCCTAAAGTGACCTTGGAATCTATCTTCAATCCTAATGACCAGTTTAGAAAAGAAAAGAAAACATAATAGTCAAGGGTAAAGATTGAGCCCATATTGGTTAGTCAAGGAAATTTTCTTTAGATTGCCAAGGTAAGCACTTCACAAGAAAAACATCCTTTTTAGAAATTTGCCAAGATTTTGCTGCTATTTTTGTATGGGTGTGAATACCTCAAGGTTTTGATGCTAATTTAGCTTAGCACACCATTGAGCTAGATCCAACTACCAAGTCTATCAGACAAAAACAAAGGCCTATGTATCCACATATTGAGTCCCTAATGAAGAAGGAATTGAACAATTTAATTGAAGCAAACAACATTTTTTCCAATGAAGCATTCATATTGGATTACTAATCTAGTTCTAGTGAGGAAAAATAATGGAGAAATTATCTTGTGTGTTGATTTTAAGGATTTGAATAAGACTTCCGTAAAACATCATTACCTGATGCCTTATATGGATTAAATTCTACAAATAGTAACAGGTTGAGAAATGTTTTCCCTTATGGATGGTTACTCAGATTATAATGAGATCATGGTAGAGGAAGAAGACCAATTCAAGAAAAATTTTACCATGAAATGGGAGCCTATGCCTACAAAAATAATTCCATTTGGTTTTCCAATGTAGGGGAAACATTTTAAAGAGCCATGGATATGGAATTCAAAGGACTAATCAACAACATTTTTCTTGTGTACTGGATGATATCATAGTGTTCTCTAAAAATGAAAATGGTCATCTTCTCCATCTAAGGTTGGTGTTTGAAAGGTGTAGGTAGTTCAAAGTTTCTCTCAACCCCAAAAGCGTATCTTCCTATTTCATGAAGGTAAACTCCTTGGCCATATTGTCTCTAAATAAGGATTAACTATTGATCTAGAGAGAGTTAATGCCATCCTTACATTGCCATTGATAAGTCATAAGAAGGCACTTGAAGTTTCTTGGGAAGAATAAAATTTGTTAGGAGGTTTGATCCAAGCTTTTCTAACCTTTCTAAATGATTAACATTGATGTTGAAGAAGAACATGGTCTTGAATGGAATATTTATGGAAAAAAAGTCTTTTAAGCTATCAAGAAAGCAATTGTAGAGAAGCCCCCAAATCCCATAAATCCTAATTTTATAAAATATTTCACCTCGTATGATTTTGGTGGCATAGATATGATATCCATAATACTAGTGCAACTTAATGAAGAATGATTAGAATAGTCTGTTCCATTGTTAGCCAAAGTCTTGAGAATTATGAGGTGAGGTATTGATTTGTTGAAAAAAAAATCCCTTATCATTATAAGCGGTTTGAAGAAGTTCAATAATTTTATATCAAACAATAAGATCCATTTACTAGTTTCACATGCTGACATGAAAGAATTCCTTTTGAATAAGGATTGGAATGAGAAAAGATCTAGTTGGATAACCAAAGTAATGAAATATGACATTGATATCAAGGTGACTAAGTTGGTTTGAGGAAAATGACTATGTGAGCAACTATATTTAGACCAACATAATGACAAAGAATCCATCCTTGTGCTTCTGACATGATCAAGAACAATCAGCTAGTGCCTTTCCTACTCCTTGTTGGACTCATGATGTAGTCAATTGTCTCCAAATAGTCAATTACCCCAAGCTTGAGAAGAGTAAAAGGATGTATGTTAGAATTCATTCCATCCCCTTCATGCTTATAGATGGAATTATATTTATGAAATATGTGAATGGAGTTCTCTCAAGGTACATATAACTAGATACAATAGATAAAGTGTTGTATGAGTTTCATGATGGGGAAGTAAGACATCACTTTTCCCCAAGACAATAGCTCTCAAGATCATAAAAATGGTTATTATTGGCCTAATATTTTCAATGACTCCTATATATGGGTTAAATGATGACAAAAATGTTAATTCTTTATAGAAAAATAAATAATAACATCTCTACCCCTCCATACCATCTCATTACATCATCCATTCATGTACTTAGGGATTGGATGTCATTGGGGTGATCAACACACACTCAAGTTTGGGCCATAAATGTGTTGACATGTTGAGTTTTAGGTGTTGTCATTGATGTAAAATATCATTAATGATAAAAATGATGATAGAGAAGGGCCAAATGATGGAGATTCAAATGGTTTCATGATGGCATGAGGTGATTTAGTGAGATTAGCTTGGTCTAAGCAAGGCTTTGTTAGGTGACCTAGCTTTCCTAGGTGATGGTGCATGATTGTTTGAGTGGCTTGCTAGCTTTAGGAGTATGGTATAATCATGGAGATCATGTTTGAGAGTGTTTGACACTAACATGAGTTTTAGAGGGTAGGTACAAGTTGAAGACCAAATTGTTTCGGTGCTCATCTAGACATAGTCTAGGTGCTTGGAGACAAAATGAGGAGTTATAGAGATATGAAGGCTCATGGAGTCATGTACATGAGATAAAAAATTATGTATAAAGGTTGTTAGGTCCTTTTGGAGAGCTAGGAAGTAGATCTATGGTGTTAGTCTACTTGGTCATGATGTACACTAGGCCTAATCTCAATGTTTAGAGCTCTAATTAGGCCTTATAGGCATTTAAAGGTATGTGTGGGCCCTTAATAACACTTATGAAGGTCTATTATATTGTTTTAATCATGTAGAGTCAATTTTTCAGTGGTTTCCATATGAGTTATAGTGTTGGTTCAGTTGGTCCTCTAAACCATGAAAAACTCTAAGGGATAGTCATGTGAATGACATTTCTTGATAATATGCAGAGCTATTTGTGACATGATGATGATTGGAGATGTTAATAAGTTGTTTTATGATGCTTTGGGGAAAATTTCAGGTTTCCATGATGAATATTTTACAGGTTATGATGTTTTTGGTGAAATAGGGTGCTTGCAAATGCAAATCCAACTCAAATTGTAAACTTCTAATGCTCACCATGAATTGTGTGCTTTGCATGGGATGTTGTGGATTTAAGGGATTTTTTTCATTGAGTTAATAACATTTCACAAAAACAATTGAGTGGTTTTATTGTTACCTTTTTTATGAATGGATGTTAAGAAGGTAAATAACATTTTATGGCTTCGAAACCCTAGCTCAAAAGCGATAGGAGAGATATGCATGATAAGTGCCTAGAATTTGTTTCTTGTGATAGTATGATGATTATATGTTGTATAGGAATAATCTATATTTCTATAAAGTTATATTAGATAATTTGGTGATTTGTGGACCCCACTCAAACAAGTAAGTTTATGAAGAAGTTTAGTTTGAGGAAAAGTTTTCCAGGAGGAGTTGTGGAATAAATTGCTATTTTTAATATGTGAGTTTAAATTTATGTAAGTGATAGTCACAAGTCATGGTTGAGCTTCTAAATGGAAAATTATTCCCTATTTATGAAGATTGGTCTTAAGGAAGTTTTGGGGTAGTTCTGGAGCAGTTTCAGAGATGGACCTGGTTAAAGGCCTTCCACTTGGAGTTGGAAGGAAATGTAAGATTTTTGGGAAATAGGATTTAAAGGGATTTATAATGGAATAATTTTTGTCTCATGATGATGATATTTTCAAGGTCATCCATCTCGGTTTGTGAAGAGGAAATTTATTTTTTTCTTAGGACAAGATTTATTTTGTTTAAAGATTGAGGTAGATGATGCATTATATGGATTAGTAGATGATTGATATTAGTTGTAAAGTGAAGAGGGGGGGTGAATTGGTTTTCCTACTGAATTCCTTTGGAGGTCTTAAAAGTGGAAAAAGTGTAAACCGGTGTGGTTGTAAAAGCTGCTTTATGGGAAATCGAGTTTGGTGAAGAGTAAAGTTGTTGTGGTTTACATGTATAGATGTTTAATGAGTTCTAAAATTATGGATGTGATATAGATGTAAATGGTATTCAAATGATTAGTTATGCTCCATAGTTTAGGTGTTCTTGGGTTACCTTGAGGCCCAAAGGTGAAGACTCCAGCTCCTAGAGACAATCAAGTTTTGAGAAGCATATGAGCCTTCTAGAGTAAGTTATGAAGAATTATATTGAGAAAGATAATTTATGACCATGTATTGTATTTTATGTCATATTTTACATTTGTGATGAACTTGGGAGCTTTAATAAGCATGGTGATTAGGTTTTTGGTTTTTAGTCATCCAGGTGATGGGGTTTTGATTTGTTTTTGAGTTTGTTTAATGTGTTTGAGCATGAATGACCTCATTGGGTCTATTATGAATTTTTCAATTAATATATTGGGATTTTTTAAAGATGTATTGGTTGATATATTGGTATAGGACCAACTTCCTTTATATTTTTGAGTTATAATGCATATAATGTGAATGTTTGAGTTCAAATTTGAACTTTTGTGCATGAGGGGAAAAAATGACCCAAGAGAGAGAATATATAAGGTATGAAGGAATAATTTCATAGATGAGGATGTGTGAATTTTTTTGAGGAATATTTCAAAGCATGTGTGTAAGGGTTTGAGGTCAATTTTTCAATGAAAGAAGAATAAAAAGTGAGTAAGGTGAATGAGTGTTTTAAGGAGTGTGTGATATGAATTAGTGATCTCCATTAGTTTTGGTAGAAAACATATTTAGAGATATTAATATTCAGATGCTTTATTTGGTGCTTGATCATCTTAGGGGTTGCATCATCCATATGGATATTGATAAGGTTCTTCATCAAATTTTGGGTAAGCTGCGGACATCAGGAAGAAGTCACCAAAACCTAGAAGAAAGCCACCGAGGATTAGAGGAAGCCATGCATAAAAGGGTGAAACTATGTATTAAAATATGAATTTGCAGATACAAAAACAGATCCATCAATGACTAAGGAAAGCCATGGTACACTAAAAGGATGTGATACACTGCAGAAGTCGTGGAAGGCTGACACAAAGCCACATAACAAAGCCAGGATAGAATAAAAGATGTTAGAGGTGAAATCAAAAGGAAGTGACTTTTGGAATATTTTGTATGAAATATATTTATTGTAATTAATCTATTATGTATGTGGGTGTGTTGTAAGAGAAGTATATGAGCATTACCATAAATATATGAGAGAGTAGAGAGGATTTGTGTATGAGAATGAGACTAATGTAATGAATATTGAAATATGAATGAGAATTTATTTTTGGAGCAAAGTGTGTTATGCACTTTTCACATTATTTTGTTCCTAATTTACGAGTAGTTTACTTTTCCCATGTACATCACTAGCAATAGGTTGAACCTCTAAAATCTCACATTGTTGTCAAGGTTTAGGGTCAACATTTGGTGTCTAATCCCGGAGTTCATGTTGTTAGTAGGATATCGGAAAAATATCACAACCAAGATATTAGAAGTAACACTTGACAAAAATTGAGGATTGGTGGGAAATTCAAATTCAAATTTGTTAAAGGAGAATCCAAAAGACTGAAAGCATCATATAAAGAGACAGAAGAAGAAGAAGTAATTGGAGAATACGAGAGAAGAATTTTGGTCTTAGTTTCCACATTTGTTGTGGCCTTGCATATTATCTCATGCCAAAAGAATAGAGTGGTCATGATTACACTTAAGAGAACCTTTTGAGTGGACTGCAGCAAAATTAACCATACTTAATCATCTTGATGAGCCTGGAATATGGTGATTGATTAATAGTATGAGACTACCCTATATTCAAACATAATTACTTGGGCTATACAAGGTTGGACTGTTTTTAATACAAGAAAGGAGAAGTTTTAAGTGGAGAAAGAGGTTGTTTTCTCAAATTACTTCCATTTTTAATTAAGTTTTTGATGGTAGAGAAAGGCTTAGTCGAAGTGCGGAAAAGTTCATTTAGGGGACATGCACCACACGAGATAATGTACATGAAGGGGGGAGATCCATGAGGCATAACTTATAATAATTAATGGGGTGATGTTAGGGGTAGCAGAAAAAGGAAAACATGAAGAAAAGAAAAATCAAAAAATTAGATAGTCGAAAAAATAATTAGGAGAATTAAAGAGAAGTTAGTATCTTAAAAAACCAATCAGAATGAGGAGAATGGAAGAGAGAGCTAGAATAGCCATAGAAAAGGATTTAGAGAAGAAGATAGAGAAACAAAGACTAGAAAGAGAGGAAAGAGCAAATAAATTGAATGAGAGAAAGGAAAAATAAAATAAAGTTAAGAAATTAGAGAAGAAAAAAAATTTCACTTCGAGTGGAGGCTAGCAAGTGGCTAATCCACAAATGAAGGAAAACATACAAAGTCTTATAATAGTACCCACAAAAAGAAGTAAAGACCAACCTATTTTGGTTACCCTACAAAACCCCGCGAGTCAATATTCCATAGTGTTATCCTATAAAATTGAGAAGGGAAATTTATAGGTAACTATACCAAAAAAATTCTTTTGGCCCTAAGGAAGTTTGACAACGTTCAAAATAGCCCAAAACTCCCTTTCAGAAATCAAGTTGTTTCAGGTCTTAGCCATAGCTGCGCCATTTTACAAAGGGGAATTTTTTTCGTATCAACATGCAAAAAATTGCACCATTTTATAAAGGGAAATTTTTGTCGTGTCGACATACGAGAAAATTGTGCCATTTTACAAAGGGGAATTTTTGTTGTGTCGACGTGTAGAAAGTTGTGCCATTTTACAAAGGGGAATTTTTGTCATGTCGAAGTGCAAAAAGTTGTGCCATTTTACAAAGGGAATTTTTTCATGTCGACATGTAGAAAGTTGTGCCATTTTACAAAGGGGAATTTTTGTTGTGTCGATGTGTAGAAAGTTGCACCATTTTACAAAGGGGAATTTTTGTTGTGTCGACGTGCAGAAAGTTGCACCATTTTACAAAGGGGAATTTTTGTTGTGTCGATGTAGAAAGTTGTGCCACTTTATAAAGGGGAATTTTGTTTGTCGATGTGTAGAAAGTTACACCATTTTACAAAGGGGATTTTTGTCGTGTTGGTGTGCCGAAAGTTGTGCCATTTTACAAAGGGAAATTTTGGTTGTGTCAACATGCGGAAAGTTGTGCCACTTTACAAAAGGAAATTTTATCGACGTGTGAGAAAGTTGTGCCATTTACAAAGGGAAGGTTATTTCTTCTTTACTGGTATCCATTGATCATTTTGTAAAATATTTAAAAAGCATGTTGGCATACATGATGACATCATCCATGTTGCACCATGGGATGTTGCCATCCAAAAACTTGCCCAAGTCAACTGTTGACTTTTTAGATATTTTGTAAGTTGTGGGTTTGCTTTTGTCTTCTTTCCTCCTCTCCTTCTATAAATACTAGAATACTTGTTGTATTCTAGGGTGGACATTTTTTGTATGAAAAGAGAAGTGAGGAGAGAAAGACTTTGTGTTTTCTTGTAACATAAGAAATATTAATACATATGTTCAGACTTTGTGCTTAATGTATGTGTTATTTACATCAGATCTTTCTTAAGTCAGATCTATGTTTCTATTCTATTGGATTCATTCCTATTATTGTCATATGTTCATCAGTATTGCTTTAATTGTTTATGCAAGTAAGTTTGGCTCTGTTTACTACCGGCTCAAAGCATAAACCTTCTAACCTTTCCATCTTGGAATTCATTTATTTTCTTCCTTTAGATCTACCCTCCTCTATTCCTTCCCTCCTACCTTTATGTTCGTAGTTGGAACTACCTCTACTGGGATGAGATCCCAAACCCCTAAAGTTAGAATAGTGTATATTTGCACAGATTCCTGCTTGATAGATTAGTAATAAACCAATTTAGTTTTGTTGTCTCAAAGAGGGGCTATGCCATGCACATTGTTGGCCTGTTTCCCCATGACTTGCCTAACCTAGATGATTTTCAGACCAACACATAGATAATACAATTCAACAATTGATAACAAGGCAAGATATTCTAATGAGAGATTTACAACAGTTAGTGGGTGGCTTAGAACCAACTTTTAAGAAAGTACTAGAAGAAGAATTTTGGGAAGAGGAGGAAATAAAAACACCTTTACTAATTAAAGAAAAAGGTGAAGAGGAAGGAGAAGTTACTGGACATGAAATAATTGATTGAAGAATTTGGAGAGAAAATAAAAATAGTAGATGAGGAAAATAAAGAAAAGAATATTGTTGAGAAATGAGGAGAAAGGGAAAACAAAATAAGAAGAGAAGAAGTGATGAAGGATTAGAGGATAATTATAGATTAAGGAGTAGTAAAGGAAGGAAGTTATTCGTAGAAGAGGAGAATTATGAAAAGTCACCAACTAAGGATGTATCCCCCAACCACCACATGATCCCAAAGGAGATGACCCCCTGGATCGGTTGACATTCCAAGTGTCGCTTGAAACACCAATTTGAAAGATAGAAAAAGGAGAAATCTTGGAAGAAAGATATCATCAATTGCAAGAAGAGAGTCAGAAGAGATAGGAAATTGTAAGAGAATTCAAAGAATTATTAGGAGAGTTGTATTTTGACATTGAATTAGAAAGAGACAAAGGAAGAAATAATAACTTGACAAAGATTCATAATCAATCAAAGAAGGTGAAACCAATAAAGCAACAAATAATTAGCCAGCCCCAAATACATCCTCAACCACTTAAGATGGCACAAAAATTCAAGTTACCATTATTTGACACATATATGAATGATGTCATAAAATATTTATTCATATTGTATTCTCAATGGTAGAATAGAAATGTCAAATAATACAACAAAAAATTACATGACTTTATAGGCACTCTGAGAGATGATGCACTACGATGGTATATGAAGACAAATTCCTAAGGAACTAAGGATTGGGATACCATTGAAAAGAGTTTATGATAGACTTCCATTTTCCTAAAGCACCATCAAAAGGGGTGAGTAAGATGAGAGAACTGGTTCAAAGAGAAAATGAGATAGTCAAAGAGTTCAGCTACAAGTTCAAAACCATGACAAGGAAATTAGAAGATCCCCTTATAGAAAAACAATGGATTGAATGGTTCACTTGTGAATCCTCCCTTACATCGTGAGGAACGTTGCATGGACAACCTTTCAACACACTTTCGTATGCAATAGAGATGGAAATTAGACTAGAGGCCCAACCATGGCATAGAGAAGGAGAAACCTTGTTAAAAACAAAATTGGAGAGAGTACAATCGAAGCTAGAAAATCTGAAAATACAAAAATAAAATCAAAGGAATGAATATCTTAAGAATAGTTCACCTCCAAGAAATATTGTTAGGCCTAATATTTAGTGTGTAATATGTTGTTATAAAGTTCACAAAGTAAGTCCACCATCCTTACCTATAAAAATAAAGAAATAGTTATAGCCGTTAGACAAAATTCATCACAAAAATCCTCTTTTAGCAGCCTCAGAGAAAGAACATGGTGTGACATTTGTAGATTATGGGACCAACACACTCAGGATGCTTGTCCTTTATTAGAGGTAGCTCCACCCACTAACCAGTTAATTTACTACACAACTTGTGGTTATTACAACCATTATCATCATACACGCCCTTCTATAGAGGCACTATAAGACTTAAAGGAATATAATACCCACAAGGACATGTTAGTAAGAAAGAATACACAACCTTCACCTCCCCATCCCTCACAAATAACACCTATATTGAATACACCACCTTCCTAGCCAAAAATTACTGGACCTTAATATCTAAATCAAAAAGGTTGACAACCTCACTTCAGAGATGATTATTAGGGGAATAACTACAATCCTAACTATCAAGGATACAATGATGGAGGATACTGCAGAGGGTATAAAGGAGTTTATTGAGGAGGTTACAAATGGGGTTAAAGAGGATGATATCATGGAGGATATGATAATTATCAAGGAGGAAGAGGATACTAAGGATATAATGGATATCAAGGAAGAGATAACCAAGTAGGCTACTATACAGATAGAGACCCATGAAGTGTTATAACTGTGGACAAGATGGGCACTTAGCTAGAAATTACATAGAGCCTAATCCTTGTGGTTTCTATCATGAAAGAGTTCATGATTCTTTCATCTATCCCAAAGAACCTCAATTATATAGGAATGAAGGCACAAAACAAAGTCCTTTGGAAGAGATGCACAAAAGAGTGTACAACACATTACAAAGATACCATGGGCTGATGAGGCAATAGAAAAGATAAGGAGAGAGTGTCTAGCTCAAGGAGTAGACCAGAAAATGAGGATAAGGAGGATGCTAAGGAAATATCTATGAGAAGGAAAGCAGCCAAATTAGGAAAAAGTTTTGAAGAACCAAGATATACGACCACAATTACTACTAGAAGTGCCACAAGGAAGGAATTTACACCTCGAAAGAAAAAAATCATTGGACTACCCCATGAATAAATTTCGTCTAGTGAAGAATAATGGGATTTTAAAGACATCAGGAAAGACCTTCATAAGAAAGAGGTGGAAAAAATCAGAGAGGTAGTAAAGAAGGCACAAACCCAAGAGGAAATAGAAAAGAATTGTTTTAAGAAATAATAGATCACTGCTCTAAAGTAGATAGCTAGACTAACAATCATTCACATGCTTATAGATAAATTAAAACAATTAAATAAATATTTGAATAAGGAAAAAAAGTCTTAATGTTTAAATTATTAAAGCAAGACCTTATCAAAAGAAAAGACATATATTCCACACTCAATGCATGTCGTAGAAATCCACCATCTATTTGGATGTAGACATATTTGACACCACTATTACCAAATTTTTGCTTGATCTTCATGCAAATGTCAACATGATGTCAAAAATTATGTGGGAGAGACTAGGTAGACCTCCCTTAGAATTGACCAAATAATTCATAGGATTAGTAAATGGATCATCAAGACAACCATTAGGAGCATTAAAGAATGTTGAAGTAAACTTTATGGGAATCAAGAAGTTAGTAAACTTTGAAGTTGTTGAGAATGTGGCTCTAAATCCATCTTATAATGTCATTATAGCTTTAGAATGGTTTGTTGATTATAACATAACTTTAAATTTGTAATAAGAGGAAGTAATAATACAAGAAGATGGAATTTGTTTACATGTATCATTACATGCGAGGGGATGAAGAAGTGTGGCATGATACGGAAGAAGAAGATTTCTATGAAATCGAAGGAGTATATGCCTTAAAAGTTTTTTCTAATATTGAGAAGGATTTTGAACCAAATTTAGATGGAGAAATATCAGTTAAAATTGATTCTACAACTGAAAGTTTAGATAATTTTATAGAAGCATGGATACCTGGATTACCAGAATCTAGACCAAGAAAATTACACTATGAAAGAAGAGTATGACCACATGTGATTACATTAGACGTCAATGATGCCACAAATGATATTTTTGGCAAGAAAAATATAAATTTGAGGAAGAATATGGATACCATTCTACCAAAGAATAAATAGAAGAAATTCCCATCAAAAGGGTATATAGATTAAGCCGTGGGGCTTCCCACCAAACTTTACCTAAGTACTCAAGGTTTGGAGACTTAGAGGGTTATTTAGATAAAATGGAGTGAATATTTCTGAATGAGAAAGAAAGAATGGAATCTCTTAATGAAACCCTAACAATTAATGTCGTGGGATGGTGGGAAGCTCATAAACCTAATATCTATGATTGGAGTTATTTAACCACATCTCTCAAAAATATTTTTGGAGAGTGAAGGTTATTGTGTGAAAATACCTAAATACACTAGTGAAAGTTACCCACAAAAACACATTCAAGTTTGTGAGAGACATTAGAAAATATGTAGAGAACATTCTCCTATGGTATGGACATAACTATTCATTTGGACACTAGGTCCCATACCGTGGCCATGATACATGCATCGGGAACTTCAAAGAAAGACCAGGAAGTTGGGACCAAATCATGAAATTTTTTTGCCAAACATTCAAATTCTAGGATACAGCTCTTAACATCATCTAGGAACTATAAAAGATTATAAATTTTCTATTCCTAACCTTAGAAGAGACCATAGAATAATTCTCACGTAAAGCTAAAGAATCACTAATGCAAGAAAATTTGAAAACTACTCCATAAATCGCATATTGCTTTGCAAAGATAAAAATAGGAGAGAGATGAAAGGCCTAAAAATATAAGATAAAAAATAATTGAAGGAGAAAGGGAGGTAGTGGAGACTAAGGTGGAAGAAGAAAAGTACTATTAAGAGCCTTTAAAAATAAGAACTAAAAATATTGGCACCAATGGAGATGAAAAACATGTCAAGATAGGAGACTACTAGTCAGAAGAAGAAGTGGCCAAAGTAATAGAACTTCCTCAAGATTTTAAAGACATATTTCCCAAGGATTTTAAGGATATAAGCAATATAAAAGAAGAAGTGGGCACCATGAAGATAAAAATCAGGTAAGGATTCAAACCCTTGAAAAAGAGGCCATATAGGTTAAACCCCAATCTAAAAGTTAAAGTGAAGACCAAAATAGATAAAATGTTGAATGCTAGAATTATAAATCTTGTAGATGACTTAGAATGGATAAGTCTAGTGATGATCCAAAAAAGAAGACAAGAGAAATAAGAATATGCGTGGACTATAGAGAGATTAATAAATCTTGTGTACATGACCCATTCAACTCCATTTATAGAAGAAGTGTTGGAGAATGTTGCAGGTAGAGAAGTCTATTTTTTCACTAATGGTTTCTCTAGTTACCATCAGGTTAGAATTTCCCTAGAAGAACAACCAAATACCACTTTTGTGATGGAATGGGGTTCATTCCTCAGATACTATTATTTCATTTGGACTTAAGACACCAGCTGTGATCTTTAGTAGAATCATGATTAATGCATTCAAATATTCCATCCATGACTTCTTTAGGGGAAAACCTTGATGACTGGACAATATATAAACTAATGAAAACCATATTCAAGTGTTGAGATTAATGTTTCAGAGATGCAAAGCATTGCAAATATCTCTTAATATGAAGAAATGTATATTTTTAACCCCATTTGGCACACTTTTGGGGCATATAATTTGTAAATAAGGATTATTAATTGATCCAGTCAAGATTTTAGTGATTGTTAATTTACCTCCACCTAAAACACAAAAATATGTTTAAACAATTCTTGGATATACTGGATATCATAGAAAATTCATAAGGAATTATGCAGAGATAAGTGTACCTCTAGAGGAATTACTAAAGAAAAGAACAAACAAGAAAATATAATGGACTGCTCAATGTGTGGATGCCTTTGAAGTGTTGAGGGATAAGATCTTACATGTACTAATCATGATATTTCCAAATTAGAAAATTCCATCCCATGTCCATGTAGATGCATCGAACATTTCCATTGGAGTAGTCTTGACACAACAAAGATAAAAATAGATCATTCAATGGCATTTGAAAGTTGGAAGTTAGCCAAAGCTGAAAAGAACTACTCAACTACGTAGAGGGAAACATTGATCACGGTAAATGGCTTGTATAAATAAAGACAATATTTATCGGATACTTCATTTTTTATATACAGATCATTGTTGATCCAAGAAAATTACTAAGTCCTATAGTAGAGGATGAGAGCACGCGGGGTGAAAGGTAGGAAGAAGGCATGTGGAGAAGGGGAAATGAACATTTTGAACCGTTTAGTTTGAGTGAAGGGCTTGTGTAAACATGGAGAACGTGGAGGTTGGCACATAAAAATAGAAGAGGATTTTGGGACTTAACCGCATTATGGAATATGGTGTTGCATGGAAAACACGTGAGGAGGTGGGTAGGCATGATAAGTGGATAAGGTTAGTACATGAAGACTTGTGGCCCAAGGAAAGAATATTCCAAGGAATAATCAAGGGTTAATCATTGTGCTTAAGGAGCTGTAAAGTGGAAATTAATCATAGCTTTAGCTAGTTGGCATAGATAATCAAGTATGGTAGAGCATGACCCATTTTCCATGTGGCATACTTATGAGTTATCTTGAAGTGATATGGCATATATCCCACTCTATTTAAGAATGTGATTAGATTTGAAAGATAAGGGTATGTGTGTAAGCATAAGTGAAGATGTGTATGGGGATGTGAATTGTTGCGAGGAAATGAGAGGCAATGTAGGAGGAAGAAGATGTGTGATACAAGGCATGGGATATTCAGGTGCATACAAGAGAGCATGGATATAACCCTTTGAGAAGAGTCAGTTTATAGAGCTAGGGTGTTATTTCATAATGTATTTGGTCTGTTATGACCCTTTTGATGTAATTTGCTACTGTAAATAGTTGTGAATCAATGAATATGATGGGTTGTTATGAATATCTCTATTTATGGGTTCAAACCCTAGTGTTCTTCATATTTCTCATGGTTCGATCTGATTTCTTTGTGATGTTGTAGTGTTTACTTTTACATTATGGTGCATCTATGTTTAGATCTAGTTTCTTCACTTTTGTGCTAGAATGAATACATGTGTTTCTGTTTTTACAAACATTCCTCCATTAATGGCAAAGCATTATTACAAGGATCACATAAAGGAGGGGCTCAACACCCTCACATGCCTTAGGTGAGTTCCCAGTCAAGGATGGGTGATGTACCACACACTTGGGGTTTAAAGGGAGTAGGGAAAGGTGACTACATTTTGGTTTTGTTGTCGGGACCTCTTTTGAAGTTATTATAAGAATGGTGTGTGATGACAAAACACTTGACCTTGGAAAATGTCAAGACTTGGATTAAGAAAACAAAGGATGAGTTTGCATAGCGATTCAACACTAGACCTGAGTTTGATGCATGTAAATGGGTAGAGGAGAATCTATATCATGAGATTTATGAGACGTTATTTTGTTGTTTTCTAGTAGAACTATATGAATGGTTATCGGTGTATGCATTGAGGAAGAGTTGGTATTATCAACCTCATGTTTGGACCCAAGAAGATTATCGCGTTTAATGATGTTGATCTGACTTGGACTTGTGTTGTTTATTGTTGGTGGAGTGGTATGTTGACTAGCTTCCTGTTGGAGTACATGATTTCTACATATTCTTTCCCAGAGGTTGTTGAGTTCAATTTATTGCATGAGAACTAAGAGGATATTTCTTACGTGTTATACCGTTAGCCATCAAGATCTTGATCATCACTCTAAGTTTGGAAGCATTTCCTATAGCTAGCTAAATTCCCACTAGGCACAGGGCATAGAAGCTAGTGTGGTGCAAGATGGAAGATCCTACAATAGAAGTGGAGAGAGAGGAGAGATGGATCAATTATAATGAAGCATGAGAGAGGGATTTGGAAAGACAACACGAAATTGTAGGATCAATGGAATTATGGATGCAGACATTATGAGAAGGATTTGAGGTTCATGTGGAGGACATGGAACCTATGCAACTGTGCTACCCCATCTTGGAAATATCAAGAGAATAACCCCCTCGACTTTTTATGGGAGCTCATCAAATAAAGGAAGGAGAAGAATCATATGCATGAATATAAACCCACCATGTGACCAAACCCTTGTGCTTAGTTTCCCAATTTTTGAGACAAGTATTTCTAATTCGGTTGGCATTGGTAAGAAAGTAACATCAGTAGATATCATTTTACATTACATCCATCTATGGCCGTGCAAAATGTATGGTGTTCTTTTGGAATCCAAATAAGCACGTCATTTGGACAAGGTGTGGGTACACAGATTTTGGGTATCACGATCGAGGTGGTTCAACAACAAAATGTTGGTGTGCGCCTTCGGAACAACAGTGAGGACACAGATTAGAACTACTTCGGGCCCTTTTCCTACTATAGGAGGAGGATATGGTGGATCGGAGGGATAGGAGCTAGTGGATCTAGTGGTACTGGTGGTGGAGGAAACACAGGAGGGAACCAAGGTCCTAGATCTGGTGGACAAGGACCTCAACCACCTCAGTAGGTGTTTTATGAGATGTCTTTACATTTACTTGATTACAAAGGTGTTGAGGATGTTGCAGAGCATGTACACAAGTGCACATTGCTATGGGGTATTAATGGTATCACTTCCTTGAGTAGAAGGAAATTTAGTTTGCAACCACATTGCAAGGGCGCGCACATAGCTGGTACCAGAAGTATGACCCACATCAGACAGTGGTGGATTATACCACACTACGTGATGCCTTTTTGGTGGAATTCCACATTCCTAAATTTGATTAGAAAAGCATTAACACGCTTAAGGAGATTCAATAGGGTATGAAAGAGAGTGTGCGAGAGTATGATTCATGCTCAAGGAAATTCAACAAGGTATGGAAGAAAGTGTGTGTGAGTATGATGCTCACTTTAAGACTCTCTTGTCAAAGCTATCTTGTGATATCCATCCCTCACACCATGCTCAATGATTTTTTGGAGGATTTATAATTCCTTTTAGATGATTCATCTCCCATAATAATTTTATGGATCCATGTGAGTCCTTGGATGTTGCTCGCACATTGAGGTCGTTGGAAGCATTGACACTTTGGGAAGCAAAAATTGTTTGTGAATTCAGCTCATGAAACACGTAATGGACTTTGGTGCATAGATTGTGAAGTGTAAGGACACACAATGGATAGTTGTTCTCAAGGTCAGTGCACACCATGCCACTAGATTGTGAAATCTGTCATGGGGATCATGATCCAAGTAGATTCCCTTTGTTATAGGGTGCACTTTGTAAGAAATTCTTCTTATTATAATATTTACACATCCTCTACTCACAATACGAAGGACTTCTGATTCATAGACCAAATTCATGATGTCATTGATATTGGTGTTTGCCAAACCAGTATTGTGAGCATTTTTAAAGGTGGAGGTTATCAATATGAAGGTTGTCTAGATGACAAAGGTTGAGGAAGAGGTTTTTGAGGAGGATTCAGAGGCAATAGCGGATGTGGAGGGGGGGTTGAATTCCCATGTGGGATTTGTTATAATTATGGATCTACTAAACACTAAAAGTGCAAATGTTCAGATTTTCTATAGTGATCATGGTGTAAAAAGAAGCTCAAGTATGAGGTGAAAGCACAAAACTAGTTAATACATTGGATACACAATAATAATTCTCTATATATATCTATTCTGAAACATACAAATATATAGGAAATATACTTCCTAAATAATAGGAAGTAGCTATAACAACTCACTAACTTACGTGAGTTGTTTCTAACACACACTAAGAAAATATAATTGTTATTGTTGTTTTATATAACTAATAACAGACTTACTAACACATACTTACAACATAATAATTACTTCACATAATTATTATTTACTAATGGAGCACTAATATATTATATTTCCTAACATTCCCCCCCTTAGTGAAAACATGGGGAAAACCTACTTTTGTACTACTTTCGCACTCGCTCATGATTTGGTGATTTTCACAGATAATCAAAACCTCAAGGATGGTTTTGCAAACAGGTTGACCAAAAACCTATAATGGTGGTTTTGCAATTGGTTTACCACAAACCACAAAGGGATGATTTTGCAAATGGATTACCAACAACCAAGAATGATAGTTTTGCTATTGGTTTACCAAAAAACATAAATGAAAGTTTTCAAGTGGTTTACCTATAACCACATCATGATATGCCAAGTACCATTCTTAGCCCTCATCACATCTCACTGTAGGGAATAACATAGGAAATTATGTTGAAATATGTTACTCATACATACATAGAAAAAGATGACATAATGGAAATGGAACATTAGATCATGTTCCCCCCCTCAATGTGAAATTTCCACTTATTGAAAACTACAAATTGTACCACACTAGAAGCACTAAAATCAAATTGCACACACACACACACACACACACACACACACACACACACACACACACACACACATGTCACCAAAGCTGGTATGTAGCCCCATTGTTGGCAACTGATGAGAGGTCGTTGAATGACCTCCAATATCTCGATTCCTCCTACCTCCAAAATGTGCAAAGCTACTTACTCAGCCAAATGTGATCATGAAGCTCAAAAAATAACCTCCACAATTTGGAATTCGTGATACAAGAAAAAATGCATCCAATTATTGAACAATGAGGCAAAAAAATTTTATTTTAACAATTTTTCAATGACTTCACAAGACAAAAAATACGGATAAAAATATCCTAAAATAACATATTTGAGACACTTTAATGAACACAAAAATTCACTATTTTGACATATATACAATACTTAGACTAATTGACACTTAACATGACTTTGAAATTTACCTTGGATAGGAATATAGACCTAGGAAATACAAAACACGATTAATTAACAATATTTAAAAAGTAATTATAATTATTACTTTTTAAATAATACTCAATTGAATCCTAAATATCAAATGTAAAATAATGCTTTGATATTGGTTGAACACATAAACATGGTTATACTAAAACTTTTGATACTAAAAATAAAAAGACTTAGAATAACAACTTAAATCGACTCTATTGGCTGGACAATACTTACTATTATGTACCTAAGACTCTTTCTTTGACCCGCATCTCTTTCAAGCTTCAATTCACATGCATGGTTCATTTAGGGTTCAATCGACTCCAAAAGATATCGAACTAAATTTGATTTAGAAGGCCTTACTCACATGGAGTCGAATGGGAGGCTATTCAATGCCTTATAGATACCATGTTTCCAAGCTTAAAATTTTGGCTAAGGAAGAGATAGCCAAGTAGGTGGCTATAAAGATAGAAGACCCATGAATTTTTATAAGTGTGGACAAGATGGGCACTTAGCTAGAAATTACACAGAGCCTGATCCTTGTGGTTTTTATCATGAAAGAGGTCATGATTCTTTCATCTGTCCCAAAGAACCTCAATTATATAGGAATGAAGGAAAAAAAACAAAGTCATTTGGAATAGATGCACAAAAGAGTGTCAACACATTACAAATATACCATGGGATGATGAGGCAATAGAAAAATACAAGGAGAGAGTGTCTAGCTCAAGGAGAAGACAAGAAAATGAGGATAAGGAGGATGATAAAGAAATATCTATGAGAAGGAAAGCGAATAAATAGGAAAAAGTGTTGAAGAACCAAGATATAGGACCAAAATTACTACTAGAAGTGCCGCAAAGCGAAGGAATTTACACCTCGAAAAAAAAAAAAAAACATCGGACTACCCCATGAAGAAAGTTCATCTAGTTGGGAATAATGGGATTCTAAAGACATTGGGAAAGACCTTCATAATAAAGAGGTGGAAAAAGAAGATAGGTAGTAAAGAAGGCACAAACCTAAGAGGAAATAGAAAAGAATTGTTTTAAGGAAGAATAGATCACTGCTCTAAAGGAGATAGCTAGACTAACAATCAATCACATGCTTATAGATAAATTAAAACAATTCAATAAATATTGGAATAAGGAAAACAAAAGTTTTAATGTTCAAAGGATTGAAGCAAGACCTCATCAAAAGAAAAGAAATATATTCCTCACTCAATGAACATGTTAGAAATCCACCATCTATTTGGAAGTAGGCATATTTTGACACCACTATTACCAAAGTTTTGCTTGATCTTCATGCAGATGTCAACATGATGTCAAAAATTATGTGGAGAGACTAGGTAGACATCCCTTAGAACCCGACCAAATAATTTATAGGATTAGAAAATGGATCATCAAGACAACCATTGGGAGTATTAAAGAATGTTGAAGTATGCTTTATGGGAATCATGAAATTAGTAAACTTTGAAGTTTCTTAGAATGTTCCTTTAAATCCATCTTATAATTGCATTATATCTTTAGAATGGTTTGTGTATTATAAAATAACTTTAAATTTGTAATAAGAGGAAGTAACAATACAAGAAGATGGAATTTGCTTACATGTATCATTACATGTAGGGATGAAGAAGTGTGGCATGATACAAAAGAAGAAGATTTCTATGAAATCCAAGGATTATATGCCTTAAAAGTTTTTTCTAATATTGAGAAGGATTTTGAACCAAATTCAGATGGAGAAATATCAGTTAAAATTGAGTCTACAACTGAAAGTTTAGATAATGTTATAGAAGCATGGATACCTAGATTACCATGAATCTAGACCAAGAAAATTACACTATGAAAGAAGAGTATGACCACAGTGATCCATCGAGCCATAACTTCAAAGATACATGGAGTTAGGAGGAAAAAATTACCTATCCGGAAAGCCGAGAAAGAACTCTATCCAATGGTGCCATTTCCAAAAAAATTTGAGTTCTGAAAAGCAAGAATTTATGACTGAGGCACAATAGAGGGAAGAATGGAAGGAGTTAGCCAAAAATGTGTAAGGGGCACATTTTGGATAGCAATTTTCGTGACTCGGAGAGGTCATCTACCTACTAGATGAAGTTACCAGTTGCCTGAAGCAATCCATTGGGCATGGAGTCATCAAATTCTTTGTTTGGTACCCCAACTGACTAGAACACTGCAAGGAGGGAGGTGGAATATCACATGATGGAGCAAGGCCTACAAACACATTCCCGGAACAACAAGCTTGTGCCAAAGCACTTAGGGAAAGAAAACTAAACTACAGCAAAATAATGTGCACAAGCACTTGGAGGAATGAAAACCTAAGCTAATATGTACAAGGTGGAGAATTCCCTTTAGTAGTAATGCTTTAGTTGGATTCCATTGACTGGAATCTGCAATTCTTTTCCATCCAATGAAGACAATTGGAAGGCATTGTTGTCCTTACACTTTGTGACCATGTATGGGCCACTCCAAATGGCATCAAATTTTGAATGCTTTCCCGGTTTTGCTCTGTCTGCATCCCATTTTAGCACTAGATCTCCAACTTGGAAGGATCTATCCTTGGCCTTCCTATCAAAGGTCTTCTTCATCAAAGCTTGCTCCTTCTCCATTACTTGGGATACCTGATTTCTGATTTCTTGAGCTCCATCAACTCGCATATCTAACCTCCATGGGCTCAAATTTCAACAACTCCAATGCTTTCATGAGTTCCAATGTTGGCAACTCAAGTGACATGGGAAAAATTGTCTCTCTCCCATAAAAAGATTAAATGGAGAGTTACTTGTAGATCTCTTGGGAGTTATCCTATCACCCCACAAGGATGATTTCAATTTAGTATGCCAAGACCTCTCGATTTTCATCAAGATTCCTAATGATCCTCAACAAGTTCTTATTCATAGACTCAATCTAACCATTACCCCGAGGGTAATAGTTTGAAGAAGTACTTAGGTAGATCCCATTCTTGACAGCCCATTTAGTCACCTTGGACCCAATGAATTCCAAAGTGCATTATCTCGATATTATTGTAGTAGGTACGCTAATTCTGGTTGTTATTCCTCATAGAAGTCTAGGATGCTAGATTCATTTGCTTCCTTGAGTGCTACTACTTCACCCATTTGGTGAAGTAATTTGTGGATGTCATCCACTTGTGTCCTTAGTTTGAATTGGGATTAATGACTCCAATGAAGTCTAAACCCCATCGCATGAATGGCTGGTCAACTCGAAATTGGATGCAATGGAAGGGAAGCTAGCCTCTCTTTACCCTCGTGAAGAATGCACAATTATTGTACCTCTTGATCCATGCATAAAAATCACTCGAAAATCTTGGGCCAATAATAGACAGCCCTCGTGATCTTTAGAGCTCACTCTTGGTGCAAAATGACCACCACTAGTCCACCATGAAACTCTTCCAACACCCTATGAATATTATTTGCACTAATGCATCTCAAAGCAACACTCCATTCACGTCCTTTTTGAAAAAAACACCATTAACAAGGGCATATGGGACAGCCTCGCAATCCAAGTGTCTTCTTTGGTCTTGTTCATCTCTAGAGGGCATAGACTCGTGCCTAGAAGTGCATTATGTCTTGGGTCCATCAGGAGTGAGGACACCATCATTCTCCTCTTGAGTGCTTCCTTGCTCATGGTTCTCTTGCAAGGCCAAAACAGCCTCCTTCTCATTGCATGTTTCCTTTGTTTGCTTAAAATCAGCCTGCTCACACAATCATTTTCCTCCGACCAACTTGGTGACTTTCATATCAATTTCATATTCCATGACACGAGTAATCCAACTTGCTTTCTTTTCATTTAAGTATTTGTTGAGGAGGAATTCTTTAACTCCCACATGAGAAACCAACAATTGAACCTTATTATTTGAAACTAGATGCTTGAATTTCTTCAAGCTCCCGACACTTGCAAGAACATGCTTCTCAATGAAATAATATCTCACCTCATAACCCTCCAGATTTGGCAAAAGAAAGCAATTGGCTGCTCATCGTTGTCTTTGTTCTACTATACCAAAATTGCAGAGATAGTATCATCACCCCCAAATGCATAGAGGATGAAATCCTTGGAGAAATCCAAGTTGATGAGAGTTGGGGCTTGGGAGATGGCTTCTTTGATTGCTTCAAAACTTTCCTTTCCTCCACTCGCCCATTTGAAAGCCATGCTTTTCTTCAACATCTTGGTGATAGGCTTGACTAGGGCTGCAAAATTTGGGACAAACCTCTTTAAAAAATTAATTCTCCCCGAGAAACTTTGAAGGGCCTTCTTGTGGCTTGGCAATGGCAAAGACTTTATGGCTTCAAATATTTCTAGATCAATTGCTAATCCTTCTTTGGAGACAATGTGGCCAACGAGTTTTCCTTCATGGGTTAGAAAAATACACTTTTTAAGATTCAAGGATACACCAAATCTTCTGCACCTTTGGAACACTTGTCTCAAATGAAAGAGGTGATCTCCTCGCAATTTTGAAAAATAGTGATATCATCAAGATATATCACCACTATTTTGTTAATCAAGTCCTTGAAAGCCATGTCCATTGCTCTTTGGAAAGTAGCTCCGAATGGAAAGCCCAAACGACATTTTCCCGTATGCATAAGTTCCCATTTTGTTGTAAAGGTTGTCTTGAACTGATCTTCTTCCTTCACCATAATCTGATTGTACTTGAATAGCCATCAAGTACTGAAAACCTCTTGGAGCTAGCAACAACTTGTAAAATCTGCTCCATAGAAGGAAGTGGATAATGATCCTTGAGAGATGCTCTATTCAAATCTCTCAAGTCAACACACAATCTTATTTCCCACTCTTCTTTCTAATTGGGACCAAGTTGGCCACCCAACTAGAATGCTTGATAGGGAATATGATTCTTGATTCTATCAACCTATTCAATTCCTTTCTCATGAGAGGCTCCATGTGTGGATTTACTAGCCTTAGTTTTTGTCTGATGGTTTAGTACTTGATTCAATTCAATGGTGTGTTGGGCTAACTTGGGATTTAAACCCTTAAAATCTTCATAGCTCCAAAAAAACACATTAGGAATTCTTGAAAAAGTTTTATGAACTCATACCTTTCTTGCTCAGTTGTCACTTTACCAACTTAGAGTGATTTGCCTTCTTCCACTAAGATGGACACTTTGAATCTTCTCCCTTGACTTGGATGTTTGCTTTCTCCTTCCTAAACTAGTCATTAGGATTGAAAATGGACTCCAGAGTAATAAGTCCCTTTGGAATTTTGTTGGTTCTCACCTGCACCACTTGGTCACCATACTACTTTGCTCTAACTTTTCCTGATTTCTAGCCGAGAACTCACCTCTTCTTACAAGAAATGGATTATTTTCTGATCATTTTCAAACACTTTCCAACTTACATTATTATCTGCAATCGAGGGCCTTACAATCACATGGATGTTTGGCTATAGCTTATCTTTTTGAATAATTTCAACAATTTCAAAGGCTGCCCCAATCATTGTGTAAGCCTATCAAAGACATGGTTCTCTTTCCTAGGAATGAATTTTATGCCAAAGCCCTCAAAATCTTCAATGAGGTCCCACACCCTATTTTTGTAGCACTTGAGTAGATCATTCTTGACAGCATGCTGCCCATTAACTTGGTTGACAATCAACTCACTGTCACCAAATACTTGCAAGTTCATTATTCCTCTCTGATTGACCAATCCAATCCTTGTATCAAAGCTTCATATTCAACAGTGTTATTAGAGCATGCAAACTGAAATCTAAAAGATGAATAATACTTAACTCCTTGAGTTGAAACAAGCATAGCTCCCCCTCTTGCACCTTGTCTACTCCTTGATCCATCAAAAACAACTTCCATACCTCATTTTCATCCTTGTGGTATGGCTTGGTGATGCTAGGGATAGGATGATTTTCTTCATGCATGTAATAGACTCTAGCTCAGATTCTTCTATTTCTTGATAAGGATCAAAAGCATGCACCTTTTTTTCCCATTCATCAAGAGTTAGATCTGGGATGCTTCCTACCTTGGTGTCAGTTTCATGCTGCTTGATAATCCTCTAGATCAAAAGCTGAACAATTGGTATTGATCTCGACTTAGAGTGTAAGGCTCAATGTGAAAGTTTGCAATCAATTTAGATCTGATTGTGGCCTTGGTTCCATATCTTGTTCTCAACAACATGTGTGACCAATCAACAGATAAGTAACCTCCATCTTGGCCGTGAAATCCTTGACAAACATAGGGCAAAGATCCGGTGGAAGGTCTATTACCGAGACATCTTACAAATTAACAACATTGGGGCATGCATGCAACGTAAGACTCAAGTTTTTATCACTCCAACCGTTGTTACTATTGTCCCATCACTACCCCTTTAGATATGACATCACACCGAATTCCCAACCGATCACCTATTTTCTTGGGCATTACTTCGAACTACTTGCTCGGAATAAATCATGTAGTTGTGTACTAATTGGTTTCTAATGATCAATGGAACATAGAATGGAGGGGGATTCAACACTTTACCTTGCTGTCCTCCATGATTCCCTTCATGTCGGGAAACATTTATGAGCACCTTCTCTTACATTTGGGCCTACTAGTTTGAAGTTGACCAGTCCTTCACTTCACTGACAACTTGTAGCAAATATCTTTGGCCTAGGATAAATAGTGATTCCCACATTGATATGTTTACATTTTCTTCTTCATCTCGATCAATGATATTGAATGGAGATGAAGTATCCCTTTGTTGTCCCTTGGCCTACACATTCATTCCTTGCACATGGGCAGCAAGAATCGGCATTTGAGTTGGCTAACAACTATTTTAGGATGCCCATGTTGTTTTGATTGTGTTTTGGTCAATGGTTGAATCTCCCCCATGTTTTCCCGTGTTTCTCTCTCCTGGGGTCATGGCTTGCACTGTAAAAGCTAGAATGGGTTCATTTTTGCAAAGGAGACACTTTTTCAGCTCTGCAACTTTCCTTTTTCTTCCTCTTTGGCAGAATTTGTGAAAAATTTTACCTTTCCATGTAATACAACACCCCTTTTTGCCTCTTGATCACTGTAATGCATTGTATTGGATCTGAAATGTTAATATATGCTCTGTGATTAAAACCCCTCAATCCTTTCATATATCTACCATTGTTTTCCTGATCTTTCATTACATTTTGAGCAATTTGTGCATGCTTTGTGCTTATGTTCTCTTGTGGATTGTGTATGTATTGTAGTATCAGGTGTCTACAACTCCTTTGGTGCATCACTTCATTAGCATTAGCTTCATTTTCTTGCATTCCCTATCTTTGTCCCCTTGGAATTTAGAGTAGGAACTAGGAATTCAAACCTCTGCAACTTGTAAGTGATATATTTGATCAGAGGAGTTAAGGAACCAACCTCTAATATGGAGATTCCTCTCCCATTTTTACAATTCCCACACTTGGGGAGAGGATTCAATGTTGTGCAATCACACTGGATGTCCAAGATGATCAAACTGGAAGTCTGATCAACATCCAAGGGTGCTGCTAATTCGCAACAATACCCATTGTAACACAACCACACATGGTGGCGGTGAACCCTACTCCATTCAAGAATATCATCCTATCCATCCCACAAACACTTCCCTAATCACTACTTGAGTCACGATGACCATCCCACCTACATTCACCTAGTATCAACAACCCCCTATCTTGTCTGTCACCCATTCTAGATATGTTCCTTTTATATAGGTTCCTTATTCTCAACCTCCCTGTCAGGTTAAATATCTACCCCCTTATGCCACAGAGGTGTCTCCCCATCACAATCTACCACCGACCTCATCAAGTTGATGATGTAAAAGATGTAGACACTAGAAGAATCGGTTTCTTGCTCTCATAATTCCCCACCTATGATGAAATTTTTAATGAGCCTATTCACCCATCCATTCGTATTCAACCATACCACGTACATTGGGAAATGTAAAATTTTAACCACTTTAATAGTAAATAAGATCCACAACAACATTTGTGATCCTTTAAACATGGGTGTTACCTAATTTCCCATGATGAAACTTTACTTTTGAGGACTTTCCTAATGTCCCCGACAGACCTCGCCTTGGATTGGTATAGTGGGATACCAAGACAATCCATTTACTCATTTAATCAAGTAGCCCAAGCCTTCTTAGATAACTTATCTATCAACATTGCCAATAAATTTACAATGACTGATCTTTATTCCACTTATTTGTAGGAGGATGAGTCTATTGCTGAATTTTTCGTTCGTTGGCACAGCCTAATCAATCAACTCACATTTCAACTACCTCAAACTAAACTCATAGATTTGTTTACTTGGGCTTGCACTAGACACATCTCACCAACCCTGCAGGTGCAGACCTTCTCAGTACTTTTAATGAGGCATTCACATGGCACGAAAATTGAAATTCATGCTATTAAAGAAAAGAATATTAAACTTCATAACAAGAACATTGTGTTCAATTCGATGATAATTATTCTTCTTCGAAACCCCAAAACAACTATTAAAAACCCAAAGGGTCTACCAATGCCATAGTTCTCAAGGCTGGTCCCCCTCATCAATCAAACCTAGCCAAACCCCCTTCTAATCTCTCTCCTGTCCAAGCTTTCTAGTTCAGATGGGAACAACGAAAGTACACTTCCATAGGAGAATCTTATTCTTCTGTGTTGGAAAATCTTGTGAAGGCTAGTGTCATTACCCTCCCACCTATAAAAACACATACTAGTTTTGACCCTGAGTGACCCATGCCCTCATGGTATAAGGAACATGACCTTTGTAATTATCATTTTGTCAAAGGTCATAGAACAATAACTGCATCACCTTCAAGAATATTGTCCAAGAAATGTTAGACAATGGAGATCTAGTCTTGGATATCCTAAATGCACCCACTAACCAAAACCTGCATATCTTCAAGAAGCCATTCCCTAATCATGCCCCATCTTCCAACCAAGCTGGTGATACCTCAAACAATGATAGTAATTCCCACAAGGTCCATGCTATTTTCAATGACATACCAGCTTGCTTCCCAATCATGCGTCATGTTCCTTCCATAGATGAAATCTTATCCAGAGCTCGCTACCTACACAAGGTCTGATTTCATCTACTCCCACCCATAGAGACACCCCATTCATTTTCTTCTACACCCATGAAAGAGCCTATAATTAGCACGCCACCTTTGACCCTCAAAATTTTGAGTAGTTGTTAGTGGCACCACTCCTACCATAGAAGATACAAGTCCACCACATACACCAACACAAGGAGAGTCCACTTCAGCTGGCATGTCCTCTCCTCTACCCATGGAGAATACTATAGAAGTACCACTTCCTGTAGATGACCATTCACCATCGACCTTCATGACTATGTTGATCTTCTTTCGCTCTCTTACCCACGAGGGTTGGAGCTAACCATTTCCGTATCTCAAACACATTTTACAGGATTACCAATCGATCCACGTTGACCCCACCTACATCAAAACCATTCTCATGCTTAGATGATCACCTCCTGGACTATGTCGATAGATTTTTACTTTAGGTCACCTTCTACTTCTTGTTTCAACACAAATGAGGTTATCCCCTATTGACACCTCCATTATCTATCCAAAAGTGTTTTGGGAAACCAAACCAAACACAATTATGACTATTGTAACTCCTTCCATGATACCACCCTTGGCCCAACATACACCTACACCCAAACACCTACCATTTCCTATATTGCCACCCTTACCTAAACCTATCACTACCTAAGGGGTCATACCAATAGGTAGCCTTACTCACCCACCCATCAAATTAGATGTAACATTCCCATTTTAATACTTTAGAATCAAGAGATTTTTTTATAATGTTCATTGTTCTAAATAAAGAAATATTTAGAACAAACATTCCATGCCAATCAAATTCAATGGATAAACACATGCAGGAGTAATGAATTAGTGACTCACCGATCTATTCATTCCATAACTCAAGAAGCTACCAATCGATTTATGTTATCTTATCTATTGAATACATATTGTATACTTTGTATACCTTGTCATCATGCCCTACTCTAGGTAATCGAGTGATCTATTTAAAGAACATATTTGAATATTTGTTACCAATATTCATCCGATATCACGCTTTTTTAAACATGGTGACATAAGACAATGTAACTAGCAGCTTTGTGTTACTTTAGCCAAATATTTATAACATACATGTATGTCACTATTCCTAGATGACATACTCGTCATTTTGGAATATGTCCTTCACCTCATGCTTCTATTACCACGATTCATCTTTACTAACTTCCGTCACCCACTTGTTCCAGTTTTACCCTAGCCCTAGATAGAAACATAACCTATTATAGGAAGATGCTCACAAAGGCTTAGGTTAGATGGGCATACTTGTTTGACCTAAGTCATCCGAATGTGCAAACGTACCCAGCCTTTGGAAGCTAATTCTTATCCTAAATATGCTCCTATCCGCACCTAGAGAGAAACTAGGTTCAAGTCCAAGTTCCAGACGTGTGTAGATCTAGATGATCAATGCGGAAGGGTGATGCCACATTTCAACTACAATGTTGTATTCTTGAGAAGATTTAAGCCTTCTCGAAAGTACAGCCCCTACTGCGATTGGCATGTGCCAACATCCTACGTAAAACTACCTCATCGAGATGTACATACCCCAGAGGAGATTGTTAATACATTATTAGTTTAGATTAAAACCTAATTATAGTAACACCGCCAAACCCTAATCTAATGCTCAATACGTTTTTCATAAATTTTCTTCATTTAGCTCACTAAGAACTTCATTATTTTCATATTCACTTATAATAATTGATCACATAAATAAACTATTAATTAATCATAACTATGCAAAGATTATAATATGTCTTATTTAACAAGTACAATAAATTTTTAGAAAGTTCAACACCATAATATATCCAATATAAGGTAGACTTCATATAAATTAAGTCTAATAAATTGTAGTCATACTTAAACCTTTATGGTTTATATTCCATTAAGAAAGAGAAAGAATCTTTCTCTACATGTTACGTGTTAGGTTTATCCTACCCAATGTCCACATTTTCTTAATGTATGTTCATCACATGTTACATTACTATGTTATATAGTTTAGATAACGAATATCATATACCGCAACTTAATAAGATGCATCACAAGTAGGGAGATTGAACTAAATCCTCTATCCAACTTATGAAAAGATATCCAATTAACATAAAAATATTATAAAGAATATCAACAAGATAGAATCCATCTCATCCATACAAGTACAAAATAATTTACATGCCAATGCGGTAAACTCTCAACTTTCAATTTATCTTCTAACTTATACATTTACAAGTCTTATGCATTTAGGTATACTACATAACAACCTCGTCTTCATTATAAAAGAATACTACATTTCCTTTTTAATACAATCTCAAGAATGAATCTGAATTCTTCACAAGGAATAATATTTAATTCAGCCAAAGCATCATATGATTTTTTCCTTCTTTTATCACTTACGAAGTCCATCTCGCAAAATTGCTAGCATGGGTCAGCTCAATGAACTGAGCATGATAAGCACTAAGCCTTAAAATGAGGTGCATTCCAATAATTGTTCCATTAAAACAACTCGCTTTAATGAGACAATTATTACATCATAAATATCAATATAAGTAATAGAAAATAGAAAATAAGTATGTTTAACCAATTGAATTTACTTCCAAGATAAGAACGGAATATAATCCACTATATCTGCCTTACAAAATTAAATTTTAATTGATCATATCAATTATCTTTAAGCAAACAACAAATCATATCATCTCATTGTTCCCAATTGTATCATAATAGAATACAACATTTATCTTTTCTTTAACCAAAATAAGGGTTTAAATCATGGTTCTCATTAGGACGATTCATCTAACTCCTAAGCAAAAGAAAAATAAGAACCTTTATAAACTATGCTCAAACACAAGACATCCAAAAAAACTCAAACAAATTCATAACATGAATTAACAGCTTTCATTTAAAGGACAACTACCTTAAAATTAAACATTTAATATTTTCATCGTAACATAATCCCATTTCAACTGAGGAATAGAGAATCAAACAGTCTACTTGCAAGGCTAAATCTACTTCCACATGTTAGACGTTAACATTTAAAGATCGTAGAAAACAATGTTCACAAATCGAGGTATACTTATATAGGTGATAATCTCCACTCGAGTCCATCCAAGGAGGATCCATAAAAAGATAGTGTGTAAGAGACAAAACTTACTCATCACAAACCAAAAAAGAAAAGCCTTGTCAAATAAATACTACCAAACAAGCTTACATTTTTAGTTCAATAAAACCAAATAATCTAATCTCTTCCTACATCATTTCTACAAATGATTTGAATAAGGAAGACCAAATAACTCATAAAGAAATATCCATTTCATAAGAGAATCAAAACAAAAAAGTTAAACTAATGAACTTATCCCAGAAATAGAAAGAAAGGGATCTTAATTAGAAAATGATCCAATCATTAATTCATTTTATTGTACTAACAAATGAATTTCCACTTTTAATTCAAACATAGAAATTCATAAGCTAGTTCCCAGGAGAGAGAACAAAATTGAATCATAGTAAGAAGAAAGCACACTGCCATTTTCCTTACAATTCTTTACCTTCAATAAACACGAGTTTCAATTCCAATCTTAGAATGAAATACGCATAACAATCCTAAAAACAACATTCTATTCCAAAGGAATCACATTCCTTTCTTTTAAAAAGATACAAGGTTTATTTACTATATCCAACAAGAAATAGAAAACAAACCAATTAGTAAGCTAAACATGTTTACGATGATCAATGAACTTAAAGACTAAAATCCCATTTTCAGGTTTCAATATCAGCATTACAAAAGAGTAATTAGTTCTCAATTCAATAAGCACTAAATTAATAAACTCTTCTTTTAAACAAAACACAGAGATTATTTTAAAATAATCAAGACACAGGTTTCCACAAAATAGAGGGGAAAAGAATACCCCGATAAAATTCCATTGACATCTCAAAGAAAGATGAAACAATTCTCAAATAGGAAATACCAAATCCATTCATCAAACAAAGATGTTTTCAGTTAAGATCTCAAGAGTTTACCCAATAACTCACCAACTATTCTCCCATTTTTCTTTGAGCAATAGTTCAAAAAAAGAGTTATAATTTTTTAACTTTTAATACAAGTAAAACCCAAATCAAAATACTCTGAACAGAGTCGAACATGAAGTTTCAACAAAATTTCAGTGGCTACATAAGTCTCTAATCACGTGTTCAGGAAACACAAAGTTCCCATTCCAGTTTATATTTTAAACAAGAAGTCCTAATACCAGCTCAAAACAAAACATGGGCTTCAACAAAAGTTTAGAACTATACAAGTAACAAAACATGAGTACGGTATAAAAACACAAACCCCATTAATACCCAATTTTTCATAAGAATAAAACATGGGTACAGAGCCACATACAAGCTTCAACAATGGGCCCCGAGTTACCCAAGATTCCCTAACATAGGTCGAGCATCAAGAACCTCCATCACCAGCTTTCATCAAAAAAGAAACCAAAAAAATATCCAAACCAAATACAAGCTCGATTATGAGCTCAAGAAAAACACAAACTCCAACAAGATTAGACAAAACTCAAGGTTCCCATATAGTTCAGAATCCACATAATGCAACGAAGGTCAGTTCCAACACAACAACCTCGAATACAAATTTTAGAAATGGAAAATAGAGCTACTAATAAAAGCTTCACATGCATGTATCACTATTAAACTATCACAAAGATAGTTTCAAAACCAACGTTATTTTTTCCATGGATTCATATCCAAGATAACAAAGATTGTAAAACCTAGAAAACAAGTAACCAGATAAAACATGCAAGCCCAAAATCTCAAAAGAGTAGAATCATTTTAATGAAACATTTAGAAGAAAGCAAGAGATCTTAAATATTAGAGCCTATCATGCCTGATAGTGCTTCTTCCAAATCAAAGGATACCTCTAGTTGAGCTCACAACTTCTCCTCTTCTCCACGAAAGATCAAACAACCATATTCTTTTTCTACATCATCTCTTATACATCCCATGAACCAAAATAGGTTTAAGACTTCAAAAATAGCCATTAAGTGCGTTCAATCTGATGGTTTGAAAACCGTAGAGCATGTAAAGAAAAAATCGTGGAACATGCAAGGTGAAACAACCCTAGACAAACCTCGCTTGCATGCCTTCCAAGACGGTTTGTGCACGAAAACCAAAAAAAGTTTCATTAATTACAATTTTCCCGCCTATCCTTCCTTACCACCGCCTTCCAAGTCTCTGGAAATTTCCAAATCAAATTTGACATGAAATTCCATTTTATTTATACTTCCACATAAGCCTCCTCTAAGTCACTAGCCCCCGCTAAAATCAGTACCTATGCATTAAGAACCTTATCAATAACATAAATGCCATAGGAACCGTCACCCTTAATGCATGCGACCACCTAATTCCCCTTTCATACCCATTAGTTTAGGATAGATCAAATTTTTTAGGTTAGATCTTAGGTAGTTTATAATACATACCTTAGGATATAACCCTAATAACAAATTTCCACCATAGGTCTTAACACATAGCCTTAGGTAGTTTCCACATAGGTTAGATTAATTCACAACATAATAGTTTTAGGAATTAGGTTAGATCATCATAAAACCTTATAGTATTAGGTTCTAGGTTAATTTTAATAGCCTAGTAACCTTTCCATATCCTTTAGCACAAAGATTAGGTTAGGATACCAATCAACCAACAAAGTAGAATAGGAAGCTTTAGGTTAGAATAAGAATTATATTAAGTGACATAGCTTAGGTAGTAAATATTCTTACCTAGCTTAGGATTTTGTAGGATAGCCCTTTTTAGGATCCTGAATCCTTCCTATGTCATGAACAGGCTATATTTTCGTGTTCGTCAGTAATTTCCTACCATGATCGATCTCCAAGGACCCAAGAATAACATACAATTGAATGGAAATACGTTCACACAAAAAAATCAAAGAACTTATAACAACAAAGTTCATTCAATATGTCTCTTAATTCATGGAATGTCAATTTTACCATTCATTCAACAAAGTAGATTTAAAACATTCCTTGGATCACTGAAATTGATCCAAGGATGAGTGAGATTGATAGATAAGCTTACAACTCTTAAACTAGATTGCAACTCACCTACAAGAAGTGAAAAATGGATTCAAGGAAGCCATTCCAATTCAGTCAAAGGATCTTAAGAATAGAAATGATTTGTCCATATCAAGCATGATCTCCAATAATCAAAAGAACATATCTTTATAAGGAAAGTCACATGTCAACACTTGAAATGCAAAGGAGGAAAATAAAACCGTCAAGGGTGTTACATGATGATTTAGCTACATCTTCAAAAACTAACACCAAACTTAAACAAGCCCCTAAAACGAAGATCCAATCTCCTAAATCTCATACCCCAACCTCAGCTACCACACCCTTATCACCTTCACCCCTTCCATCCATCCTAGGACCTCACCCTCGACACCGCCAAGCAACCCCTATCCACTAGTAAACCAAGAATTCAGAAACCCATTTCCCCATCACAAACCTCTAATATACTCAAGCAACCCACACAACCTCTGCCCTAACCTATAACCTTCTTACCACCCATACCTCTAATACCATCAATAACTTCTTCACTACCCATGACACTTCCTTCTCTTTCACTCACGCCTCCTACCCAACCTACACCACCTACCCCCACAAAAACTGGTTAGCCCCATGGGTAACTTACCCTCTTCCACCATCTACTTTTCCCTCCACATCTCATTTTCCCGTATCTCCTTTTCCCAAAAAGATGCAACCTAAAGCCAAAAATACACTTCCCTCGAATAAGGTAGTTAAACCAACCAAACCTTCCGTTCAGCCGCTCATCTACCATGTCCCTAACCTATAAGATATGACCAACACCTAAGACCACACCACACACCAAACTAGTAGCCCAACCTACTCCCCCTATTGTAAAACCTCTTCCTCCACAATCAGCCATACATGTACCCAAACCCACATTCACCTCCCATTTTGATCCACTAGCGGGATCCTACGCCAAAATCTTAACCAATCTCCTCAAAACTTCTGTCATCACATTACCACCCCTTAGAACTTATAACTCACTCAAACCCAAACCAAAAGGATTTGATGAAACCAAAATTTGTGCCTACCATCATGTGCCAGGACAAGATGTAGAGAACTGTAAGGCTTTACAAACCACTCTTTTCCAATTATGTCCTCCTAATAAAAATTTAACAATGATGATCTTCTTGATGAGGAACCCATTTTGCCTTCACTAATTTCCACAGATCCTTTCCCATCACCTACTTAGTGACCAATATCTCCACCCCAAAAACTCTTGGATCCATCCCTAAGATTCAAAATTAACATGGTTTGCATAAGAGAATTGGCCAAACCACCACCAAAATTCCAATGCACCCTACTCATTTCACAAGGATTGTATCCCCCATTAGGGTTTTTTCCCTCAAGACACTATACCTTCCATGACACACCCTCTTCATCCACCTCTCCTCAGATTAACATGATAAACATTGCCACCCATGCTCAGAAAGACAAGGGCAAGGAGAAAGTAAGTGGCCCATCAACCAACCCCGTAGCTCATATACCATTTGCACCCAAATCCAAAGTCATCATTCGAGGTCCTTCATATCCCATTTCTGACGGGTCATACATCACACATGTTAAAATAAATACACCAATCCCCCTCAAAATTTCTTAGTACGACCTCATCCAAACCTTAGAGTCACATCGTCAAGCTCTCACCGAGGTCTTTCAATCTATTGAAGTTTTACCAAATGACCCCACACCTATGGCCTCCATCATTACCCCTCAAAACGTAGCCTCTCTCACTAGCGCTTTGCCTTCCTTCTACACCTTCACCCACTCGCCACGTGGCTGCTCCTCATCTTATTAGATGAAGATATTGCTTCCTTCTAGTCCGATAACCCCGACCCCACTCTTTTCATCTTCATCTTCATTGATAATATATGTATACAAAGTGTTATGATCAATGGTGGTGCTAGCATTAACATCATCTCCTCCCATGTGTATGACCAAATACAAATACCGCCAATTATATGCATGTTAACCATGTTATGCTATGTTCCTTTAATAACGTTGTGACCTCTACCCTAGGTACCATTTTTTTCATGTCCACGTAGGTCCCCGAACCGCCCTAAAACTTTTCTATGTCCTAAGGGGAGTTCAAGTATAAATTGCTGCTTGTCCGACCTTAGATTCGTGATATGGTTGTGTCCCTTCAACGCTACATTGATGCCTCAAATTTTAACACAAGGGACATAATTACACCATCCCTACCAACCCCTCACCTTTCAAGACCTGTAACATGCTATATCGACCCAATGATGTGCTTGTACCGGTCAAGGCATCTGCCACCACAACCACTTCACCTTCACCCATGACCCCATCCAAGAAATTGCCATTACTTCGCTACATCTAACCTTGCTATCCCCAATGGAATTGTAGCCTCTCTTGGTGGAACCCCTTCATATAGAAAACCATCCATACCCGCTACCCACATACAAACTACTAGTCCTTTAGAAGGTGTTTTTCAATGCCTCACTCTAGGGGAATACCACCTATACAATATTGATACCTTCCTCACCCCACAAGAGTATGAGAATTTGTGTCAACACCCCAGTTATGACATCCGCATTGGTGATGTGTTCCCTTATGACCCTCCCCATCTTTGCACCAACCTAACATATGGGGGGCTTGCTATGGCCACCTATAAACTTGAACCTCCATCCCAAAACCAACCATTTTCATCCCACCTACACTCCCTCACTAACCATCATTTCATCGACACTTTCCTCCACCAAAGCCTGTGTGGAAGGGATTTGGCTTTGATTTTTATGTACAAGGCCACCACACTATCATCTCATGTACCTCTCATAAACACAATGACCGTAGTGGCATTGGTTTTGATGCTCCATCCTCTAAGAAGGTTCACATCGACCTTATCCAGGATGAGAAAACTCCCCCCTCTCATTCACCCACATTACCATCTTCACCCACGGAGTCCATAGATCCTGAATCTATTCCTCCTAACATTTTTTTTCATAGACACCATTTCCCTGGGACCACTAACCTATCAATGCGATGGTGACGCTCCCTCTTCTCTCCCATTCTTGTATCCTGACATGATTGATGATGATACACCTTCAATTAACATCATTCAATGTCAGGATTATGAGTCTATCCTCACCTACCTTGGGCATAAGAATCTTATATTCATCGCTTAGTACCCTCTCGAGACACAAACCATGTTGAATGAATCGATGATAAAAATCAACATTAATACTCGTGGATGACCCACACATTCTAAATATCGGTCAATCCTTAGATGCTACTAAATAATAAGCCTTCACCTCTTTCCTCCGGGACCATAACAATGAATTTTCTTGGTCCTATGCCGATATGCCCTCAGATTGACCCTAAAATCATGGTTCACAATATCATAACCATTCTTAATGCCAAACCCATAAAAAAAATCTCCGAAAAATGCATCCTCATATTGCTCTTCCGGTCAAAGAAGAGATTTAGTGCCTTCTCTCGCTTCCTTCATTCTACCCATTGATTATCCCGAATGGATTTCTAACATCATTCCTATCACAAAAGTGACAAGGAGACTCCACATTTGCATGGATTTCGTGACCTCAACCTCACCTCGTCCCAAAGAAAATTTCCCACTACTAGACATTGACCAACTAGCTAATCTCACCACCGACCATGAAATGTTATCGCTCATGTATGGTTTATCGTGATACAATCGTATATTACTAGCCCCAAAGGATCAACACAAGACTTCCTTCATCACCCTTGGGGGATTTTTCTATTATCTAGTCATGCATTTTTGCCTCAAAAACGTTAGTGCTACATATCACTAAGCCATGACTTACATCTTCTATGACATCATGCATCACATATTGAGGATTATATAGATGATCTCATTGCCAAATCCAAGCATTGAACCGAACATTTGCCCATTCTTAAAGTCATTTTTTACCACCTCATCAAATATTGTGTTCATCTTCAACCAAAAAGTGCATCTTTGTGGTACTTTTGGAAAAATCCTAGGTTTCATCATTTCTTTGTGGGGCATAGAAGTTAATCCTTCTAAATTCAAGGCTATTCGTGAAATTTTGCCACCCACTAATATCCATAAAATTCGCAACCTATAAGGAAATTTGCAATCAATTCGCATTTTATCTCATAGCTTTTTAATCATTGTTAACCCATTCCATCATCTTCTCAAGAAAGATGTTTCATTCAAATGGGATGATTAATGCCATAAAGCCTTCAAAGCCTTAAAACAATACCTACATCAACCACCAAAGCTCATTGCTCAATGATGACTAGCCCTTCTACCTATATATTTCTACCATTGACCATTCTTTAGCTGCCATGCTCACTCATCGCGATGACCAACATCGAGAGAAAGTGGTTTATTACATAATCCAAATCCTTCTTAACTATGAAATTAGATATAATCATGCCAAAAAAATTCCTAGCCTTAGTTTTCATCACCACCAAACTCCGCCATTACCTACTCAACCACAAAACGTTCATCATTACTAATACTAACCCATTACACTATATGTATGCCAAACCTTATCAAAATCAACATACCATACGTTGGCTTATGCTTCGCTGACCTTAACCTTGAATTCATCCTCAAAAGTCCATCAAGGGCTAGGCTATCACGAACCAATTGGTTGACATGTAACACCTAATAAAACAACCCACTAGAGACCTAAGAACAACCTAGGATTAGTTAGGAAAATTATGGAACAATTTTTTTTATTAAAAAGAATCTCCAACAATGTTACAAGACAATAGCTATCACTAACAGTTTCTCGAATAGTTCTAATCTACTAGAGTATACTTTTATTTTATTAATAATTATTAGAGGTCAGTAAGGTCAAAAATTTAAGGTCGAAGTTTCAATTAGGTTCGGAGAGGAAAATTCTTCTCCATACCTAATCTCTAACAGTGTAAAGTTTTAACTTGATTTTTCTCATACTTAACACATTCAAAATTTCTTTAAATCAATTTCATTAGATCAAAATTTCTTCACCTTTCCATTTATATAAATAAGTCCTCCTAACTCCTCATATTTTTCAAGTTATGGGCCGGTGGGGCCTTGGGGTGAAAAGTTTCCCCAAGGGTGGGACAAATGGGCCTAGGGGTGAAATTTTACCCAAAGGGTGGGTTGGCGGGCTGCGAGGAGACCTTTGGAAATTTTTACCACGCGGGAAAAATCACATTTGCACCCATGCTCCCGCAGACCACAAGTCCACAAGGGACACGTGGAGCTTCCTAAGGCAAAGATGGGGAAGAATAGGAAAGGCAGGGCGGCGGGAGACATTTACAAATTCTCCCGCATGGGGTGAAATTCATCACTACGCCCGTACTCCCACGAGTCCACAAAGGACATGTGGTGTCTCCTAAGCCAATGTGGGGAAGGTGGGGTGTCGGGAGAAAATTGACTTAACGTCCTGAAGGGCTAAGATGGTATAGAGATCCGTGCCTTCACCGGCACCTCACGATGCCACGTGGTAGCCTCGATTCATCAAGGGCCAGAAAAACAGTGAGGAAAACATGGAAAAAATTTCAAAAAAAAATTGAGATGCAAAAGAAAAAGATGGATGTGTTTCTCTACCATGCCTCATGATGCCACATGGCATCACCTGATTGGTTGCAGACTCAACGAGGAAAGTTTGGAAAATTTTCCAAAAAATTCTGAAAACGCTAAGTTCAAAAGAGGATCCGCCCCTCCACTATCACCTCATGGTGCCACATGGTAGCCTCTGATTGGTCAGGGTCTAGCGGGGCAGAGGAGAAAATTTTGAAAATTTTCCCAAAAATTTTCCTAAGCCCCAAGGGAAAAATTTGGGCCATGGGCCCACCAAGGAAAATTTTCCCAAAATTTTAACGCCAAGTGAAGAAAAATTTAGAAGGCCATAACTTTTGATAGAGATCTTGGTTTTGGGAAAACAAGGACTTTCTGAAATCTCTCGATGTCCTCTTTGTACAGAGCTCATTAATTTTTTGTTTTGATAAAGTTTAAGGGGTCAATTTTAAGAAAATGGCCTGTAGGCTTATACAGTGTGAACTGGTAAATTTTAACTTGTTAGATTTATTCAATTTGATCTTCCTCCTCTCTCAACATGTCAAATAGACATGGAGGATTGTTCCTAAATGGATTTAAGGAAGGATTCAAGGTTCAATTTTTCTGATTGACTTAAGAATTTGAGCATTTCCATTTATTGACATAAAAATGACTGCAAAACGGTTTGATCCCGATTTTGCTAAGTTTTTGAAATATTTCCTTAAGTGTTTTAGTCAATTTGAGCTCGTTTACACCCTACAATGTTCAATTTTAATGTTTCATAGTTATTTCTTACTTTCAAGTTTGAAATGTGCATTTTTGGTTTAATTAATTACCATTTTTAAAATTACAAAAAATAGGCATCAAATCTTAATTTGTCTATTTGACATTTCTTCTTCCATGTATTTATGATACGTTCCAATTCCAATCTAACACATTTGGTTGATTCAAAACAAACCATTCAAGACCAAAATGTAATACTGATTTCAATTTTTCACATTTCAAAGATAGAGTTCTGCACTATCCTTCATACATATTTTCTTCTTTCAAGCAGAGATTCTAATACATTGAAATAATGAAATTCAAATAAAACAATGCAATTTGAGAAAAGCATTACATTCATTTATTGATTCCAAAATACAACTTACAACTTCCTTTCCATTTGATTACAAAATACAGTATACCAAGCACGTATTATTCTTTCACATTCTTTCTAAACAGAATACAGAGTATAACTCTTTTACATTTCAAATTTCACTTGCAAATATGTACAACATCTTTCCATTACAACATTTACAAGATCATCCACTTCAAGTGGGAAGGTTACAATGAAATTTTATTTCACAAGGGACTGTCAAACTGTCTTTCCTCAGCTTCAGAACAACAACATACATTCTTCTCATTCTTCCAATTTTGATCACAACAAATTCAGGGGAAAGACAATGCTCCCCACCCAACTAAGACATCCAATGAAAGGAGAAGCCATCCTTCTTCATTAGCCCCTGAGCCCCAACCAAAAAGCAATAAGAAATGTATTTCAACCCATGGCAACAACAGGCTTCCACATCACAATGCAATCTTTCAACATGCACATTTCAAAATAAAAACACAGTCTAAAATAGAATGTAGTTTTGCAACTACATTAACACATGACAAAATAATACTAAGGCTTCATCAAGCAAGCCAAAGGAGAAATAACTATGGGGGATGCTTCTTATACCTCCCAAATAGGGAAATGGGTATCACCACCTGAGTACAACCTACCAAAATATATGTATATATATATATATATATATATATATATATATATATATATATATATATATATATATATATATGAATATCATTTCAAACCCTTTCATGCCCTTATGCCTCCCCTAAGTACCCCTTATTCCTTGTATTATCTTATATCTCCCCAACCGCTTATGGAACCCCATAATAAGTAAATAAATGAAAGTTATTTCTTTGTAAGGTAGAACTAAAATTCCCAACACCCTCCACCCTTATACCTCCCTAAAACCACTTGTACCTCCCACAAAATAACTGCATAGTATTCTCCGACACCATTCCTAGGCCATCTACCCAACAACCCACAATATATACCAAAACATTCACTCAAGAACATTCACATAAACAAAAGAAGAGTATTTCAAGAGCCAAGCTCTTACCTATCCATGATGGAGTTTGTTTCAAGTTCAAAATAGAAAGCTCCTTTCAATGCAAGAAATCCAAAATCAACCCAACACAATCATGCAAGAATCTTCCAAAACTTCTCTAAACAAGAGCTCCCAAAACAAAAAAAAATTTCCCAAAAATGAAGTCTCCCAAAAATGAAGCAACCCAAAACAAGACAAGAAATTCAAATTTTATAAAAGAGGTAAGAGAAGAGGATGAGGTGGATCTACGTAGGATGCCACTTCACACATCCTCAACTCTAACACCTAGAATCAATTCATTCTCTAATGCATAATAATTAGGTGGGTGAATAATATTACGCTTTACTTATACACTCAAATCCAACCCACACCCCAAAGGAATGAAATTAAATCATGTAAGAAAAGTGCAATTAAAACCAATTTGTCTTCCCAAAATGCATTATAAAATTCTAAATTTAACCCTCCAAGAATAAGCAAGGTTGGTATGTAAATTTAATAGGTATGGGACAAGTTTAACTTGTCCAATAAGCCTCCTAAAACAGCCCCCAAGGACAAATTCAAATTTCCATGAAGGTGGAGTGTTTCACACTCAAAATTTAACTTACACATTACTTACAAATTCTTAGAACACTTTAATACATGGAGAACACATTCTTATGACATCATTTAATTAATTAAGTAAACAATATGATTACTCACAATATTTACACACCATTTAATAAATAATGAAAGGGGTAATTGCACCACATAAAACATATGCAAAAATTAAACAAAAGGGACCAAAAATAAAAGAAATACATAAAATACCTTGGTCACATTTAAAGGTGATCACCCCATGGGAATCCCTAACACTAACAAACACACACACAAAAACTAGTTGCCATGGTGACCTTGTTAAATTCATCTAGAATTCCAATGTGTTTCATCTCCAATCCCTCGATGTTTGTTGCGATATTTTAACCTACAAAAAAAAACCTCCTTCGCCCTAAGTAGCCATATCAATGTCCAAAATAATATAAATATATTAAAATTTCTAAAATCATCTAGATATGTGAAACACAACAACATCAAAGCAATCTAACAATATCATTCTAGTTTTGTCAAAAATATATCATCATCCAATAATTTTCCATTTCTAGGGCTATTCACAATATCTAAGTATCACAAGTCCAAACAAAATCTATCATATAACTATGTCCAATAGTATGAAATCATCAACCTATAAAGTGTCTCTAATAATCATCATGAATCATATAAGAATTAAAGTCAACAATAATCCATTATCAAATATCTAACATCATACTAAATCAAAACTATAATAATGTTCATAATATAGCCGAAAGTTTCATGATCAATATATAAAGGTGTCAAAGGGAAGTGGGCACTACATTTCCCTCCCCTTAGACTCAACTTCCTCCCGAAGTCACTATAAAAATGTGGAAACTAAACTCGTAACAAAGTAGCATCCTCCCATGTAGCTGCAGCCTTATGATATTTGTCCCCTTGTACAGAACTCTGATCAACCTCTCGACCTCGAAGGCCTAGGGAACTATGAATTAGGATGTAAATGGGCTCCGCCATCATCTACCCCTAATCCTACAACTACAATGATGTCCAATCTAACACATGAGAAGGATCTACAACATATCTCCTAATAACTAAAACATGAAACACATCATGTATGTGAGACAAGATGGGTGGCAATGCTAGATGGTAGGTGAATGGGCCGATACACTCCAAGATCTCTAAAGGACCATTGAATCTAGGAGCTAACTTAGAAAATTTTCCATAACGGATAGGGCTCTTATGTGGCTCCGACATGAAGGAACACCTTCATGCCCACATCAAAACTATGGTCAAGATTTATGCTGATCTACATACTTATTTTGCTTGTCCTATGCCTCCTGGCAGCTTTGTCTCGATCAAACTCACCTGCTACTCCATGTCTTGCAAACAAAGCTTGTCCAAGAGAAACCCCGTCCTCTAGCCTATCCCAGCCTAAGAGGTGTCCTATACTCTCTACCATACAAATCCTGAAAAAGGATCCATGCCTATAGAACTCTGGAAACTATTATTGTAGGCAAACTCCACCAAGTACATGTAATCCTCCCATCTAGACTGTTGATCCATCACATACATCTTAAGCATGTCCTCTAAAATTTGATTTACCCACTCAGTCTTTCCATCTATCTTAGGGTGATATGCTATGCTAAAATTTATCTTTTACTTGAGGGCATGCTGCATGGTAGTCCAAAAATGGGAAGTGTACAAAGGATCGCGGCACAAATGATCTTCCACAGAATCCCATGCAACCTGACAATCTCATCCAAATATACTCATGCCACTGCTCTAGCTATATAAGTGGTCTTCACCAGAGAAAAGTGAGCCACTTTTGTCAATTTATCAACCGTGACCATGATGGCGTCATGGTGATATCTCAACATCGGTAGCCCAATAATGAAGTCCATGGAAATGGTGTCCCATTTCCACTCCGGTATAGCATGAGGGAAAAGAAGGCTAGTTGGATGCTAATGCTTAGCCTTAACTCTCTAGCACTCTAAAATCATGACATGAACTAGGCCACATCTCTACGAATTCCTCTCTAATGATATAATTGTCTCAAGGTGGCGTGCATCTTCTTCACCCCGGGATGGGCTGAATAGGGTGCATGATGTGACTCTACCAAGATGTCCTATCCCAAGCATCCATCTTTGGGAACATAAATCTAGCCTATGTGCTTGAGAAGACCATCTACCTCTAAATAAAAACCATCAAACTTCCCTCAAGGGTCTCGAGACTCGATCTCTACTCAAACCGTAATGTAGAAACTGCACAAGAGGAAGGCTGTTGAAGAATCCTACCCTGCAAATCCATGCTCACCGAGGTGGACATAGCCACATGTCTCCATCTACAGAGTGCATCCGCCACCACATTCTCCTTCCCTTTTACATACTATATCTCTATATCATACTCATAAAGTAACTCCATCCAACACCATTGACGAGCATTGAGATTGGTCTACTCAAGAGATGGCAAAGAATCGTGATTTTTCCTAAGTGTGAATATCCGACAAAGAAGAAAATGTATCCATCAAACCAAGGTGTGCACAATGACCGCAAGCTCAAGATCATGAGTTGGATAATTGAGCTCATAATCCTTGAGTTTGTAAGACTCAAAATCCACTACTCTTCCCTCCGGATCAACACACCTCCAAGCCCTACTAACAAAGCATCTGTAAATGAAAACTGACCTGTGGATCCGACACTTTGCAAGAATAGGTGCTATAGTGAGACATTCCTTCACTTTACTAAAGGCATACTTTCATATTTTCAACCAAACAAACTTCTTCCCTTTCCTTTGAAGGGAAGTGATGGGAGTGTGAAATTTGAGATAATTACTTGAAGAAATCTCTAGTAGTATCCTGTTAATCCCATGAAGTTTCACACGTCGAGTCACCATAGTGGGTGCTAGCCAATCCATAATAGCTGTAATCTTGGAAGGATTGATGGTGATACCTTCCCGTAAATGATGTGACCCAAATATTGCACCTCTTTTTGAAAGAATGCACACTTCTCCAAGTTCCTAAAAGATATTGTTCCCAAAGACACTGAAGAACCTGGAAAAGGTGCCCCTTATGCTCCTCACATGTACATGAGTAAATAAAAATTTCATCAAGGAAGATGAGCACGAAGCGATCTAATAAGGTCATGAATACCCCATTCATCAAACTCATAAATATTACGGGGCATTAGTCAAACCAAAAGGCACCAATGTGAACTCATAGTGGCCATATCTCATACAGAAGGCGGTCTTATGAATGTCCACCTCCGAAATCCTTAGCTGATGGTAACCTGACTTAAGATCAATCTTAGAGAAACCATGGTTCCCTTCATCTGATCAAATTAATCATCAATGTGTGGAAGGGCATAATGATTTTTTATTGTTACTTTGTTCCACTGGCGGTAATCAATACACAACTCGTAAGGATCCATCCTTCTTCTTCACAAAGATCACCGTTGCACCCCAAGATGATTCAAGAGGGGTGGATAAGGCCTTTCTCCAAAAGGCCCCTCAAGTTGTAACTTGAGCTCACAGAGCTCGATGGTGGTCATCTCGATAAGGTTCTCCTGAGATAGGCTCTACTCCAGGAACCTGATCTATATGAAAATTAATCTCACATGGGGGTGGTAACCCCTGTAGCTCCCTCAGAAAGACATCTATAAACTCTCTCAAAATGGGGTGATCATCTAGTGATGGTCAATTAGACCCATCCTCTAATCATGCCACCGACTATAACAGCATACATCTAGAAATCCCATCGCACACACTTTTTAAGCTACATAACAGATTGTGTGAATAGAAATGGGTCTCCTAACCCCTGAAATCATTAACTCAACTCCCAAATCATCTACACAGATATAATCTTGTGGTAACAATCCACTCTGGCCTTGTGTGTAGATAACCAATCCATACCCAAGATGACTCCATAAGAGCCCAAAGGAAGGATGCAGAGATCCGAGGTAGTGGTGAAAGGTCCCAAATCAGCTACATACTTCTTAACTAAGGAGTCTATAAACATCTTGACTCCGAGCCATCTCAACATCCCAACTATGACCCTGCCTAACTGCCACTAGCTTGCATCACTCTACTAAAGATGGTGCAATGAAAGAATCAAAAGAACTAGAATCAAACAAGATGGAGGTAGGAATACCACCAATGCTATCTGCAGTCTCAATAATTTTACTCGATGCTCTACCTGATGGTTCTCAACCACTACATACATCCTATGAGTGTGCCCATTATCACCGATAGTAGTCTCTGAGATTTATGTCTTACCCTTATTGTTAGGGTTACGTAGTGCGGTCTCTCTCCAAATATTTCAAGTAACACCACAACCAAAATAACCACTTGATCCTCTCCCCTATGTAGCGCTCCAGTCAATACTCTGGAGGTCTGTGGTGTGGATCCTAATGATCTCGGCTATGGTCTACTACGGTCTTTTCTCGGTGAGCTCCCCGCCGAGTGATCTCTCTAGGAACATTATGTCCTAATGGGACCCCTAGGAGGAGGCCCCATACTCCAACCTCTCTATGCATCAAACCTCTGAGGAGGCATATAAGGTGGGTAGGACTGTTGCTACTGCTGGGGTCTAAAAGATGACTATGTTGAACCCTGTCCACCACAAGGAAGAGGTAATGATCTCCTCAATATTTTATCCTACATCTATTGTATATGGCTCTAGAATTGATCTCTAGCCTACTGGGTCTTTCCTCGAGTCTCCTATATTATGTAGGCCTTCTCGATGGCCTCATCTAATGCCTATGGATAATGGATCCATACTGCACCTCCAATGTCTAGATGCAAGCCCCGGATGAACCTACGAATCTACACCTACTCATCCCGCATATAACAAACATACAAGAGTAGATCCAAAATCTAAATCAATGAAAGGAGGTGACACGTGGCAACAGAGAGTGGAGCATGGGGTTTTTTGGGGAAAATTTTCTCAATGTAAAAATCAAAGGAAAAAGACAGGACCTCCGCCCACATTCCATCAAAGAACGGCAAGGAACCATGTGGCAATGGAGCGGGCGGTGTGCGGGATTTTTGGGAAATTTTCCCAAATTCAAAAAAGGGGAAAGATTTCAAATTTCGGCCTGAACCCATTTTTTGCCCTATTTTTGTCATTTTTTCCCTAAATCTTTAGAGGACCATATCTTTTGATCCAAAGCTTGGATTCTCATGTTCTTTATATCTTTGGAAAGTTGGAAAAATCCTCTACATGATGGAGGATTCAATTTTTATTTTTGATGGAGATTTGTGGGAGAAAAATAGGAAAATGTCTTTGGCATGCAAACAATGCAGAAAACACCCCTAACCACCAAAATTAATGAAGTATGGGCCTCTTTCTTGCTCTACGAGTAATTTACTTTGGAATATGGGTTTTTCCATGAAGCCCATAACTTTGTTGAGCAAGATTGGAGGGATTTTTAGTGGTTATAGTTTCAATTTGATTTTCCCACGTTTTCCACATTTCTTTCATTCTGTTCGATGCTTAAAATCTAGATTTGGCTCATTTGTAAACGTTGTTCATCATTCTTCTTTGCCTCTCCCTTCTTTTCTTCCCTAGGGTCAAAAATGGAGTTTGAAACTCCTCCCTTGCTCTGTAATGGTTTTTTTCCCTCTTACTAGTAAAATGATGTTTTGTGCAAACTTCTGGAGCAATAAAAATGGTGTTTTGTGATGCATTTATCCATCCTTTCTCATTTTGCTTGTCTTCTTCTTGCCTCTCATTATTGCAGCTATTTGTGGATGTTTGAATGTTTTTTTAGGTTTTGGAGCTGTGTTCATGGATTTTTGGAACATTTTTTGTGTGAAATTTATCCTTGGTTTTGTGATGCACTTGTCCATCCTTTCCATTGCTCACCTCTTCTTGTTCCATGGTAGTTTTGATAGATGTTCAACATTTTCCTTCTCTGGTGTATCACCATTTTACCGTAGGCTTTCTTTTCCCTCTTTTCTCTTTCTCTATCTCCTTGGCATAGTTAGATTAGGATTAGATTATCTTTCCTACACTAGAATAGCTTCGGTAGGTAGTTTAGGAAGAGGAACCGGCCTTCTCTCGGAGAGCTTTCCCCATTTGCAAAGGTCCCACACTTTGGGAAAGCTCAATGTTGTGCATTCACACCAAAAGACTTTGCCTTATAAAAGTAGATCCATAGGTCATTTTGGGGGTGTTGTGAATTTTCGGGGAATAGTTTTGGCATGCTTGGTGGGACCTTAAAGGTCTTCCACTTTATTTTGACAAGTTGGTGTGTTCTGTTAAAGATTCAACCTTTTGAGGCATATTCAAAAGCACATTTAGTGACTCCATATATTAAATAAATCATTCTCTAAGTTTCATACCCTCTTTTCATTCATTTTCATCCATTCTTCCTTCCATCTCTTCCATCTTCTTTCATTTCATGAAGTTTTGCAATCATTACTTCATTTCTATCATGGAATTTACATTTACAATAGTAGTATATTCCACCTCCAACATGTTTTACAACTCCTTAAAATCAGCATTTTGATCAAATTCAAAATCAATATGCATATCCATACGAGAAGCAAGTGCAAAATCAGTTTGGATATGGTTCTTTCCAAGAGCAGGAGTATGCAAACAATGAAGACAATCAAATGGAAGATGCTGATTTTGTGGAGAAGATCCAAAAAATGGAGGTTGGCATGGTGCAATCAAGAGCAACAACTCAAATGAAGGCTTTCAGAATTGGTTGTAGGGCACCTTGTCCATGGGTTGGCCCTTTTCCAAGACACTTTAGCCCTCAGGAGAAGCTGGACTTCATGATGGAGATGTTGCCCCAACTTGCACAATGGAGAATGGAGATAGAGGCCTATAAATTTGGTGTTGAGCAACCTTGTCAATGGGTAAGTTCTACACCATCATTTGGTTTTTCTCCTTCCATTCCTCAAGCAGCACCATCTCATTTTGAATTCCAAATTCCAAATCCAGCCCATGCTGCCCCAAGATTTGATTCCATTTCTCCATCCCCTAGTCTTCTATCCCATCTCAGTTTTTCTTCTCTCTTCTCTTCCAAATCCTATTCCCTCCACAAGAGAAAAAATACCTTCCACTCTAAGGAAACAAGAAGTTTCATCTCCTCCACTACAAAAAATAATTGCAAAATCAATTGAGTTATAACCCACCCCTCCTCTTGCATTCCCAATTCCATGTGGGGAAGAAGAAATTGCAAAAATCAGTCATGAAGGACAATAAGAATAAGAGCCAAACAAAGAAGAAAAAATCAGAAGTTTTGTAAGCTTGGCTCTCAAATTCGTGATTACAAAAATCCCCTTAATGGTTAAACTAATAGAGGAGGCCAAGGTTGAAGAACAAGTGGTGGTTAGGAATAATTTTGTTGTGCAAAGAAGAGCAAAAAGAAGAGGCAAATCAGCAATCAATTTACTCATAATGTAGTTTCCATGTTGGCACTCTACTTGAAGAAGATGTTGATCCAATTCAAGTTGCAAAATCAGCAATGGAAGAGGAAATCTCTAAAAGAGATCTTACAGCCCCAACACATCCTATAGAGCAGCAGATTGAAGAGTTTGACTTGACAAAATTCATGCTAGATGAAGAGTTCAATCAAGAGAAAGATTGTCTTCAAGTAGAAGAGGAAGAAGAAGCTGCTCCAAATTTGAAAGAAGAGGAGCACATTCCAGCTATGGGAGAGAAAAGTGTAGATCCAAAATCTTTAAGCACAAAGTAGGCTATAGAAGAACCTTCAGTTCTTCTTTCTACTTCATCTCTCTCAACTTCTAGTGTTGAAGAAGAGTTTTATCTCTCAAACTCAATCTTGGAGGATGAAAGAAACCATGGTGATCAAGTTGTAAATAAAAAGAACACCATGGGGAGGTTGAGCATTTGTATTAGGAAAACAATGAGGTAGTTTATTTGTCAGATTTGGAAGACTATTTTGATGAAGAGGAACCAGTTGAAATCACACCATTTTCTCCTTCATCACCCACATTCCAAACACAAGAACCTACTACCATGAAGGAGAGCATTCATTTTCAGCAACCTACATTTTATAATAGCCTTTTGGAGCCAAGATTGGAAGATATTAATATTTCATGTTCTTCATTGGAGGAAGAAGGAAAACATCGAATAACTTCATCACTTCTCCCACATCATCCATCCAAGAAGGTCTACAAGAGGACTCCATTTTTGGAGTTGAAAATCAGAGCTATGGGCATATTAAATGGATCATATCTTTCCCAATAAGGTATTTAGCTTCATTAGAGCCAAAGGAGAAGCCACAACTATTCATGCCTTCCTCTAAGTATGAGGGTGATATGCAAAGCACCAAGGATCATCTACCATACCTCTTCAATCCAAATGTAGAGCAACTAAAAAAGGTATCTAACTTGTTTTCAGACACCTTGTTGATATGGGTAGAAGACCAGCTTCTTGTTGATTTTCCACTCATCCTAACATCCATGATCAGCTCCAAATCAATTGTATGGATGCCCATTTTGAAGAAAGGAAGCTATTTTGCACAACCAATTACAGGGTTTGTTTAGCTCACCTTTGCTTCTAGTTAGAGTAGAGTAGGTAGGTTTTCTTTCAGCAGAAGAAGTGCTTGTGCACACTATGCATATCCCACTTGGGGTATGTATGATTTCCAATTTTGTAAATATTTTTTTGGTGATGTTGTGTTTCTCTTGCAAAATCCATTTCAAAGTGGGTTTTGGTGAATATCAGATCCAAGTTTTAGTGGGTTTCCAAGTGGCTCAGAGGTCATATTTTCATAGTTAAGATCAGAATCAGTTTATCGGGCTTGACTCCATGCCCAATGGATGCTTCAAAGGCCACTGATCATTCATCTAGTAGGTAGATGACCTCTGAGAGTCACCAAATTGTTATCCAAAATGAGCACCCTTCTTATTTTGGCTAACTTTCCTTCATTCTTCCTTTCCTTGTGCTTCAACTTCAATTTTCACACATTTCAAGCACTCAAGGGTTTCTAGAAATGGCTCCATTAGATAGGATTTTTCTTCCCTTTCCAGAAAGGTAAAATTTTCCTCCTAACTCCAAATATTTCGAAAGTTATGGCTCTGGCAGAGTTTTTGGGGAAATTTTCCCTTGACAGCCCATGGCCAATGAGAAGGTGCCACGTGGTGGTGGAGGCCGGGCCAGCGGAGGTAGGTTGGAAAATTCGCCAAGGAATTGGTAGAGGTGCAAAGGGAAAAATCAGCCCATAAGCCTTCTGGAGGAGGATGAAGGAAATTTGCGAAGGCCCGTGGGCCAACCAGAGGATGACACATGTCCTACCAGCAATAGAATTAGGGAGCATGGGGGAATTTTGGCAATTTTGCCAAAATTATAAAATGCGCAAAGGGAAGAATTGGAAGTGCAACCCCACCGAGCAAACAAATGATGACATGTGTCCAGTCAGCAGGGGGTCAGAGGCACAAAAGGATTTGGTAAAATTTTCCAAAGTGGTCAAAAGGTGCCAGGTGAAAAATAGAAGTGTGCCCCACCAAGCAACCAGGAGGTGACACGTGGCAGCGAGAGCAGAGTGCGGGGTTTTGGGGAAAATTTTCCCAATGCAAAAATCAAAGGAAAAAGACAGACCTCTGGCCCGCGTTCCATCAGCGAATGGAAAGGTGCCACATGGTAGTAGAGCAGCAGGGTGTGGGGATTTTTGGGAAATTTTCCCAAATTCAAAAAAGGGGAAAGATTTCAAATTTTGGCCTGCATGAACCCATTTTTTTCCCTCAAGTTACTTTTCGCCATTTTTTCCCTAAATCTTCAGAGGGCCATATCTTTTGATCCAGAGCTTAGATTCTCACATTCTTTATATATTTGGAAAGATGGTAAAATTCTCTACATGATGGAGGGTTAAATTTTTATTTTTGATGGAGATTTGTGGGAGAAAAATAGGAAAATGTCTTTGGCATGCAAACAATGCAGAAATCACCCCCAACCACCAAAATTAATGAAGTATAGGCCTCTTTGTTGCTCTATAGAGTAATGTAATTTGGAATATGGGTTTTTCCATGAATCCCATAACTTTTTAGGAAATATTGGAGGGATTTTATGATGGTTATAGTTTTAATTTGATTTTCCCACGTTTTCCACATTTCTTTCATTCTCGTTCGATGCTTAAAAGCTAGATTTGGCTCATTTGTAAAGGTTGTTCATCATTCTTCTCTGCCTCTCCCTTATTTTCTTCCCCAGGGTTGAAAATGGAGTTTTAACATCCTCCTTGCTCTATAATGGTTCTTTTTCCTCTTACCAAAGTAAATTATGTTTTGTCAAACTTTTGGAGCAATAAAAAAACATGTTTTGTGATGCATTTGTCCATCCTTCCTTGTTTTGCTTGTCTTCTTCTTGCCTCTATTTATTGCAACTATTTTTGCATGTTTGAATGTTCTTTGTAGGTTTTGGAGTTGTGTTCATGGATTTTTTGAACATTTTTTGTGTGAAATTTATCCTTGGTTTTTTGATGCACTTGTCCATCCTTTCCATTGCTCACCTCTTCTTGTTCCATGGCGCTTTTTTATAGATGTTCAACATTTTACTTCTTTGGTGTATCACCACTTTAGTGTAGGCTCTATTTTCCCTCTTTTCTCTCTCTCTCTGTCTCCTTGGCATAGTTAGACATTGCCTTAGAAAATAATATCCATAGGTCATTTTAGGGGTGTTGTGAATTTGCACTAACAGCTGCTAGAACAAGGACAGAGCTTGAAGCATCTGCTCAAGCTCACCAACCAGGACTCTTCCTAAAATCCACCTATGTCACCAGAATAATGTGATGGTTAAAGCTTCAGGATCTCCCTAATGTCATCTGCACTGTGGTCTAACTACCTCTAGGTCTCTTTGTCTACTCATCCCTAAGCCTAGGGCTCTAAGACCTCTCTATACTTTGAAACTTAGTCACCCTATCCCCTCTATGGAGACTCTACCCTGGATGACTCTACATGGGATTTATCTCATCCATACTCCTTGTTAGGTCAAGGAGATACAGAACCTCAATGGAAGGGACTCTGTCATGTCTGGTTGCATGTCCTCCTACCTTGATCCTCTGCAGACAGAGCAACATTAACATCCCGAATGCCTACAAAACTGGGGTAGGATGGTGGTTGCATACAAAGATGATCTTATGGTGTGGTAAGTCTTGTTCTATGTCATAAGTCCCCTAGTCCTGTCTCCCAGGCCTCATACATAGACCAAGGTGAGAGTTAGTTCATTTTTCTAAGTTTTATTCAATTTCCATGTTTACTAAAATATGTAATTTCTAAACTAAGTTGTTTTCTAGATTGAAAAGTGTTCTAGGTTTAAGTTTCATGTCTCCATTTTTCTAGTGTGCCCAATGGTCCAAGATTTTGAACCACTGCTTTGATACCAAGTGTAATGCCCATTAAAACAACCCACTTGAGACCCAAGAACAACCTAAGATTAGTTACGAAAATTATGGAATAATTTTTTTTGATTAAAAGAATCTACAACCATGTTACAAGACAACAGTTATCACTAACAAGTTCCAGAATAGTTCTAATATACTAGAGTATACTTTTCTTTTATTAATAATTATTAAAGGTCACAAGGTTCAAAATTTAGGTTTAGAAGTTTCAATTAGTTTCAGAGGGAAAATTCCTCACCATACCCACTCTCTAACACGCTTAAAGTTTCAACTTGATTTTTCTCATACTTCAAACATTCAAAATTTCCCTAAATCACTCCCATTGGATAGGAAATTTCCTCATCTTTCCATATACATAAAAAAATCATCCTCACTCTTCATATTTTTCAAGTTATGGGCCGGCAGACATTGGGGTGAAAATTTTCCCCAAGGGCGGGCCTATGGGCCCAGGGGTGAAAATTTTCCCAAAGGGCGGGTTGGTGGGCCATGGGAGACCTTTGGAAAATTTTTACCACACGGGGAAAAAATCACATTTACACCCATGCTCCCATAGGACCGCAAGTCCACAAGGGACATGTGGCACTCCCTAAGGCAGCGCAGGGAAGAGTAGGGAAAGGCGGGCGGCAAGGAGACATTTACAAACTCTCCGAGCAGGATGAAAGTCATCTTTGCGCCCATGCTCCCATGAGTCTACAAAGAACATGTGGAATATCCTAATCTAATGTGGGGAAGGTGGGGTGACAGGGAGAAAATTGAATTAACACCCCGAAGGGCTAAGAGGGTACAGAGACCCGTGCCTCCACCGACACCTCATGATGCCACATGGCAGCCCCTGATTGGCCGTGAGTCGGCGAACAATGGAGAAAAATTGGAAAATTTTACAAAAAATTTCCAAGACACAAAAGACAAAGAGAGAGACATTCTCAACCGATGCCTCGTGATGCCACGTGGTATCACCCGATTAGGCTATGGGATGGTGGGAAAAGTTTGAAAAATTCCCAAAATATTCTCGAAAACACTAACTTCAAAAGAGGATCCGCCCTCCACTATGACCTCATGGTGCCACATGGCAGCCCATGATTGGTCAGTGGTCTAGCTAGGCGGAGGAGTAAATTTTGAAAAATTTCCCAAAAATGTTCCTAAGCCTAAGGGAAAAATTTGGGCATGGCCCGCTGAGGAAATTTTACCAAAATTTTAATGCCAAGTGAAGAAAACATCATAGAGCCATAACTTTTGATAGAGAGCTCGCTTTTGGGCAAACGAGGACTTTATGAAAATATCTCAACATCCTCTTTGCACCGAGTTCATTAATGTTTGTTTTTGATAAATTTTAAGGGGTCAATTTTTAAAAATATCCTGTGCTTATACAAAGGCAAATCAAATTTTAACTTGTTAGATTTATTCAATTTGATCTTCCTCCTCTCTCAACATGTCAAATAGACATGGAGGATTGTTCCTAAATGGATTTAAGGAAGGATTCAAGGTTCAATTTTTCTGATTGACTTGCAAATTTGAGCATTTCCATTTATTGTGAAAAATGACCGAAAAATGGTTTGAGCCCAATTTGGCTAAGTTTTGAAATATTTCCTTAAGTGTTTTAGTCAATTTGAACTCATTTCCACCCTAACATTTTCAATTTTAATGTTTCATTGTTATTTCTTGCTTACAGTTTGAATTGTGCATTTTTGGTTTAATTAATTACCGCTTTAAAATTACAAATAACAAGGATCAAATCTTAATGTGTTTATTTGTCATTTCTTCTTCCATGTATTTAGGATACATTCCAATTCCAATATAACACATTTGGTTGATTCAAAAAAACCATTCAAGACCAAACTACAATATTGATTTTAATTTTTTTCACATTTCAAAGACAGTGTTTACCTACGAGATTTATTCAATTTGATCTTCCTCCTCTCTCAACATGTCAAATAGACATGGAGGATTGTTCCTAAATGGATTTAAGGAAGGATTCAAGGTTCAATTTTTCTGATTGACTTACAAATTTGAGCATTTCCATTTATTGACAGAAAAATGACTGCAAAATGGTTTGAGCCTGATTTTGCTAAGTTTTTGAAATATTTCCTTAAGTGTTTTAGTCAATTTGAACTTGTTTACACCCTAGCATGTTCAATTTTAATGTTTCATTGTTATTTATTGCTTGCAGTTCGAATCTGGCATTTTTGGTTTAATTAATTACCAGTTTTAAAATTACAAATAACAAGGATCAAATCTTAATGTGTTTATTTGTCATTTCTTCTTCCATGTATTTAGGATACATTCCAATTCCAATATAACACATTTGGTTGATTCAAAAAAACCATTCAAGACCAAACCGCAATACTCGATTTCAATTTTTTCACATTTCAAAGATAGAGTTCTGCACTATCCTTCATAAATATTACATTCATTCATTTATTCCAAAAGACAACTTACAACTTCCTTTCCATTTGATTACAAAATATAGTATAACAAGCACGTATTATTCTTTCACATTCTTTCTAAAAAGAATACACAATATAACTCTTTTACATTTCAAATTTCACTTACAAATCTGTACAACATCTTTCCATTACAACATTTATAAGATCATCCACTTCAAGTGGGAAGGTTACAATGAAATTTTATTTCACACGGACTATAAAACTATCTTTCCTCAGCTTTCGTAACAACATACATTCTTCTCATTCTTCCAATTTTGATCACAAAAAGGCAGGAAAGGCAACGCTCTCCACCCAACCAAGACATCCAATGAAAGGAGAATCCATCCTTCTTCATTGGCCCCGATCTCGAACCATGAAGTAGTAAGAAATGTATTTCAACCCATGGAAACAACAGATTCCACATCACAATGCCATCTTTCAACATGCAAATTTCAAAATAAAAACACAAATTCCAAAATAGAATGTAGTTTCAGAATCGCATTAACACATGACAAAAAAATACTAAGTCTTCATCAAGCAAGCCAAAGGAGAAAGAACTATGGGGATGCTTCTATGCCTCCCAAACGGGAAATGGGTATCACCACCTGAGTAAAACACACCAAAATATATGTATATATATGAATATCATTTCAAACCCTGTGATGCCCTTATGCCTCCCCCAAGTACCCCTTATTCCTCACATTATCTTATATCAGCCCAACCTCTTATGGCACCCCATAACAAGTAAAGAAATGCAAGCTATTTCTTTGTAAGGTAGAACCCAAATTCCCAACTCCCTCCACCCTTATACCTCCCTCAAAACCACGTGTACCTTCCATAGATAACCCCATATTCTTCTCGTACACCATTCTTAGGCCATCTACCCAACATCCCACAATATATACCAAAACATTCACAGAAGAACATTCACATAAACAAAAGAAGAGTATTTCAAGAGCCAAGCTCTTACCTCTCCATGATGGAGTTTGTTCCAAGTTCAAAATAACAAGATCCTCCCAATAAAAGCAATCCAAAAATCAACCCAACACAAGCATGCAACAATCTTCCAAAAAATTCTCCAAGCAAGAGATCCCAAAACAACAAGAAAAATCACCCAAAAATGAAGTCTCCCAAAAATGAAGCAACCCAAAACAAGAGAAGAAATTCAAATTTTATAGAAGAGGAAAGAGAAGAGGATGAGGTGGATCCATGTAGATGCCACTTCCCACATCCTCAACTCCAACACCCAAAATCAATTCATTATCCAATGCATAATTAATAGGTAGGTGAATAATATGATAGTTTTACTTATACACTCAAATCCAACCCACACCCCAAAGGACTGAAATTAAATCATGTGAGAAAAGTGAAATTAAAACCAATTTTTCTTTCCAAAATGCATTATAAAATTCTAAATTTAACCCTCCAAGCATAGGAAAGGTTGGTATGTAAATTTAAGAGGTATGGGACAAGTTTAACTTGTCCCACAAACCTCTTAAAACAACCCCAAGGACAAATTCGAATTTCCAGAAGGTGGAGTGTTTCACACTCAAAATTTAACTTACACATTCTTACAACACTTTAATACACAACCAACAACTTTGTTAATTACATCCTTATGACATCATTTAATTAATTAGCTAAACAATATGATTGCTCATAATATTTACACACCATTTAATGAATAATTAAAGGGGTAAGTTCAACACATAAAACACATGCAAAAATTAAACAAAATAGACCAAAAATAAAATAAATACATAAAATTTCTTTGTCACATTTAAAGGTGATTCCCCCATGGAATCCCTAACACTAAAAACACACACAGACAAAACTATTTGCCATGGTGACCTTGTTGAATTCCTCTAGAATTCCAAAGTGGTTGGTCTCCAATCCTGATGTTTGTTGTGATATTTTAACCCGCAAAACACAAATACCTCCGCCTCGTGACCATATAAGAATATCCAAAATAATATAAATATAATTAAATTTCTAAAATCATCTAGATATATGAAACATAACAACATCAAAGAAATCTAACAATATCATTCTAGTTTTATCAACAACTATATCATCATCCAATAATTTTCCATTTCTGGGCTACTCACAATATCCAAATATCACAAGTCTCGAACAACATATATCATATATAACTATGTCCAAAGTAGTATAACATCATCAACATATAAAGTGTCTCTAATAATCATCATGCATCATATAAAATCAAAGTCAACAATAATCCATGATCAAATATCTAACAACATACTAAATCAAAACTATAATAATGTCCATAATATAGCTAATGCTGTCATAATCAAAGTATAAAAAGGTGTTAAACGGAAATGGTCACTACATGATGCACCTATTTGTAGGAATCAACGCTTTAACTTTGACTTTCCAGATGATTCTATAGCTACCCTTTCACCGAAAAACCCGATTACCAAATGACACTCTTCTTCGATGGCTCCAAGTGTTAGCATGGGGGTGGGGCTAGTGTTATCCCCATTCCCTTGATGGTGAACCTATGCATTTATCTTTCAAACTTAATTTTTATTATACAAAAATATTGTTGAATACGAAGCACTCGTATTGGGTCTTCAGGCTACTTATGCATTAGATGTTAAATCAATCAACATCTTTAGTGATTCTCGTTGGTCATAAACCAAGTCAATGGTATATACTAGTGCAGTAATGAGATACTTCAAAAGTATAAGAATCATGTGACATACTTTTGACCACCTTCAATGATTACGCACTTCTAAGCACCCCACATTCTACCAATAAATTTGTAGATACCATGGCCTGCTTGGCTTCTCAGATACCGTCTTCGCCTGCTGACTCTAAAATCTTGGTCACCATATAAAGACTACAATCACCCTCTTATTTTCCTCATGAAGTTTACTCTATCGGAACCACTGCTCCTGACCCAAGTGACCTTTGGTATAAGCAATATATAGACTATCTTTCCCTTTCCATTTTACCCACTGATTTCACGATAATGGAAAACGTGCATTTTCTTAAAAGTGTCTCCTCGTTATGTCATCATGGGTGGTCTTCTTTACAAACATGGTTTCGACAACATTCTCTTGTGATGCCTTACAAGTTCTAAAATTCCTTACACCATTAAGGAAGTCCATGATGGAATTTGTGGAGGTCACTTTAGTGGTCTCACTGTCGTAAAATGCATTCTTCACCTAGGCTATTACTAGCCAACCCTAAACCATGATTATTTTGATTATGTCAAATGGTTGCATAAAATGCTAAACATGCTAATCTCCATCACACCCCTAGTCATGCCTTACAGTCACATGAGACCTTTGGCCTTTTTCTCAATGGGGTTTGGATCTTATCGGTGAGATCAACCCCCATTCTTCACAATGCCACCAATGGATCATAACCGCTACTGAATATTACACTAAATGGGTAGAATCATTCCCCTCATTTCCACCAAAGCTGAGAAAATATGTGAATTCATCAACCATCACATCATATTTCACTTTGGTGTCCCTCACCACATTATCGCGTGTCCTCAAAAATAAAACCCTACAAACTATGTGATGCTTTTGGCATCCAACTCAATCACCCTAATACCTCAAAACCAATTCAAGCTGAATCAACAATAAAACCTTGAACAAAATTCTTATGAAGGTAGTCAACAATACTAGGAAGGATTGGCATACACACATTTCCTTTCACCTATGGTCTTACCGCACTAGTATTCACACTTCGACCGCCGCCACCCCTTTTCTCTAGTCTACGATACTAAGGCTATCTTACCTCTCAAATTCCGAGATCCCATATCTCCACATCTCACTACAAGACATGCTCAACGAATGATGAATTTCACCAGGATCGTTTGGTGTAACTTGAATTATTAGATGAATGTCATCTCAACGCTCTTGACCATCTCCAAATCTACCAAAAATGTATCAAACATGCTTATGATAAACATGTTCATGAACAAACCTTTCAGGTTGGTGACCTCATCCTAAAGGAAAATCAACATGTAACCAAAGAGAATAAAAGTAAATGGGGAAAATTTTCTCCTAATTGGCTTGGACCCTATATCATTACCCATGCCTATGGATCAAGTGCTTATCATTTGTCTTCACTCAAAGGTAAACCCGAACCTGAGCCCCTTAATGCCTTGCATCTTCAACCATTTTATTTTTGATATCAAGTCCTATATCACTTTCTATCAATTGATTGCTCATCCCTTGAGCATTGTTCACCTTCCATAATTACCCATTTTGAGGATCCATGACTAAACAAGAATCATGTGATTACCCATCACCTTTTAGCCTTGTCTTCAATATGAGTACCATGGCTCTGCTCATAACATGATTCTCATGGATACTTTTTGTCTTCTTCAAGATGGAATCCCATGGTTGTTCATCACTCAAACCACCTCTTTCACAATTAATCTTTGTGTACTACAATCTTGTCTTCTAAAACAAGAACCTAGATCATCCTCTATAGTCTTGTCCATGACTTAAACATCTAAAAACAAAAGGGATACAACTCCTTGAGTCAAACTTCCAGAAAAAGATGACTCCCTCAAAAGGGACATCTCTTCTTTATATTCTACCACTATCAATAGACTTCTCCCTAGAAAGGACAACTATATATAGTCATTACAAAATATAATAACTATTCAGAAGCTTCCCGCATCGATCAACTTCATGAAGACCTCAAGGAGATAATATACCCATCCCATATAGACTTCCCACATCGATCAGTCTATTAAAAAAAAAAAAAAAAAGAGGAAAAAGATGAAATTTTCATCATGGACTTGCCTATTTTGGATTTTGGGTTTCTTGTTCCGAAATACACGTTGTCATACACTAAGTTATGCTAAACCTCCCATTCTCACCCCTTTCCTTTTTCACCTAAATTCCTCATTACTCAAGGGACTTTCCACAAACGTGACATTTCATGATCATGTGACTTTTCTTCACCCTTAGAATAGTCCATTATGCAAGGCCTGTAGGGTCTTATGTTCATAAGCCCATCTAGGGTATGGTAGACTCATTAGGGTTCTTATCAATTAAGCAACTCTTTTACCATCTCTTACCATTCACCTTCCTCATTACTTATTGATTATCCTATACAGGACCAGACCCTCGACACCTATGTTTAAAAATCACTCAACCATGCCTACAACCTAAACTCAATCATGCCTATGACCTACATCACCCATGCCTCACACCTATCAGCCCATTCCACTATTTCATCATAATCTTCCCTAGCTTATGGGAGAACTACATCAGCTTGAGGTCCCTTTTCACCGAGACTATGTAGGTAGCACTCCGAGGGCATGGGGCCCTTGGAGGTTAGCTCGCCACTCTCTACCCTAACCAATTCCCTCTGCCCCTTTCCTATTCACATTCTACCCTAGTTAGTTTCCTTTTATATCAATCATTGGAAATTAAACCACACAAACAACAATTGCTTAACATCTTTACCATCATCACTCATACATTCATTTCATCTTGTCTACCATTTCTTTACCATTATCATACATTTTCCTACAAAGCATCTTAACACGATCCACATCATCATTAATTACACAAATTAATGAATTAGAAACTCAACCATGCCTAAACCAACCTAACTCAACAATACCTACAACCTAAACTCAATCATGCCTAAGCCAACCTAACTCAATCCATGCCTATGAACCTAAACTCATCCATGCCTAAGTCAACCTAACTCCATCCATGCCTATGACCTAACTCCATCATGCCTAAACTGACCTGACTCCACCATGCCTACATGACCTTGACTCTAGCATGCCTAATCCACCTGATTTCCACCTATATATATATATAATGAAAATTAAAACATGTACACCATTCATACTATAAACACCATCATCTATAAATCAAAAGTCTGTATAAAAATACATGTGAACATATATCCCAATAATAATCACAATCATCTCAAAATAGCTCATATACATCCTCACCATCTTCACCATCTTTGGCACGTAGGCCGGTATATCATCAAAAATCTCAAAAATCTCTCATGTACATCCTCACTCTCTTTGGCACATAGGCGTATATATCAAAATAAATAACTATACAAAAATAGGAGGTATATATGGCTATCAGACATCACCCTACTAGATATCCTCCATATCTATCTCACCTATCTCCTCCTCCTCCTCCCTACCCCCGTATGACATCCAACTAACATCTCACCACCCATCATCATGGCCCTGGCCGAGCTCTACTAGTACCTCACCTAGGGCTGGCCTCCGATGAACTGGTGGCCTCACCCTAACCCTATCTCGGGGCTCGATGGCCCCTGTGCTCTCCACACTATGGGTGTGTGACCTCGTCCTCTCACTCGAGGCCTGCATGCTCTATACTCCCCATAGGATAGAAAATCTATCCTCTGCAGCCATCAAAGTATCCTGATAATACAGGACCTCACCTAAAGCATCTCTCAACCAGCCTATCGGTACTATTATGGTCTGGTGGTGCCATCGGCCTCGGCCCCTATACCTGTCTCTCAGACCCTATCCCACTACTGATACCTATAAAGAGGGACCTGTCCCTGTGCCTGTGACTGTCCTGAGGGACCCTATCCCACTCCCTGTATCTAGGCCTGAAGGGCCATAACTTGTGCACATGTGCAGTGGCCAAAATGCCCTACAAACCTATAATCTTGTGCTATGGGTGGCCACATGTACCCCATCTCCATCTCCACCCTGTGGGTACCTGTCCCTGCGCTACTTGGGCCTGTAGAGTGGCCACTGCCTACAACATAGCAACATGTGCCTCTGAACCTATCAACTACCCCTGCACTATACCCAACTATGTAATCAAGGTCACCACCTGCCCCTAGGGCATCCTCTACACTGTGATGGTGGCTAAATCTAGCTGCCCCCTCCTCATGGGCTACTACTCGTAAAGTGTGTAACCCACCACTATCTCTCGTATCTATCTCAAAACCCCACATCATCAATCCACCGGTCTCTCACCTACTCCTCCTACCCTATCAGTCACTGCATCAAGGTGGCGTGGTAGAGGTAGAGGCCTCTCCATGTCATCCCTCCTGTACTATGGGAAAGGTGGTGGTATATCCTAAGCAGCCCAAACTATCATCTAACCCTGTCCATGGGTATCATCTCGTGCTCTCTACACGGCACCCCTCTATCCATCTAAGTAGTTATAATCCATCTAACTCATACCATCTATCCATATGATGAGGGAAAACCCACATATGGTCTCCAAATGATGTCCACAGATAACCCCTCTAATAAATCACCTATAGTAGGTGACATCATGAGTCACCCTGGTCACTCGACACTCTCCAATAATAGGCACCCATCACCTGTAACCCACTCAAACCAAACCTGGCTCGAATGCATCAGCCCGGGCATACCAACTAGGCACACACACACAATGTGCTCATATGCCCAACAATGAAGTAGGAAAGTATACAACATAAGCTAAACCTCCGTAGCCACCCATACACCCATAACTCCCTATATAGCTACACTAGAATGTTGGTGCCCATGCAAAATGGGTCTGGTCTATCACCATATCATGCAAGACCCCCATCAATGATCATGGGAATCTCCCACCCTCTACATCTGCAGTGTAAAATAGTAGACTACCTCCATCAACAACACAACAAGCCTAGTCTCCTCTGGATGGGCCTGGTACATCTCTCTCATAACTCAGGCTAGCGCACTGTGGAACCTCAACTCCACCAACCCCTCACCAAAGACTATCAACATCAACTCCTCAGATGCCTCTGAGGAGATCGAATATACCTATGTCCCCACTATCGAAACCACAGATCTCGTACACATCCTCCAGGGTGACCGTGATCTCACCCATCAGTAGATGGAATGTGTTGGTCACCAATCCCATCTGATCGATGAGGGTGACCATCAAACTCGGCTTCCGACTACATGTCGAAATAGTGTCTGACCCCAATCAAGCCAACCTCTACAACATGCCACCAATCCTCAACTATCCACACCTCCTCAAACCATCACGAGCAGGGGCGGCACCCTATCTCACATCCACAACTTGATCTCTCACCTACATCCAACAAAACATCACATTAATACACCTTAATCATACCCACAATCATTCTTGACACCTCACCTACACCTATTACCCTCCCTCTTTTTCCCCTCACAACTTACCTTCTTATCACATATTCTATCTACCCACCCCAACCCTCACCCACTATCACTCAAACCATACCTATTTCAACCTCTTACCCATGCTATGTTTTTCATCAACAACATCTTCTTTTCCCACTATCTATCTCACCCACCCACCCTAGGGCTCTTTTGGACCCTTTTTCTCCACATGATGACCAATACCGGTTACCCTAACCGACCATGGTCTCTCCCAAACTAGCATTGGTCACCTTATCTGTGACCAATACCAGCTCGACACCACCGACATTGGCCACCCATTGACTGACCGACACCGGTCACTATCACACCAAAAAATCCATGACACCCAAACCCCTTTCTTCCTAACAACTCCCTTCTTCTACCTTTCTACCCACCCATTCCTACCTAAATCTACCCTCAACTCCTCCCCACCCCTCGTTCACCTAACCACACCTCTCCCCATTCCTATTTTACCCAATTTTCCTTCCCAAATTCAAAATCCCCTTTTCCCCAAAACCCATTTCCTTACCTGACCTATATACCCAATCTACCTCACAAAAAAGGCAAGGGATTGACTCTTACCTCATCATGTTGTCATCTCTCATGGTGGCATGTCGGCCGCTACACCGGTGGTCCACCCGATCCCTCTCCCACCTCTACCATGTCCAATCACCAAATCCAATCCTCTTGACCTCCACCCAATCACAATCGATCCCCCTGTGCTCGTGGACCCATCTACCTAGCTCCTCTAACCAACCAGATCTCTCCACCTCAGCAGGATATCATCCCTCATCCTTTCCTCTTGAACAAAGCACAACTCATTTAACACTCTGTCATTTTCACAAAAGCCAAAACGTACAAATGAACCATATTATATGGATTTTTTTTTTTTATATACCCACGTCGACTTGACCGACATCGGTTATACCTAAACCGACATCGGTCCTGTGCCCTAGAACACCATGGTCGTTATACCCAAACCGACATCATGGTCATGTGCCCACAAAAACCGTATGGTCGGTTTACCTAGACCATCAATGGTTCTATATGACCGACATCGGTTACCCATCATACTCTTGTCAACTACCCTTTCCCCATTTCTAACCCAACTTAACCAACCCCACCATTTGGCCTTACCCACCCTTATCACAACCTACCTCCAAGCCTACATTACCTATACATGTCTTTAATTACATTTAGGGACTTGTTATTTTACCCATACCTCAGCCCTACCCATGTCGTGACCTCAGCTACTTAGACCCAAAACATTGTTAATGACCTATGACCTCATGTGCTCATTATACCTTGTGACACTGTTACCCATGTTGTTTGACCTAATGACCTTACCTTTCCTATTTCGTCATGTCATTTATCCTGACCCAACCTTTGGTGTACCGAACATACCTAAACATTCCCGCACCTGACCTGTGAAGTGCTTCCACACCATATCCTATACCTTGATACCGAATCACCTCAACCTTGTTTGGATAAACCTATCGACCTTAGATGATGTAGAGTTTTGCATGCTCTTCAACCTGGTACCGTGCCGTAGTTTATACGTGTGCATGTGTTTGACTGTTTCTACCTTTGACCTCTAGCCCATTACCTAGATTACCCGATTGGATCTTTACCCAATTACCCCATTGTCCACCTTCCTCTTCATCACATCCACCTTTTATCAAACCACTCACCGATTCTATCTTCTACCACATCAGTTCCTAGTTTGAGGGGGATCACCTTCACCCACACATGGGGCAACCACATCTTATTTTTGTCAATGTCGCTTTACCAATACAAGCTACGCAACAAAAAGGGGAAAATGTAGACACCAAAATTGGGTCACACTCCCCTTGGTCCTTTGTCAAATAACCAACTCAATCATACTCATCTAACCATGGCCCCTTCCACCCCACATCACCTTAATTTAATTAATTTAATTAAATTAATATGTATCCTCACAATATTTAATATCTAATTACCTTAATTTCTACCCCACCACCTCACCTACCACCTCACCTAGACACCTCATCCAACCACCTCACCCTAGACCTATTCTTGGCATGTTTCCATAACCAACAATAACTAAGTCTTACTTGCCTTAATGAGCTAAGATTTGGTCTAACCTAAAATCAATCCTAAAATCTCTCTAACCACATTCCCACTCATTAGAAGGGAAGTTTCCATTCTAATCCACAAGAATAAACTAATTGGGCCCAAGAAATTAGAAAGATCTTCCCATTTTAGTAAACCTAGGGAATCCCACCTTAACCGATGCTGGTCACCCCTAAACCGACGCCGGTCAACCTGGAACCATCATCGGTTACCATTTATTCACCCAAACAACCTTGTTTTTGGGTTGGCACATTCTGAGAGCAAGGAAAGGAGATCAGAGCTACATGCAAGTGAAACCAACATCCTTTCACATATCCAGACATCCAGAGCCATCACTAGGACAGATTTTGGAAGCATTGCACTCACAGAATCATTCTGGGAGCCACTGCTATGATATCCAACACCATTCTTCTGATCAACAACCACCTCCATTCAGCCATCTAAATCTACATCACAGTAAGTACATCTCTACCAACATTGTCTATTTCAGCATAGTTAACTTTTTCATCCCTATCATTAGTTTATACTTTGCATGTTCATTCCTCCATTGCTTAATAGCCTACAATCCCACCATTTCCCTTACCCACACCACCAAATCACCATTCTGACCTAATATCCATTTCTAAGTATACTTGAGATCTCCACATAGACCTTCTCATCCACTCTCCCAACCTCATTTGACCTCAGATCATCCCCTACCATTTGATCTATTCGAGTTTCTTTTTATCTCACCATCCGACACCGGTTATCCATAACCATCATCATCGGTTATCATCGGTTCTACCTAAACCACATCATTCATACCCGACCAACATCGGTCTTTGTGTTTTACACTTGACCAAGAATAGACCCAACAATCATCTCACCAATTGACCTAAACAACCTAGAATCTTGACCCCTGACTAGTTCCAAAGACCCTACAACTACCTACCTTTGATCCACCATAGCCTAGCCTGTTATGTTAAGATTTTCTTATTGTACTTGAATGAGATACCTAAATCATATCAACTATAGTAGGAATTTTTTTCTTTCTCACGCATTAACTTGTTTTAAATAAAGGATTGATTACCATCTAGAAGTATCACACTTCCCAAACTAGCATACGCTAGGCAAGTCCACTATCATATATCATTTAACTATAGATGAAGCATGACCCAAGGACAGAGTGAGGAGTCAATCATGTAAGCACTATTATGTTGAAGCATCCGCACCTAACGCCACCCGCACGTACTGGATCGAATCTTAAATGCTTAAGATTGATGTGAATCCTCACCAAGGAGAGACAACCATCTATGAAGAAGTGGGAGCATGCTTGGTGAGGAGGACAAAGTAAAAGTTGTAGCAATCATTATTGACAGCTGCAGGTACTTTATGTCAAGATTGCTACCCAATCTGTGAGGCCATGTAGGATAATTACATAGACATGGATAGAGTGGCGAAAGCATCTTGCCACTCATGAAGCAAGACTAAAGGATTTTCAAAGAGAAGAATAAGGGAATAGGGAGGAAAGGGACATAATCCTTTCCGAGGTCAAAAAGAAATATGAGGCCATTGAAATATTAAGAGGTTCAATCAACAAACAGCTTGAAGGAAATATACCCGCAAATCATAAGAAGAATGTACACACTTGAGGACATGGGAAAACAATTGGATGGGATAGTTGAGACTATGAATACCTAGGGAGATGGGTTAAGCTTTAAGGAAGTGAGCACCTTAGTCGGTGACCTCTTCCAGAGAGCACAAAATGAAGTAGATGCCTCTGAACAAGCCGGAGGCCGAATTCTGGAAAGGGACTTCCCACTCCTTTTGTAGTAATAATTACCCTTCCATTCTTTTATTCTTTCCCATTCCTTCATCCCCTTATTCTTACTCTTCCCAAATTCTTTCATTCTTCTAGAACATATTGTAATTCTTTACTCTTGAAAAGATGTTTCCAAGGGTGGAGAATAGGTGAAGTGTGGGGTGATGTTGGGACCCCAAAATATTGGCTAAGTACAAAAAGGCACATAGGTGCACAAGGCCTAGTTGAAGAAGGGCACATAAGGAGAAGGTGCGTAGGATAGGGTTTAAGGAAGGGTTTAAGAAAACCCATGGTGCACATGCAGACAGAGCTAAGGTTTCAGGACTTAGCCATATTGGGAATTTTGGGTAGGACACGAGAAAAGTGTGACCCAACAACGAATGAGGAGTGGATAAGGTGTCATCCTGGGCAACATGATGCCCACAAAAGGAATATGCTTAGCATAGAGGATTCTAGAAGACCATCATTACAAGGAGTGGAGAGCTTGGATCTGTTGGAGCATGCTCCCATAGAGAACCACATTTAGACAATTGGCATCAAATTTGAGGTCTGCAGAAGGATGAGTTAGAACTCTCAGATGCTTATAAATACAAGTGCCCATGTAAGAAGAAAAAGAGAGTAGATCGATATAAGAATAAAGGAGAATATAGAGAATGAAGCTTTGTATAAATACTAGGAGAAATACATGGGATTGTGTAGAGGCTATATAAGGGAGTAATGTATTAAGGGGTTTGATATAAATTTTTCTTTGTATGGATGAAGGACATGATCCTACTGTGATGTATGACTTCGTTGCCATGATCAAGTTGTGGGTATTCTAATGGATCTATTGAATGTAATGAGGTTACAAACATGAATGAGTATGAATGTAATTGATTCGGTTCATATCTATATGTTTTCATTTATGTTCATGGATGTTATGTAATAGATGTAAATCCTTATGTATTTTCCTTCTACTATAGTTCTATCTGTTATATATAAGTACAATCTATTTGGAATGAATACATTTGTCTAGAGGCTATTTTGAGCCCGATGTTGATTATATGTCTCATTTCTACCTTTATTCATTAAGTTCTCCGACATAGATTATGGTTTCCCACTTAAATCACATAAAATATAGACTTGGTGCCCGTGTGTGCCTCAAGTGAGCGCCACACCCATGAAAGGTCGGTGTGTGGATTCACTTGTTCTTTGGTGGTTGTAAAAATGACTACAATGAGAGGACCGCACATCTATTTTAGTGTGGGCTATAGTAGTGCAAAGTGAAGTATAAGCTTGCGAAAAGTTAAATGGATTAGTTGAAGGATAGAAAGTGTGTGGGAAAATGGTGGATGAGAATGGTTGGTGTCAAGATAAGGCTTTATAAAGACCATGTACAAAGAAGGAAAAGTGCAGGAACAACATGAGGTAGGCAAGGGAAAAAATTAGGTAAAGGATAGAATAAGTGCCTTTGCGCCGTAAACACATGTATAAGAGACTTCATTCAAAGAAGGATTTTTTCGTGCCATAAGATTTTAGGAGTTTTTCACATGATTCGGTGCATGGGTAAGGGTGCTTAAGGTCGATTAAGTGGGAAAATCCACATTTAATGGTAAGTATGTCTATATTTGGCATAACATTTATTGCTAAAAGGAGGGAAAAGCAATAAGTATGAGGTCGGGTGAATCACTATTTTACCTTGTGATTACAAAGTGGAAGATCTCTTGCAAAACTAGGGTATCTAGAGATTTGTGTGAAGGAAGAAGAATCATAGAGATCTAAGTGCACAACTAGGTTGATTCACGAACCTGGAGTGGAAGGAGTACACAGCATGGGGAGAGTTCTTTTTAGAGTATGTTATCTTATGGAAGGGTTTTCCTAGTTAGGGTTTAGAAGCTAGGGAACATAGGTAGGATGATTCTTTATAGAGTAGAGCCTTAGATTTGAGAAGAATAGTATAGCAGAGCAAGGAGGAATTTAAGTTTTAACCCAACAAGTAGAATGGAACCAAAGAAGGAAACCATATCGCTGAAAGAAACAAAAGGGCAAGGGAAAGGGGAAAACCACTACTATTCATAGTTTAAATGAAGATTGGTAAATAGAGATCCAATACCGTGATGAAGTGTTGCACTTTGGGAAAGAGTGGTAATTACACTTAAGGAAGATGGTCGTAAGTGACTACAATCATCACACAAACCGATCAGGGATCATTTTTAAAAGTTCCCTAAACATCCATAAATGGTGTCAGCAGAAGATCATCTCGAGAGATTTCCAATGACTATGAGAACACCAAAATGGACATTGGGAGCTCTAAGTTATGTCTGGTCTAAGTTCGGTCAAGAGGAAAGTCAACTATGGTCAATCGTCAATATTGGACCAATCACACTACGACACTGTTAGGAAATAATTATATTAGTGCTCCATTATGTTAATGTGTGAGCAATGTTATATTTTGTATATTGTTTATATGAGTTGTTATTATAACAACTCATGTTATTTGTATTGTATTAGTTTTGGAGTTGTTACGAGTTGTTAAAACAACTTGTATAGTTTAGGTGAGTGGTTTCCTATATTATAGGAAATATAATTCCTATATAATCATTTGTATGTAATATGAAGATATACGGAATATCATTTGTTATTATTTTTCTATTACCTGCAACTATTCTGATATGCTCTCTTCAGTTGGTTTCAGAGCGAGATGAGAGACCTATGTCAACAGATACGTAGCAAAGGAAAAATACGATCCGCTAAAGTTAGTCAATTTTTGTGTAGCTACGTGGAAGGCGATTGAGGAGTTCCATACGGCCTCGTATTTTACTGCATCTAACAAATGGGGACTGATTGTGTAGAAGGTGATTGAGGAGTTCTATATCTGGCTTTCAAATGGAGTTTATGCATCTATCAATATTTACATATTATAAGTAATCTGACTGCATGCGTTCACTACATGCATCTGAACAATGATATGACTGCATGCGTTCACATGCAAGTATTATCTCGGGGTTTTGAGCATATGATTTGTCAAAATTTTGAGTGCTGCTACATACACTTCCCTGCCAGATTTGTCCAAATGATATATGCGCAGTCTGTAGATTCCTTATTGTTCATTACTCAGATTTTCTAGTTGATGCCATTATCCATAAATACACTTCATTGTTATTACCTTATGCCAAATCATCTTCTTACACCATTCGTAAAAGGAAATTGATATATATTTATCAGAAGACTCGTGTCTTTATTTTAAAACCAAAAATTGACTTTATGGCTTTCTTTAGACAATTGTTAGATAAGTTTGCTGCATTTTTAAAATAGCTAAAATTTAATTATTGAGTCATCCGTCTCCTAATATGTTTAGGAATAAAGTCTATGTTTTGTTGTTAATAATTTTCTTGTCTCTTATGCAAAATTAAATGTTTGTATTATTAGGAGTGTCAAGTCAAAATTAATATGTCAAATGTTGACATCAAAAAGTTGTTGTCAAATAGAGCATGTTGTTACAAGTTTATTAATATATTTTTCATCATTGTATCGTCAAAATATGTTTAGGTGAATAATAGGTTGTTAAATTCAATTTCATATAGGTGATTTTAGGATTTTTTTATCGAAAGTAATCAAAAGAATCAAAGTTGTCATCATTTTTCAAGTTATTATTGTCTTGTCAAACGTCAAAAGTGTTGTTAGAATTTTTTTCCATCTCACAATGGAAGTCCCTCTAGAAAAATTCAATGGGCTCAATTTTCATACTTGGAAAGTGAAGATCCTAGGTCCAGGTTGATGAATAAAAATCTCACGTTGATAGTCATGGAAAAGAACCAAAGTCTACAATGAATCAAATTGGCGTAATGGAAACGAGAGATGATAAAGCCAAAGCCATTATTGGTCTTGCTTTCGTATACTTAGCTACACTATGTTGATCTCAAGAAATTGTCTCATGAAATGTCGAATACTTGAATTTTAACCTTTGGTGCTAAAGCAAGATGAACAAAATTTTTTTCTCTCAAATTGTAGTTGTTCAAGTTAAAAATGGGTGAAGGAACTATAATTTCCCATATTAATGATTTACTGGTCTCTTCTCCCGACAATTGGCAGTGTAAGTGGAAAAAGCTCCTAGACGATAAGATGCAAACATCCACTCTCCTAAATAGTTTACCTCCCAATACAATTTGGTGAATTTTTTCATCTTCACACTTGTTAATGATGCCTTCCAACTCATTGGAAGATATGATATCACTTCTTCTAGTAGAGGAAAAAATTCACTAAAGAAGATGTAGAAGAAGAAACTACGTATTGTACTTTTAAAAAAGAAGTACAAGAATTTCTCAAAAAAAGTGAGTAACATTGAATGTTTTACTACAAGAGAAAGGCATAAAATCCATTTTGTAAAAATCGAGCTGTGATCTTCTAAATGGAACAATCAAAATGGAAGAAGCAAATATGGGCATAGATTTATGAATCTGAGATGAGGAAGAACAAGTAAATGAAGATAGTGGCTCAAGACTTCTTGCACGCAGCATGAAACCAAAGGTAGGAGGCATCGTAGGTTTGAGGTCATCTCAGCCGACCTGCCGAAGCCAACGATACGGCCGCATATCATTATGTGCTTGGTGATATGTGTGTGCGTATTTGATTTAGTGCTTCCATGTATTGGTGTGCCTCAAATGAGCTGAATTAATCTTGTTTTCAATAAGTGGAAATTTCATATCAAATTAGGAACATCATTCAATGTTCCATTTCCAAGATGTCATCCTTTTCTATGTACTTTATGAGCAACAAATGTCAAGCAGAATTTCCTATGTTATTCTACAGATGAGGATAAGTGGGATGAGTTGTTGATACTTAAATTGGTCAATGATATCATGTCGTTAGTTATCCGTGAAAAATATCCAGAGGTTGTTGGGTAAATTTTAAAGGAAAAAGCCATCTGAGTTGTGTGGTGGTGTTAAACACTTGGAAAACCATCCGAGGTTGTTAGTATTTTCCTCTGAAACTATCCAGATCACGACAGCATGCTACGAGCGGCACGTCATAGCATAACAAAAGAAGGTTTTCACATGTTCTGCATACTAAGGGGGAAATGTTAGAAATAATTATATTAGTGCTCCATTATGTTAATGTGTGAGCAATGTTATATTTTATATTGTTTATATGAGTCATATTATTATTACAACCATGTTATTTGTATTGTATTAGTTTTGAGTTGTTATGAGTGTCAAAACAACTTGGTATAGTTTAGGTGAGTGGTTTCCTATATAATAGGAAATATAATTCCTTGGTATAATCATTTTGTATGTAATATGAAGATATACGGAATATCATTTGTTATTATTTTGTCTATTACCCTTCTACAACTGCCTGATATTTCTCTTCTCGTCACGTGGCAAAAAGGTGTTGGTAAAATTGAGGGGTTTTAACCATCGGTCATCACAATCATGGAATGGAATGGCACGTTAGAAGAAGAGGCTCAACTTTTGTTACGTAGGGGAGTTTGGCTGCCATGTGGACTATGGCATTATCGCCAACGTGGTGGGTCCACAAGCCACCACGAATCGAATACGATCGATTTTCCTATCGAAATGACACTTGGAATATATGCTTATTGACCGAAGTTATTTATTTCTATACCAAATTACATGGGTTGAATTTTTATTTACTTGGTAAGTCCACTACACATTATTCCCAAATGCCACGTGTATATATATATATATATATATATTAATGTTCAAACATTAGTATAAACCACAATATTCCACCTTACCCACATAACTCTCCTAACCGCCAACATATGCTATTAATCCACGTGGAGATGGGGGTGGTTAAGACTAAGGTGGTCTTTTGACCACTTCACATGCGTGGAAAAGGATTTGATAAAGCCTTAAAAAATATCAACCCACAAAATGTGGGATATACGTCCACTTACCATGCATGGAAAATGGTGGAGGAGACTAATTTGGGGATTTAATCCCATTAAAAATGAAAACCACCCTATATGGGTATGTAATCCCATTAATTTTGCTACGGGTGAGGCTAAGGTTTAAATATAACCTTAAGATAATATGTGTTGCATTTTTTTAAGGGCCCTATTTTTTGTATAAATAGGGAACCCATTCTATTGTAATGGACACACACCGACGCAATGGAGAAGCTCATTGCTAGAGCACAGAAAGGTAGACACATTAGTTCGAGAAGCTTATTATTTTTTAAGCTTATTTGTGAGATGTGTCAACAAATATTGTCTATTGGCCTATTATTTTAGGCAATATTAGATGGAATATTTGTGATTGGGAGTACATTATAAACTACCCAATAGGCTCATTGAGCCACACCAGTAAACTTGCAAATCCTAGATTGTCGCCCCTGAGTGCTAGTGTCGCATATATAGCATTGGGAAGGCTGATCGAAGCCGAAGGAGATTGTGCATCAAGAAGGTGAAGAACAATTCAAATGATCATCAGAAGTTTTTGAAGAACTGGTGTACTGATAGGCAAGTAAAATTCCATTAGGTTTTCTTGTGAAAGTACTATTGTAACTTACAAGTTTTGACTAGTGGAATTGTTCGACCACAAACCCGAGACGTAGGAAATTGCTGAACTCCGTAATCAATATTTGTGCAATTGTCTTATTGTCTTGCATTAACTTTTAAAATTGATTACTTAAAAGGAGAAAATTGTTGGCAAATAATTAAAGCCTACAAGGGTCTGAGATCAGGTAGTAATAACTTGATTATTTTCAAATCAAGTTGGTATCAGAAGTGAGGTTGTTGGCCTTCAAACTTGCTAATCTCTGAGAAAGTTTGGTATCAGAGTTGGTTTAGCTCCATATTTGTTTTTTAGTAAATCTGATTAACAGAGTGATTACTTCAAGATTGGTGCAATTGGTTCAATTTGTGTGAACAAGGTACAAGTGCACTATGGGCAAGATGTCTAAATAGGTAAAGCTCGAGGAAATTGAAGCTTATAATCACTAGATCCAGGAAGAGAACTCTCTCATGTGATCAATGTATTACTCCTTGAAGAGGAGAATGCTTGTTTAAAATCAGAACTACAAACCAAGGATGAGCTCTTGGCAAGGTTGCAGTGTGGTGATCAGAGAAAGGAAATACCTTCAAATTTAGATGCAAAGACCATGGTAGATGACTGCACTATAAGTTTTTCACCACTGGAATCTTCTTCTTCCTCCCATTCGGTTTCGGATTCAGGTAATGAAGTATTTGGTTTGTTTGAAAAGCATACTAGAGGCATTGGATCCAAGTTACTAGATAAAATGGGATTTGATGGAAGAGGCCTTGGTAAAAATGGCCAAGGAATTTCTAACCCAATATAGGTCGAGGATCATCCTCATTTTGCAGGTTTGGGTTTTCCTAGTGTGGGAATGGAAATTGGAGAATGCTCCAAGAATGTTGATGGGAGACAAGCTTCCAAAGCAAAGTGAATACCCCACTAGTCCTACAAGAAGATTATGAGAAGGAAAGTTGTGCTTCATCATCACAGGTAGGATGTGGTAAGATAAATCAGTGAAGAGGTAATGAGATTCCACCTCCAGCTTTCTTACCATAATCATAAGCACAAAAACTTCTTATCCACTTTTCCACTTAAGAAGTATGGTTATGATTTTCAAAAGATGTGGAATTCCTTTCCATGTAATTTTTGTGGATTGCATAATCATTCAAGGGCGATGTTAGAAGAGAAGGAAACTGATAAAGAAGTTGATTCCATTTATCATGAACAAGGCAAATCAGAAAGACCAATCTCGTCATGCAGAGTCAAGAAATGGCAGAAAGAGTTCCTCATCCTAGAAGAAGGAGATTAAGAGGAATTTTTGTGCTCATTTCCAAAGGAATGGGCATCAGGTGGAAAATTGCTGGAAACTACATCCATCTCGCCATCAGAGTAATGGCAAGCCAAAGATGGAATGGAGGCCTATTGCAAAGGCAAAAGAAGTTTCTACTCCACCACCAGTTGACAAGTCAACCCAAGACTAGGTAATACCTGAAAGTGAAAGTCCTTTAAAATGGGTAAGTCAACAATTTTTCAATTATATATTGCATAATTCAGATTGATGAATCATATGCAGTATTAAGTTTGGAGATCAAATTTTGTGAGAAAATGCTGAGAGAAATATTTACCATACTCAATGGATTTTCTTACTTAGAAAATTTGATTAATGCTCCAAATAGATCTCCTAATAAGATTGTGAGTACCTGTTATAGCTTGGATATAGGATTTAACTCATATAAAGCTTGGAGATTGATATGCCATTTTCGCATACAATAGAGTTCCTAGAGGTCGGCTCGGAACTTCATTCTGTGTAGAGGCATTGTGACCGTGTAGCAGAATGGTAGCTGAATCACCGTTGGCATTGACATTGGGTTAGAACTTCATTCTATGTAGAGGCATTGTGACCATGCAACAGAATGGTACCTGATATTATATTTCAACAAGAGGAGATCTCAAAGGATTATCTCGAACGTCATTCGGTGTCAAGGCATTGTGACCACACATATGAATGGTAGTTGATCAACAGACTTAACATCATGCATTGGAGGCTTGAGGTCTTGAAAGAGGCTTAGCATCATGCATCGGAGGCATTGAGGTCTATAGAGACTTAGCATCATGCATTGGAGGCTTGAGGTCTTGAAAGAGGCTTAGCATCATGCATTGGAGGTGTTGAGGTCTAAAAAGGGACAAGTCATTGTCCATCATTGACATCGGATCAATCAAATCTCTACGTAACATGGAGTTCCTTCAAACCAATTTGGATTCTACGGAATCAAATCAGAGCCAGGAGCTATGTTATAGAGTAAAAGAATATCCTTGTTGTTAGATATCAAGAAGCTTAGCACCACACAAAGGAGCGTTGAGGTTTCATTCAGAAACTTAGCACCATAAAGAGGAGGCGTGGAGGTATTCTTCGATATCGAGTGGAGCAACTAAGCATCATGGGCCCATAACCCATAGGTACCAAGATCAGAGCAGAGTTATTGAAGTGAGAAGGTTGGAGGAGAAGACCCAAGGGTCTACTATAGCAACAGCACTTCCAAGGTGGCAGCAGAGTTTTTCAGATTCAGGATAGTATGGAAGCTTTTTGGGACAAAAAGTCTTTCTCAATGGGGAGGTGTGATCAGGGGATCATTTTTGAAAGTTCCCTAAACATCCATAAATGGTGTCAGTGTAGAATATCATCTCAAGATATTTCCAACGACTATGAGAAAGCGGAAAACAAACATTGGGAGCTCTAGTTATGTCCGGTCAAAGTTTGGTTAAGAGGAAATTCAACTATGGTCAACTAGTCAATATTAGACCAATCGCCCGCCTACGACATGTGGCAAAAAGAAGTTGGTGAAATTGGAGGGTTTTAGCCATCATCATCGAAAATTGTGGAATGGAATGGCACGTCAAAACAAGAGGCTCAACTTTTGTTACGGAGGGAAGCTCACCGCCGTGTTGACTATGGCATTATTTCCGATGTGGTGGGTCCACAACCCACCACGTGGCTTGCCACCACAAATCAAATATGATCGATTTTCCTATCGGGAGATGACAAGTGGAATATATGCTATTGACCGAGTTAATTATTTCCATACCACATTACATGGGTCAAATTTTATTTACTTGGTAAGTCCACTACACATTATTCCCAAATGCCACACACACACACACACACACACACACACACATATATATATATGTTCAAACATTAGTATAAACCACAATATTCCACTTTACCCACATAACTCTCCTAACCACCAACATATGCTATTAATCCACATGGAGATGGGGGCAGTTAAGCCTAAGGTGGTCTTTTGACCACTTCACATGCGTGGAAAAGGCTTTGATAAAGCCTTAAACAATATCAACCCACAAAATGTGGGATATACATCCACTTACCATGCATGGAAAATGGTGGAGGAGACTAATTTGGGGATTTAATCCCATTAAAAATGCAAACCACCCTATATGGGTATGTAATCCCATTAATTTTGCTATAGGTGAGGCTAAGGTTTAAATATAGCCTAAAGATAATTTGTATTACATTTTTTAAGGGCCCTATTTTTTGTATAAATAGGGAACCCATTCTATTGTAATGGACATACACCGTGCAACGGAGAATCTCATTGCTAGAGTGCGGAAAGGTAGACATTAGTTTCGAGAAGCTTATTAATTTTTAAGCTTATTTGTGAGATGTGTAAACAAATATTGTCTTATTGGCCTATTATTTTAGGCAATATTAGATGAATATTTGTGATTGGGAGTAAATTATAAACTACCCAATAGACCCATTGAGCCACACTAATTACTTGCAAATCTGGATCGTCACCCGGAGTGCTAGCGCCGCATATATAGCATTGGGAAGGCCGATCGAAGTCAAGGAGATTGTGCATCAAGAAGGTGAAGAACAATTCAAATGATCATCGAAGTTTTGAAGAACTGTGTACGATAGGCAAGTAAAATTCCATTAGGTTTTCTTGTGAAAGTACTATTATAACTTACAAGTTTTTACTAGTGGAATGGTTCGACCATGAGCCCGGAGACGTAGGCAATTTCCAAACTCCGTAATCAATCTTTGAGCAATTGTCTAATTGTCTTGCATTAACTTTTAAAATTGATTACTTAAAAGGAGAAAATTATTGGCAAATAATTAAATCCTACAAGGGTCCGAGATCAGGTAGTAATAACTTGATTATTTTTGGATCACAAACACTACGTAGGTAAAAGAGATGGCATTGAAATATTTCATCCAAATAACAAGAGGACACCGAAGGAATGTCGATCCATAATGATGAAATGAAGGTGAAGTTGGAGAAAGATGGGTTTCTAAAATTATATGATTTTCCCTATTTTGGAAAGCCCGAGCAATTATACCAATGGTTGATGTCACGTGTACATGAAGACCAATTTTATTTTACAATTATAAAATGTGCATAACTCCTCAACTCATGTAGAAATTCACCGGTTTGAATTGTAAAGGAGACTCCATAGAAGAGGACTTGGATGATAAGGAGGCCATCAAGAAAACTATGGATTCTTATGACTACAAAAAGGTTTCGTGATATTTTGATATCGTAGATATCCTTGACCCTATTATGAGAATGGCTGCGCACTTGGTTACAAAGATGAATTATCAAGAAAGGTGGACATAAGTGAACAAGGCATGGATGAATGTATGTCGAAGATCTATGAAGGAACCATTTACAACTTATCTACCTACATTGCAGATGATATCATTAGTAGCACATAGGAATGAGAGAAGTTAATTGTGTTCGAAACATTCTCCTCACCATCATATTCTTGGAGATTGGAGTGACCGATGGGCCAAATAAGTTCATATGGGAGTATCTAGAATAAAATCCCTCACCCACAAAAAGGTTTGAGAAATATAGTAGTGAGACCATGATGGTCTGTTCGCAAGGCATGCCTAGAAAAATGGAATCAATACATGTGTGATGCATTCGGGGTAGAGTGAAGACCCGAGTAGTTGCCCAATATCATAGATGTGGAAGTGGAGTTTTCTATATATCAAAATTTTTGTATTGGCCAATTCACCTTAAAAGACCGGAAAGATTGAGCTACCATTTTCTTTCACCACACAATACTTCTAAGCGGGGTCAACCATTTTAAGGAGGCCAAGAACCTAAGATTTGACCTTTGTGAGGTAGATAAATACCACCACGAGTTGTGCCAAAATCCCATTTATCCAAATAAGGATGCATATGTGGAGAAATACGTATCCCACGAAGTACAGATGATAAAACCAATAACACTAGCAATCGTCGGAAGGGCTACAACAAGGGTATATCTATGCATAAGGCCAAAGTTTGAGAAGGTTACCTACCTAGAAAATGATTTCTCCATTCTAGAATACCCCTTAGGAAGAAAGAAGGTTGCACTAAAGAAGAGGGAGAGAGAAGAGGTAAAGGAGAAGAAGGCACCAAGTGTGTAGACAACAAAATATTTGGGCACACCGGAAATAACCGCTAAGCCAAGAACTTAGGCATGATGGAAGAATTCCCAGCCAAGGATAATATCCTAGAAGAAGAGGCTCCAGAGATAGAGGAACCTCTCATAAGAGAAGAGTCAGCAAGGAAGGATTCGTCCACTGAAGAGAAAGAGAGGGAAGAGTCTCCTATACTAGAATCACCAATTAGGAAGAAACAAAAGGTGACGGAGAGGGAAGACTCAGAGGAAATAGAGGGCTTAGAGGCCTACAGGGGTGAGAGTGACTATGATGAGGATGAATAAGTTCATAATCATCTTGTGTATGATATACACAATTCAAAAGAAGAAGGAAGCAAAGGGAAGAATGGAGAGGAAGAAGTAGATGCTCAAGGAAAAGGGGTGAGTAAAGAAGTAAACACAAGAGATCAAAGGACCCCAAGCCTCACCAAGGAACAAATAGAAGAAGCCATTGAGAGAAGTGAAAGGCATCATTGAAAAATTAGTGGAATAGGAAGTAGAGTGCAACACATGATGAAGTGATGAAGGAAGTTGAGGAAGAAAGCATTAGAAAGGAGTATGGAAGCATGGGTAGAGATCCCAGTCTAGTTGTGAGCTTTCCAAAGGTTGTAGGCATAGGTGGGAAGAGCATGGTGACAGCATAAGGGCAAGGAATGGGTTACATCAATGATCCAAGAAAGGTGCTATGTGTGTTCTTCTAGAGCACCGTGCCAACTAGAACAACTCCTGGTCATGCCCTCATTTGACATAGAAGGTGCATACCCATGAACCAAGAAGATGTTATCTTGGGCGTTTGAATCCCATGTCAATGAACCTAAGTTTGAGGTAAGCCAAGGGGTGCTAATGAAGATTCCAAATAAAAAGGGATAAACCCCTTGGTTAATGCTCGATGGTTATCTAATGAGAAAGTTTGTTATGCACTCAATAAGGTTTTAGTTAAGGTTGAGGCCAAACTTTTTGGAACGAATGATTGGGTGAGATTCCTAGAGCCGAATTGAGAAGGAGGAGGATCTTCTTGAGAAAAGAAAGGATCTGAAATAAGAATAAATAATCAGTGCACAACTAAGGTGCAAAATTAAAGAGGAGAAGGAAAGGGTGCATGAATTACACAAGAAGATCAAGATGATTACAGATGTTATTATCTTAAAGCATCCCAACTTAGCACTACCCTAGAAAAATATGAATCAACCGTGCAATGTTTGTAGGATTTTACTCACATCCTCACTATGGAGAGGTAGAAACTCACCTTAGAGTCCATAGAAGAAGTGTTGGAATGCCAAGAGAGATAATGCAAGCTGAATTTAATAGGGATTTTTGCTTAGTATACCAAACTCCTTGCCAATGTGAAGTCCGTCGCGCAAGTTTTTGAAGCTCCCTATGATAATTTTGCTAATAGAGATAGAGTAGCAATCATCTTGGTCACTACATGAGACAAAACTCAAGGAGTTATAGGAGAAGAATAAGGGAATAGAGCAGAATGGGATAGGATCTTGGCTGAGGTAGAGAAGAAATCAGAGGCTATCAAGACCTTGCAGGGATCGATCGAAAACTAGATGAAGGAATTATATCTTTAGATCACCCGTAGGATGGACGTCCTCAAGTATTAGGAAAAAAACTGGAAGGAATTTTTGAAATGATGAGTGCTAAAGGTGAAGGGTTAAGCTTTGAGGAGGTAAGCACCCTCGTAGGTGACCTCTGTCGCCAGAGCGGAGTGAGGTTAATGCATGGGAGAAGCTAGAGGTAGATATAGGGAAGGATTTCCCTCTCCTCCTTCAAAAATGAACATGTTCTCCTTAATTTCCTAATTCCTTCATTCTTTCTTCCAATTCTTCATTCCTTCAATCTTTTTAAAACTATTCAGAGCCCATCATTCTTTATTCATTGAAAATAAGTGTTTATGAGGATGGAGAATAGGATTAGTGTGGGGTAGTATTGGGCCTAATAATATTGGCTAAGTACAAGAAGGTACGTGGGTGTAGGGGGCTATATGAAGAAGGGAACGCATGGTAAAGGTACATAGGATAGTGTTTTAGAAGGGTTTAGTGGAACCCAAGGCATGCACGCAAGGCAAAGGAAAGGGTTTTAGGACATAACCATATTCAAAATTTAAGGAAACACATGAGAAAAACATGAACCGACTAAGAATGTGGAGTGGATAAGGTGTTATCCTAGAAACTCGATGGTCAGTGGAAGGAATATTCCATGTAATGGAAGGATCCAAAAAGACATTATTGTAGAAATTGGATAGCTTAGATGGGAAGAATCATGCTCCATTGAAGGACCACATGGACACTTGAAACTGATCTATTACTTCAGGAAGGCATGGTGGTGGATGCTAAAGCTATATATAGAGATGCTCTGGTAGAAGAAAAGGGCATTAAGAGAGATATCAAGAGAGGTAGAGAAGAAGAAGAGGAGAGGCTAAGCTCTACAAAAATAGTAGTAGATTATATGGGTTAAGGTTCTCATTAGGAGGATAGTATGAGAGATGGCATATCTAGAGGGATGGGTCTATGAACATCTTTGTAATCTGGAAATCATAGTTTAGGATTCTGATGTATAATTCTTATCTACATTAAGACATTTGTTCTGTAATGGGATTGAGGAATGTAATGTGGTTACTGATATGAGAAAGAATATGAATATATGGCTTTATTTTAAAATATATACATTGTTCATGGGTATAAACCCTAGTGCCTTTTCTTTGTATTATCATATCTTTTGTCTATTTGATATTTTCCTTGTTATCAAAATGAATGCATGGTTCTTTCCCTTCTTGCATCTAATATTTTGTCACTAGGGATTTATTCTCACAAAACTCACATAAAAGAGGGGCTCAATTCACGCACGTTCCTTGGGTGGGAACCCAAGCACCCACTAGGTGATAGGCCAACATGCATGGCATTTGACTATTTGTCTAAGGGCATAAAAATGACTATAATATGAATATCTACACTTCCTTTGTCTTATTAGGAGGATGAGTGAATGTTATATGCATAAATATGGAAACCTTAATACGTTGTAATTTTGTGATTGGAATTCATTATGTGGGTGTATCATATAGTTCACTTCAAAATGAGCAAGTGACACAATGGTACCAAAAGGAAATGTGTCCTTACATAACTTAAATTTCTCATCTAATCATTGATCTATGTGTGTTTGTCTTGTGTACTCATACACCATCATCTCTTGAAATATAGTTATAAAATCTAATACACTTATTTCTTTACTCACTAATTCCAACCTCTTGGCCTCTTTACCATATTTTGAAGTGTATGCCACTTAGTTGTATTTCGTAAAACTAACCATTTTCTTTTCAATTTCACTTGTATTCTTTGTGTGTATGAAATATTGCAAACCAGCAAAATTATCATAGGTTTCATCCATGCATGATTTCTTCTAAATATATATCCTTTTTTATTTTGAACAAAAAAACTTGAAATGAAATATCTTGTTGATTATGGTGGAACTATTTTCATACACTCATACAAAATATTCTTAGTATGTAAATTAACATATATATGCCAAAAACATCATAATTCATAGAAAATTCAATAAGTACCCTACAATAACAAGTATTTTTTGAAATCCCAATCAATGAGAGGGGGGTGAATAAATGCTTGTTCATAAATTTCTGAGATATTTTTATTTCCTTAAAAAATTATGATGAACCAACTAAACCATACACAAGAAAATAACAATATAAAATAAACATAGATAAGAAACTTAATGTGGGAAACCAAAATTGGGAGAAAAACCCACTGAAACCAAGAACTAGTCTGTAAAAGTTGTCCTATCATAATTACAATGATTTCAAGTGGAGCAACAACTTAATATGGAGCTACAAATCCTAAATTTAATCAAGCTAAAACTTTACCTTTAGCAAGCTTCAACTTGCATGGAAGCTTCACCTCCCAAATTTAGTAACACTAACCTTCTATAAGCTTTAACTTACAAGGAAGTTTCAACTCCCTTATTGCTGAGCATCTACTCGGTATTCTTCACAAGTTTTGATCACTTCTATTGTGTTGTCTTCTAAAATTGATTATGATCACTTTTTATATAATCTCATTCTCTTTGCATTATCCTTCATATTATATAGGTACACACCTAAAATCTACATATTCAACATCAAATATCTCTCTTAACCATTTATATTTTCAATGTATAAAAAAATCAATCATTCATTCCTTAGAAAATTCTTTGATTTTCACCGTCTTCTACACTCTTCCAATACCACATTCAACAACAACACCAAAAACACAAGAAATATATTTTTATCAAGGAATATCAACACCAAAAAAATGGTATCTTCACTTCACATTACACCACAAAAACACTTTAACTTCACTCACCCATTTGAATTAAGAAGAAAATACATAAAACAAAATGACCTCATATATAATTTTTTTCTTGTGATGGATACTTATGAAAATGTTTCAGTTAGAAACCCATGATTTCCACACCATGTAAATATGTTTTATATTCTCAAAAATCACTTGAAAAACCTCCTAAACGTGTTTCTCTAGCAAACAAAACTAGCATATTCCTTCTACAAACTGATCTCACATGTTTGATTTTTCATTTGTAACTTCCTGTCTGATTTTTGTGTTCTTCCTACCCAAGATGCAAGCTTGTCTTCTAGATTTATTACATAGGTGCACAAGTGTATTAAACATGAAAATGTGTAAATATATTAATTATTCACCTTCATTAAATATCAATCATTCCTAACTTGATATTATTCCTTCATACTACATTAGAGATTCAAACTATCATTAATGGAGGTCAAGAATTACAGCCAAGATACATTATTTGATATCATTGTTTTATGCATGTTACAGGTCCCAAAAATCTTTGGGAGACTTAATATTTATCTCTATATCACCTTCAAGTGCAAAGAGGAGCTTCACCACACTCATTCAATTAAGAAAATATTGATTTGACTAAAGAACACTCAATTTTTCACACCCATAAAACTAGTCTTCACAAAAAGAGGTATAAATTTCTCTAAACACTTGATCATGACTCAATCCATACCTTTTTGGAAATATATTGACCTTGAGTGAATTTTAACCTTACCAAAAATTTTCAATTCAAATATCTTGGCATTAAAAACTTTTTCTCAAAGACTGACTAAATTGAGTTTTAGGGCTCCAAATACTAGTTTACTTCTTGAGACGTTTGGAACTTCAAAACATGTTTTAAAATAAGATAACCTCATGAAAAAATTTTCATGAAACCTATACTTCACTATAGAACCTTTACTTACAGATATTTTATGAATAAAAACACATTCACCTTTCAAAATCGAGACTAGTATTTTCCTTCAAAGCATGAAAAGAAATTACACATCACCAACATCCTCCAGAAATTTGAGCATAGGTTCCTTTACAAAATTTGTCTATGCACTGAAAACTTCACAAAACAGTTAATTTCTTGTGGGTCCCACAAGGTTTCATGAACTCAAATCACCATGAACATGACCTATGATGAGTTATATATACTCTAAAATAATTTTTAAGAAAAAACAATTCAATTTGGAGGAATAAACAATCAATTTTTTTCCTTACCGATTTCATTGGGTTTGAGGAATGCTTCAAACAACTTCACAAAAATGGATGGAACTTTCTTATTTGACATCCATTTGACCTCATAATTTTTGAACCATATTTTTATCCCAATTATCTTCAAATTTTTATCTTATGATTTATCTGAAGAAGGCTCCACAATTTTTCTTGACTGCTAAGAAGTCAAGGTGTTATTTTAGCAACTTTACTTAACCCAGTTTTACAGAAAATGCAATATCTTGAGAAAAAATCCTCCTTAGGTCCAAAAATGTGTACCAAACCTTCATCACTACCTCATTCATTGAATACAATGACCATTTTTTCTTGGTTCACTCTGAAACTTCCAATCAAATCTCATTTGTGCATGCTAAACCTACTTGTCTTAAAGGGAAACCATACTAAGTATAATGAACATGCCTCAAAATACTTAATTATGACTTAATTATTTATCTAAGGACTCTTAAAAATGTACCTACACATTCCCAATGCTTAAAATATCTTGATTTATATTTTTTTCTTCATACCCTCATGTCGAATTGCACCAAGTAAGCCAATTTAGGCTAGTTTACACTATAACTCACCACTTCTAAACTCTTCATCATATTTTATCCCATTGAAAATGTTCCATTATGTATTTCATGCATTTAACATGATTAAAAATCATCCTCATGAATCCACTTCACCTTTTTAGGTCACTTTGATACCTAGGCCTTAGGATTAGGCATCCTAAACTGAGCTAGTTTGACATATTCACCTCATGTGATCCTATTATCATCATTTTAAATCTATTTCCACTTCATATGCATGCTATAAAAAGTACTAAATCATAATGATAGACTCCCACATAATCACTTTTCTTGTACCTATCACTAGCTACTCTAGAAGTCTGTGTTGCATTGTGTGTCTCAAGCCACTTAAGTTGGTGTCCTTTTCTATCTTGTCCGAGCGAATCCAATATCTCTTTGGCTTCTTCTTTTCCATTAATGTGCCTTTGAAATCAATGAAAACTCAACATACACATGCCAAAATATCCCCTTTTTCATTGATGGAAAAACCTCCGAATTATTCTCCCCTTTTTGCATTAATGACAAAGTACTTGTTTTTAACTCATGTTCTTCAACTTCATCAACTTACTTGATCCCATATTGGTTGGAATCATCAAATAAATTCATCACTAAAACTATCTATCTTGATTTTCTCTTCCTTAGCTCTATTTTGGTTTTCATTTTGCATCAAATTAATTATTTCTCCCCCGAGAAGATGCCTCCATGACAAATAAACATGTGAACAATCTAACATTAGAGTGGAAAACATCCTCCTAACACACACACTAGTCAATCTCAGTCAAGGAACCTCAATTCTTGGCATAATTCCTCCATGTGCTCATTGTAGGAAACTTTAGGACTAAGTTCCACAAGTAGCTTTTTAGTGCATTTTGGTTACCTTTGTCCACCCATAACTAGATATATATTTCTTGAAATATCTCCTTGTTGCTCCCATGGGTTTATAATGTCACCATTTACCCTCTTATGGATGATTTTTCCTTCATTTATTGTCCTCATGTCATGTAAAAGAGTTTTTCATATCAGCTCAATCATGAAATACTTTTTTAGTGTTTTTGGTCTCATAGCTCATCAATTCTACCCATTGATTCAATAACCTACTCTTCATGAAACAATCATGAATTCAATTCCATTCTATACTTCTTAACCTTTAAGATACCACCTCAAAGGACATAAGCATATCCCCCTATCTAGAACATCCCTCTTAGACCTCAGTAACTCACTATTTTCATTCTAATCAACCAACTTTACCATAAAACATAAAGTTTCCGAGAAGCCAATTCTTGCTCAAATATACAAAATGTGTGAAGTTACTAAAAAGGATAAAACCAATTCTAACATTCTCAAAAACATTAGATAATCCTACCCAAATATTAAAATTAGTTTCACTTAACCATTTTCCTTGTAGACCTTCATTTCTCCTCAGTAGCCCTAGTGTTGGCAAGAGAAACTTTTCAAGTGGAAAAATTTGTGGGTTTTTTTCCAACGCTCTAGGAATCAAAGTCCCTCTACTTATAAGGTATAGATTCCATATTCTCATGCGTGTAAAAGGTGAATTTTCATGGTGTCCTTACGGCTAAGGATCCAACAAGGGCACTCCAGTGACTCTGCGACAAATCTAGCAATTTCTTGTTAGAGAAGATTTTTTCTAGAGAGCAGGAAATGGTAGTGAAAAAGAGATATAAGAACTAATTCTACAAGTAGAAAATCATATTCCTACACACACTAGTTAGAAATTTCCACACATGCATTTATGAGAAGAAAAAACCAAAAATTTGATGCTATTAGCAAGAGGAAACCATGCATACAAAGATGAACACATTCCTTACTTAGCATTTCAATTAAAGTTGTACAAAGTAGGGAAAAGGAGGAAACATATGCAAGAGGAGGATAGAAGAAAATGGCTATCTCCTTTGTTCTCTCTAAGCACAATGTACTCTTGAGTTTACAAAATTGATCACCAACTAAAAATTTAAAAATAAGCTCAAATGAGGAGTTCATTACAATTTATAGAGAATAGATGGCTCTTCATCTTCCTAATGACACTTCATATGCCATTTCCTGAATTTAGACTCTTGATATTCCTAATAAAATATTAAGTCCCTTTTATAAAATCAAGGTGACTTAATTTACATTATGTTTCTAATGTTGTTTTTTGAAAAACTTAAAGGCATATCAAAAAGTGCAAACCTTGGTGAAGAATTAGAACATTTGAAGAGAAAGAAATTTAAGGGGAGGAAGAGAGGTGAGAGATAAGGTTGAAGAAGGGGGAAGAATGATGTGGATGATGAAAGATCCACCTCTCGATGAAGTTCACAGCTCCTTCCAGAGGACATAATGGAATGTTCCTATGTGACAATATTTAAATCCCTCAACTATTTATCCCTTGATAAGCTCCTATAGATGGTTCAAGGAAAAATTGGGTTAAGTGTTCAAAAACACTTGTTAAATGACTTCACTGATGACCATGAACACTAACTCATAAATATCCTTTCCAAATATATAGGAGCTCAAAACCGATCTTATCAATTTGAATGAATTATTTTGCTAAAATGGAAACTTCCACCTTGCACATGATATACCTATGACCCAAACCATGTAGTGAGTGTCAAAAGACACTATCGGGGTCTCCGAGATGAGCTTTGAAAGATCTACGAGAGATGCCAAAGATGCTCCTTGTGACAATGTTATGACCTACTGGCGAAGATGGTATATTGAGGAGATAGGCAATGAATCTTGGTGAGGGAAATATTGGCAACAATGATGACAATTCCCATTCTATAAACTTGAATCCCATCATCTCTTGACACTTACTATATTTAGAGAGCACAACTTTGAGTTTTTTAGTAAGTGTGAGGACTTGTCTTCTTGGACCCTTGCATGATTGGAATTCTCTATCCTTTATTGCCAACATTGCTTCTTGAATGTGACTTATTGTTAATAGCGAGTGCCAAAATGGGGACTTATTATTTTTAGTAAGCGTCAAAATCCACCTCTCCAATCTCTAACTGTAGATGTAAACTTTAATGTCCAACTCCCAATACACTCCCTTTGTGAAATCTTCCTCTGGAATAACTTATTATTTTTATTAAGTGTTTATGAGACAACTTACCATTTTTAGTAAGTGTAAAAGTCGAGTTTTCAAACCTCAATTGGTTATGGTATCTTGAATTCCTTCTTCACACCATGTTCCTCTCGCCTTCGGACCGACTTTCTATTTATAGTAGTTTCTTATGGAACCACTTACTATTGTTAGTAAGTGTAAATTGTGGGCTAAGAAGACTTTTTCGATGTTTTTCTCCCGCGATACTTCCTCTTCTGTATTCACCGCCTTCTTCATGATTCTTTAGATGGTGACTTACCCGAAATATCACCTCTTATGTAGGAAGGCTTACTATTTTTATTAAGTATGCTTATGGTCATCGAATCACGATGGGAAGTATATTTTTTATATGGGGTTTTTCTCAATATCCACCATCTGAAATTTCGGATCTACCCGATCGCGATTTATGAGATTTTAAAATTTAAATTTTTTCACCTAGCAATGGCTGTAGGCTTGGCAACCATTAATAGAGCTTGAAAATTGTAGGTTCACTTCCCCTCCTCGGATCTTGATGAAAATTATATTTTTAATGTGGGTTTTCTTTTCTTTTTCATAGGTTAAAATTCGTTGCAAAGCGATCACTTTGAGTGACGGAAATGAACTTTTGATTTTTGTTGCACTGAAAAAGGGATTTCTTTACTGCAAAAATCCTTGCTATGTATGAAAATATTTTTCTGGTTTTTATGGCCTCCAAAAATATGAGGACAGAAAAAACCTTACCTCGATATGTGTTGTGGTTTGTAAGTTACGACAATTTCTTCGTCGGGCGACTACGAGGGTTTTTTTGGATGAAGATCTTCATTTTCTCTCCATTATTCATCACATTTATCTTCTTATCTCATGATATCCCTATTTTTTTAGTGTGAGGAATATTTTTATATTTGGTTGAGTGTATAAAAGGATGTTAGAATTTCTGGATGAAATTCACTAGAGTTTCGACATGGTATGGAGGTGTGGGGGGATGAACTGGAATGGAGAAATGGCTAAGTATTGGCTTTTATTCATCCCAAAAAGAAAACATAGGGGCTGGGTGAATTTTTTTCCCTATTTTGTTTTTATAAAGGGATAAAAGGGGCAAAAATTCCACTTTCTACTTGGTTGCGACACTTGGCAAAATTTGACTAGATGTGCGTTTGAGTGAGGGGGCTTGAGAGAAGCACCTAGGAGCTAACTTTTGGGCACATGAGGAACCACATGGCTTAAGTGGGTTGGGGGAATTTTGTCCCCTATGTAAATTTTCTAAAGGAATGAAAGGGACATCAATTTCCACTTTGTGCCTCATCGCGACACTTGGTGATCATCTCGTAGGGAGAGGGAAGGCTCAAACTTAGCTCTCGGGGGCTTAACGGCAAACAAGAGGTCACATTGGTGTTTTGGGGGATAAAAAGGGCTAGGAATTTTATTTTTTCCTTATGTATATTTTTGCAAGGGATTAAAGGGACATGAAATCCTGCTAGGATCCTAGTGCTAACACGTGTCCACTTGAAAAATGACTAACTGCGAGAACTCTTACCTTGGGCCCAACTTGCAACGATGATATCTTGAGCTCCCGAATGAGTTTTGAGGTGAAATTTTATATGAAATTTATTGGAAACAACCAAATTATTTTAATGGTGATGTTTTAAATCTTAAATTCTGACTTCATCACCTCCAAATTACCCCTTATTTCTCGATACCTCTAGTTACCTTCCAAAAGATGAGTTGTCAAGGGAAGTGCATGATGTTTCACGATGTCTCATTTTTTATACCATTTATGGAATGGAAAATAACTTCCATAAGTAATTTTTTGGGATTTTTAATATTCACTAAGATCCCATAATATTTTCTTGAATTTCAAGCACTCTTTTTGCAGTGTTTTCTCTCTTTAGGCCCTAAAACCCATTTTTGCTTAATCGGCTCAAAACCCTTCGATCTTTCTAAAATATCCCAAAACCTTTTCAAAGATGTTCTTGGAACTTGAATTCATATCCAATTTTAATTTATCTCCTTATTTTCTCTCTCGGGGGTGTATTAGTCTCGAGAAGGACAAAGTGATAGCCCTTTGTAAAATTGCCAAAAATGTGCATTCTCCAAAACCTCCTAAAATCACCTAGGGGACTGAATTTTCTTTCCTAAATCACCTAGGGGATTGGATGGAAATCCAATTGAGGACCATTACATGGAATTATTTATTCTTAGTGATAATAATGGGTATACCTTTGGTTGTTTTGGAAAGGTAAAACTTGAAAGTTTTTACATAGGGGTACCATTGTCTTGCTTTCTATTCAGAATTTTCCCTTGTAAAACCTCGAACAACAACTCGTAAATTACATTTTCTTACACAAACCAAAAAAATTTCACCTTAAAATTTAGTTCTAAGATTTTTAGACACCCATTTTTCTCTTTAGATGCATACAAAATTTTAGATTTCATCTCATCTCCAGTAAAAATTTATTCTTATTTTTGTAATTTTGCACTAGTCCTCCGATTAGCCCTCCCGCAAGACAAATCTAAAAAAGCTCGGGAATAATCCAAAAAAATTCACAAGAATATGTTTACAATATTGGATACATATTTTATATTTCTTTATTTTTTCCATTTTTCTTTCTCCGCTTCATTCTCTATCATTCCCAACACCAAAACCCTCCTCTTTGCTTGTTTTTAAGCCTAGGCTAGGGTTTGATAGCACCAACTAGGGTTTTGATTCTTTTCACTATTTCATCCTTCAAAACATTATTCCATCCATCATTCATTATTTTAGACTATTTACAACATGCAAACACTCCTTTATCTTTATCTTGGTCATCTTTCAAGGGTTGTTCTTCTAGGCTTCTAATTTGTTCTTGTTTTCCTTGATTTTCCTCCATCTCTCGATCTTCACTCCACTTAACCTAGATTCAAACCCTCAATCACCTATTTCCATCATAACGCAAGCTTATTTCATTTTCCAATCACTCTTTCTTTCACCAATTACATCATCACTAGGTCATTGTTCTCCAAATTTGATAAGACTTTCCTAGTAGATCGAGAATGCATTTTCCTTCTAAACTGTTTGGTTCGTTAGATTTCACTATTTCTTGAAAATATTTGACTCTGAATTTTTACTTACCTCATCAATTATTTCAATAATCTCTTGATTCTTACCATAGGTTTAGGAATTCTTTTCATTTCTTACAAAGGTCTCTATTACAATACATCAAAATGACTAACACGGTTTATTAGGATTGGACAATTAAACCACATATCATACTTATTAGCTTCAAGGAATCTGCACCTTCCTTATTTATATTTAAAATTATTAAACACCCTCATAATTCCTTCACAAAAGTATTTATCCGACATTCTTGAACATTTCCTTTTGACACCAAGTTGTTATGTACTAGATCCTTACATATTATTTACACAAAGGACAATCAAGGTACTACAATAGGTAAGAGTTTTTAGAGGTTCATCCACCCTTCAAGAGTCTTCATCACTTTATTAACATCTTCATTAGGTTTCCTATAGCAACTATCACAAGTTGATCTTAACTAGACTGACTTAGTTTAACTTCAAAGTTATACTTACATTAGTTATCATTAGTACTATGTTTCTTGACATGAATTAAGGTCCCTTGAGTCATTTAGCTTCTAAAGACAACTTTTCAACCTTCCTATAGACAAATTTGATCATTATTTCACTTAGTCCTTATTCTCATAAAAATCACCTCATATCTTCTAAGATGACTGCTATAAAAAAAAATTTGGGTTCTTTTTTATAGTGCGTTATTATTCTTTTAGATGTTGTAACCTTCTTCATAGTAATATAATACTTCTAACACTTGGAAGATGGCCTAATATAAATGTTCTATTAGTCATGACTCTATATATGGGATCATTGTGGCTTGAAGTTTCTTGACATGTGTGTCATCAAAATATATTCATCCTTAGAACCATGACATACTTGATTTAGTTCTCTAGAGGTTTGGCCACCATGGCTAGATTCACACGTTGATGGATTAAGGCATCCATACTTCCTTCATTATTTCATGAGATTGATATTTTCTATTCAAAATTCCTCTTAGATCTATATCAAATTGTTATCACAATTTGATGAACTCATACTTCCATATATATGAGTGTTAAAGATATTACTCACTTTTTATGACAAGAAGGATCTTTATATTGATCAACTCTTCTTTTAAGCTTTACACACTATCCTTAGAGCTCACACTTATTGATTTTTTTGCAACTAAAAGTGGGATCTCAGGAAAATCATGTTTGTTGATTAATATGAATCATGACCAAGCAAGAATTACTCAATGTTTGTATCATACTTGCATAACCTATGAAGCAAAACTAATTTTATATTAAAAGGACTACTAAGCTTTACTTCGATCTAAATGTTATCTTATCTTAACTAGTTTAAGGAGATACACTTCCATGTTCAGCCGACAATGTTGCAAGTAGTATGTGATAGCTTGATTCTGAATGCTCATGAGAACAATGAGTCTTTTCAAAGTTCACCGATATGATTTTAATATTATAGGTTTCTCTAGATTATATGGGCTTTGAATTCATATGTACATATGTGAAAAAATTTCAAGGAGCATGGTCACATTCAAATAAGTGGAAATACTAGTTACTCATCATTAATTGATCTTAGATAATCTTGAGGAAGAAGTTAATACTATGACACAAATTTCAGTCTTTTTAAATTTCTAGTCACCCCGAAAAAATGTGATTTCTTCTTTCTTTAAAAAATTACAAATTTTACATCATCGAGCATTTCTTAAAGTTTTGAGTTAATTTGGCAGAGCTTTGAATAATTTTTATTGTAATACCCTTCTTGAAAAATTGTGATCAATTACTCTTTCCTCAAAGGTGAACTAAACCTTGTTGAATAGAAGTACAACCTTGCAACATCTTACCCTCAAATGATCGACACCCATTTTGATAAACTATCAAAAACTTTCACATACATTTTGACATATACTATTCACGCTTTAGATACTTGGTTAAAGCCCATATATTCACTTTATTACTTAATATTCGTGAGCATTTGTTCCTCTTTTATGACCAAATATTTCTTCCAAAACATTATGAATGAAATTTTAGCATAACAATGAATTGCGATCTATGCATCTAGTTTCCTTGTATATGGAAAAAAGCTCGACTCATAAATTTAAAGAAAAACACATTATTTGTATGTGAAATTTACACACATTCTTATTTATGACATAGATTCTTACTTATGGAGCAATCAGATTTTGTGGCAGCCATGTTTATTTAATGTGATATAGATCATGAATTGATTAGAATCAACTTGGCTATAGAAATCATATTAGAGCACTTGAAAAACTTGACAAAATTTTCAGAATCTTATGGGCTCATTACCATTCATGATAGAGGCATCATATACATTCAAGAGTAACTTACACTTTGATGACTTGTAGAATGTTATGGACTATTATGTAACACATGACGAGGATAAATTTCTTATTCACACACATTTTATTGATCAATACTTTTGAAGACTACAAGAAAATAGACATTTATCTCAGCTAGGACAAACATAAGGACACAAATTGACATATTTTAAAGTTCATATATATATTTCTAATGACTCTTATTTTCATGACTCTATTTTGACAAAGTAAATTTTCTTCATTGACTAAAAATAGAATTAGTTAGAAATACAAGAGCATGACAACAGCCTTACACCTTTATTTTTCTTGAAAATTAACCATGACTTTCATACAAACTTGTTAATTACATGACCTTTATTAGAAGATTGAATAAAATACCATAAGAATCTTTTCATGCTTATAAGATCTTGAAAGCTTGTGTCAAGCACATACGATGACATTATACCTTCAAGACCATATATTACTTCTTTTTAACTGATGCATGCCTTATACAATCCTAGAGAAGGTATACCACCTCATGATATCACCTTAGAACAATATGAATTCATTAATGTAACTTGATGACTCATTCTTTCCTCATTTTACTCTTAACACTTTCTTAATCTTCTTATATGTCCTGTTAAATGTGATAATTTCATCACATACACCTTTATTTTTTGATTGAATGCTTGAAAGAAAATTGATGTACTAAATTCAATTTCTTACTCTTCTCCATCACTTGAAAATTTCCAAAGATCGGCACTAGGTTTAATCTAGGCTTTCTTAATCGATCACCACTTCCTAATATATTTCTTGAGCTGGTCTCTCCTATGCCTTTCTATGACACATTGTTATGATTATTTTTCACTCGTAGATCTTATTTACTGGCCTTTTGTATGCTTTAGTTCTGTTTCTTTGTCTAAGGGTTGGTTTTGATAGATACTATTTGCAAAGTTTCCAAGTTTATGGAAAATGAAACACACAACTTGACTCTTGTTTCTATAAGAGTATGAACTGATATACCAACTATACTTAGCATTCATATGATGATAGAAATAACTAGAAACATTATAAATCTTGTTACAAAAATAGATTGCTATCTGATTCATGCCTCTTGAGTCTTTTATTCTCCAAAACTCGATTATCTTGTTCGTCAAGACAATATTGAGTTATGTGACATTTCTCTTTGTAGGCTGAAGAACACTCTATTATTTGTTTTCTCTGCCTCTACTATCCCTCCATGGATGGTAATTTATGACATGTCTTCTACATTCCTTAGCTTTGTGTAAAAAATTATATAAAAAATTTGTAACCATTAAAGGTTCTATCATACCATAATGCATTTGGTTACCTAGTTGATTTAGACATTTTAAAATTTGTTCCCTGGTTCATCTCGCATGTTTGATTGTCTTCTTGAACTAACCATATCACTTTCATATTTCTTCATATGTTCTTCTATGAAACCTAGTTAAGTATGGTAACTTGTTGCCTTTTTTCTATCCAATATTCCATTTAAATCTTTAAATATCTTTTCAACTTTATACTAACTTTGAGATGCTCTTTCTATTTGTATTTGAGAGATGATGAGATCAGATCTAATTTTGTATCAAATTATTTGACTCCATCTTCATATTTCTGCTTTTGAATTTCCTCAAGAAGTTTGATCTGCTCTTCATACTCTTTCATCATTATCTTTAATTTTTGGTTCTTTTTCCTTTGATGTTTAACTTCTTCTAGGGAAATTACTAGTGTTGCTTTAATATTTACCTCAGCTTCCTCTTCATATAATATTTCATCCTCACTGACATACCTATCTCTTTATTTTCTTCTAGGAAATATCTTTATAACCATGCTTTTGTTTTAGGTAGGACCTACTCCAAGTTGTTATAATTAATTCAAGAGTACCAATTCTGGAAATCCCGTGCACTTAGAGAGGGGGTTAATCAATGCTTGTTCAAAACTTTTCCAGATATTTCAATTTCCTTAAACTTGTTATCATGAACACAAAAACACACATAATAAAATAACAAGAGAGCATACATAGAGATAAATTGGGATAAAAATCCATTGAAACCAAGAACTATTTTGGACAAATTGTTCTATCAGAGTTACAATGATTTCAAGTTGAGAAAAAAATCAACATGGAGCTACAACTCCTAAATTTCATCAAGTTATAACCTAATATTTAACAAGATTCAACTTTCATGGAAGCCTCAAATCTCAAATTCAGTCACAATGGCCTTTTGTAAGCTTTAAATTACAAGGAAGCTTCAATTCCCGTATTGTTGAGCATCTACTCTGCCTTCCTCATAAGTTTTGATATTTTCTATTGTGTTGTCTTCTAAAACTAGTTATGATCACTTCTTATCTCATCTCTTTATATTTTCATTATCCTTCATATGTTTTAGGTAGACACCTAAAATTGACACCTTTAACATTATATATCTCTATTAACCATATGCACTTTCAAGCTACAAAAACTTGGTCCTTCATGCCTTAGAAATTCTTTGATTTTCACCGCCTTTTACTCTTCCAATACCACATTCAACAACAACACCAAAAACAAAAACAATTTTTTTATATCAAGGAATATAAACACCAAAAATGGTCTCTTCAATTAACATTACACCAAAAAACACTTCAAATTCACTCACCCATTCCAATTAAGAAGCAAAAGACAAAAACACAAAATGACCTCATATAAAATTTGTCTTCTTATGATGAATTTATTTGAAAATATGTTAGTTAGAAACCCATGAGCTCCACACCGTGCTAGGATGTTTTATATTATCACTTGAAAATCCTCCTAAATGTATTACTTCAGTAGAAAAAACTGGCATATTCCTTCTACAAACTGATTTGACATGTCTTATTTGTCTTTTGTAATTGGCCCTCGATTTTTGTCTTCTTTCCACCCAATGTGCAAGATTGTATTATAGATTTATTACATAAGTGGAAAAGTGTATTAAACATGGAAATGTGTAAATATATTAATTATTTACCTTTATAACCTTTCAATCATTCCTAACTCACCATTTTTCCTTCATACTTCATTAGAGCTTCAAACTATCATTAATGGAGGTCAAGAATTACAATCAAGATACATGTTTTTATATCATTATTTTATTGAGGTTCCATGTACAAATAATATTTTTTATAGTTTAAGTTTATCTCTATATCACATTTAAGTTAAAAAGTATATTTATCACACTCACTCAATTAATAAAATACTTATTTGACCAAGAAACACTCAAATTTGCACACCCAAAAACTAGTCTTCAAAAAAATAGGTATAACTTTCTCTAAACACATTATCATGAATCAATCCATACCTTTCTAGAAATATCTTGACCTTGATCAATTTTTAACCTTACAAGTAAGTTTCAATTCATATATCTTAGGATGTAAAACTTACATCTCAGATACATAGTATACTGAGTTTCAGGGCTCCAAAAATTAGTTTAGTGGTTGAGACATTTGGAACTTCAAAACATTTTTTAAATAAAATAACCTCATGAAACAATTCACATGAGACCTTTACTTCACTTTCAAACCTTTAGTTGTAGATATTTTATGAAGAAAAACACATTTACCTTTCAAAATTAGAGACTAGTATTTGCCTTCATAGCATTCCCGTGGTAGGAGAACTTAATACCTATATCTTCACATTTCTCAAAATAAGTGACCAAAGTAACTTCACTAACAACAATTACACATCACCAACATCCTTCAAAAACATTTGAGCATATGTCCCTTTATAAAAACAAATTATGCCTTTGAGAGACATCACAAAACAACTAATTTCCTATAGGTCCCACTACATTTCATGAACTCAAATCACCATGAACATGACCTATGATGACTTATCTATACTATAAATTAATTTTAAGACAAAAAAATTGGATTTGGAGGCATAAATAATAAAAAATTTCTTTATCGATTTCACTGGGTTTGAGGAATTCTTCAGACAACTTCACAAAAATGGATGGAACTTTCTTATTTGAAATCCATTTGACCTCAAAATATTTGCACGATATTTTAATCCAAATTATATTTGAATTTTTATCTTATGATTTATATTTATAATGCTCCACAAGTTTTCTTGACTCTTAAGAACTCGGGCGCTATTTTAGCAACACTTAACCCAGTTCTACGAAAAATGTAATATCTTGAGAAAAATTACTTATTAGGTCCTCAAATTTGGACCACACCTTAATGAATACCTCATACATGAACTAAAATTACCATTTTTTTTTCTCACTCTGTAACTTCCAATCCAATCTCATTGTTGCATGTTAAACTCACTTGTCCTAAAGGGCAACCACACTAATGACTATGAACATGCCTCTAACTTTTTAATTATGGTCTGATACTTCATCTAAGGACTCTTAAAATGTACCTAAACATTTTCGATGTCTTAAATGTCTTGATTCAAATTTATTTTCTTCATACCTTCATGTTGATTACCTGAAGAAGGCTAATGGGCTAGTTTGCACTATGCAACTCACCACTTTTGAACTTTTCTTCATCATATAGCCCCTTGAACATGTCCCATTATGTATTTCATACATTTAGAATGATTCACCATCATCCTCATGCCTCCATTTCACCTTTCCATGTCCCTTTTTTACCTAGGCATTGTGATTAGGCATCCTAAATTGAGCTAGTTTGAAAAATTCACCTCATGTGCCCCTGTGCTCATAATTTTGAACCTGTTTCCACTTCATATGCATGTTAGAAAAATAACTACATCATCCTGGTAGACTCCAACATCATAGATTTTCTTATACATGTTACTATCTACTCTAGAATTCTTTGTTGCATTGGGTTTCTTAAACCACTAAAGCCATTGTCTTTTTTCCCTTTTAGTTACTCCAAGCTATATATTTCTTCCGATTTTTCCATTAATGTTATTTTGTTATCAATGAAAAATTAGGATACACCTGCCAACAATATTCCAAAATTATTTTATTTTAAAATAAAAAGGTTTTTCCATTTCAAAATACCTTTGACTAAGTTTTCTTTCTAGATAAGTCTCTTTAAACTTGTTATAAAATTTTGTTTATGTCACATCTAACAAAAATTTAGGATTTGATTTATGTTTCAATAACAAATTCCTATTTTTAAAACATATTTTTAATAGGTGAAACATTTTATTAGTTTTTAAAATTATTCATTTTTGTATTTTAACTCTTCAAATATGTCTTTATCTTTATGTGGGAATCTACCGAGGAATTCCGATGATTAAATTTTATTGGGATCCTCAACTCTTACACGTATTTCGATAGATTCCAATAGTATTTTTATCTTAATTTTTAATGTACTACTTGTTTTCCTAATTAAACCAAATTAATTTGTTGATTTGTTTACTATAGTTGATGTAATAACATGTTTAGTATTACTATCTCTCTGTACATGAGGTTAGACCGATTGCTTGGTATGCATTCTTTAGATTTTTACAATGAATTTTTAATTTTAGGTCCTAGATTTTCTTAGACGAAGGATCTTCATCGTGAGTCTAAACTTAATATTTTTCATCATATCAACAAATAATTGACATCTTCATGTTTCTTTTAAGTCATTATTTTTTCATATTTTATTAGATTTTATTCTACAAGTGGGTTCACTTATCTTATCACTCATTAGGTTTAAAATAGTTTCATCAATTTTAAGTAAAAGGATAGTTTTTTGAACAAAATTTTAATCAATGATATCAATGGTCAAGTTGGTTAAACATCACGTAAATATTATTTATTTCCTATATGTTGTTCATCTTCATAATTTGGTAAATTTTGTGTGTTTTGAATAGGTTGATCATTTGGTGTAACATCTAAGTTTAAATTTGGCATTGCATCATCATTCATTATTTATTGATTTAATTGGTGTTTGAGGATATGTTTCAATATCAAATTCATTTGGAAGAGATGGCATACCTTCACCTTAATAGATTGATTTCTTTCTTTCAAAAATAAATTGCACTCATTCCCTTGTTTTCTTTTTCCTTCTTTCATGGCTCTAGTGAATAATAGATGATATTTTCTAACATCTAATTTCTATGGAAAAGATGAATTCAATTTTTTTCACACCCTTTTTGCATTTTTTCCATTTGTTTCTCCAAAGCACCTCAACTATTTTCCTCTGTGGTCTCCTCCTCATAATTCTCATATATATATCAACATAAGAAAATTGACAAAAATGTTTTATGAATGTTCGGAATATAATAAATAATGAAAAAACACTCAAATGTCAAATAATGATAAAAATTTCTCACAACAATAAAAACAACGATTCAATATATGACAAACAATACAATAAGAATGTTTTATCAATGTAATAAACATACGAAGTACTAAATTTTCATATGGAATGTCTCAAAAGAATAAATCATTGTAGGAATATGTAGAAAATAGTGCAGTCCAAATGCATTATGGGACAAAAATCACTAGTGAATTTTTATGTGTCTTTATAATGCCCTTTTTAAAGAAAAAATGTGAGCATGTTAGCTATAATGTTCTCACATTACAACGTGAGTGTGTTATAGCGTGCTCACTTTCTGTCCTAATTTAGTTTGGAAATTTTCAACCCTTAGGCTTGGATTTGGATAAGATATATAATCCTAAGGATTGGACTATCTATTATGTGACTAAATTGTGTGTTTTACAAAACAAAATAAGATTTTAAAGTGTACAACCCATTTTCTCATGTCTTATAATACAATATTCCAAAATAAACATGACTACTATTTCAATCTATATCTTAGATTTGTGTTTACGTATTTCTTTCTAAATATGAATAGTTTAAGGTTTTGATCCTTAATTTTTTACTAGTGTCTTCATTTTTCACCAAAAACACATGTGTTGTGTTTTCTATATAATTATTAATCCGATCATCCAAATTTAAAAAAATTTGACATGATCTACGCTCCATTCTATACACATTAAAAAAATGGTTTTCGATTATTTTTCTCAAAATTAGGGGATGTACTTGTTATTATTTCATTTTCAATATGTTTTCACTTTAAAATTAGTAAAAAAATAATATATTCATGGAAAAATAGGAAAAATTAGTGTGACCTAATACATATCTTATCTAGATTTCTACTAAAGGGATTTATAAAATATTTCACGGAACTCGAAAAATGAAGGGGTCTACACACAACACTATGTTATATTTTTGACACAAAAACAAGAAATATTTGTGTGCCCACCACATTTTACCCATTTAATATCCACAATTTTCAAAATAAATTATTAGTTTAGATACTAGCTTCCAAGAACTACAATTGTTGTTGTTAACACCTAAATACGACTAGCAATTTTACTACTAAAATTGCATCGTTTATCATCTTTCCCATCAATTTAGTTATAATTAGAGATTTCTTGATAATTAACAAACATTCCCCTTCATCTCAGCCAATTAAAAACACTTTGTTAATTAACTGCAATTTCCTTTCATTCTGGATGTCAATTAATGACACTTCATTAGTTATAATCCTATTTTAATTAACTATCATTAGTTAATTAAGCCTTTTTAATCCTCTATTTAATCAATAAACCCTCTTATTGTTTAAATCCTCTTAAAAATCCTCCAAATTCTACCAATTTCCTATAAATCACCTCCAAATGGCTTTCTAAGCTTATCTTGGTGTATTAATTAATCCTAGTTGATTAATTAAATCATCTCCAACTCCCATGAGTTGCTAATCACTAATAAATTCCCTCTTAAGTTGTTTATCCCTTCTAATTCTACTTTATCTTTTATTCCACATTCAATGGGATTGTAGCTTCTCCCAAATTGGAAAGCTATATATAGAACCTAGTATCCCCTCTCAAATTTACACCACACTTTTGCTAGTGATTTTATTATGCACATGATAAGAGCATTTTCTTCTTGAAAAGATTATTCATTATTACATCCATTCTTCTCATTTGTGAGTAGTAAAGGAAGATCCAAACATGGCCATTAAGCCATTTTGGTGAGATTATTTCCTCATTTGGAGATAAAATTCATTTGATTTCTTATGATCAAGATAGGTTCATACTAAGAGAAATCATACACATACAAATCACATCCAAATTTCAAAGGGATTGTTTTGCATTTAATGTTTTAATGTTGGATGCATGTAGATTATCTTTCTCTTTCTAGCTTTATCATGGTATTTTTGGTAGATTAGCTAGGTTAGGATACAACTTGGTGTTAATTTCCTTTCATTAACTTAACTTAATTTATTATATGCACACACATTGGCTTGTCCAGTGGGACACTTCTTTGTCTCATGTGCATTTCTCTTAAGTTTTCATAGTTTAGTTTCATTTTTGCATACTAACCTCTTGTGCACATGTTAAAATAGTTTGGATTTCCTAAAATTTTTATGAGTTGGCATGTTTTATTTGTCCCTCGTAGGTGAGAAGGAGGAAAGGTCATGTAAAATTTGAACTTAATCGAGAAAATATTTGATCTTTATGAAAATTTTCTCAAATTCCTACATTTGTGAAGACACATAGGAGCCTTGCGTCTATGTTAAATCTAATTGCATTTTGTACAATCTTCACATGCTATCGTTTATTCTATTGCGCCACCATTACTCTATCCTATTCTAGAGTCAATACTCATGCGTTGTTGTTCCTTTTCCTTGCATTACCATCTCTATATTTTCACCGTTCTACATAAAGGAAGCTCATGTGCCGGTGTTTCTCTGCATTTTTTTTAAGAAACCTTGTGTTAGCATTAAAACCCACGTGTTTCCACCAAAATCCTTGCCCTAGCATTAAAAATCACACATTTTATTTATACTACCCTGTGCTAGCGTTGAAACTCACATGTTTCCATAGTGCCTCGTATTTACATTCTGTGTAAAATTTTGTCTTAGATTTCAAGAAATTCCAGAATCTAATTGTTGGTGTTTTATGTTATTTTTGCATGTTTTTCTAGCTTCTGTTTTACAGGTTTTGATTTGAATTAATTATCTAGCATATTTAATTATTTGATGAATTTTGTATTTCCATGATTTTCTTAAGTTAGGCTAAAGTTTGTGTATGCTCTTCTCTTACACCTTTTGGTGATCTTGAGAATCAAAAGAAACTTTAGTCTTATTTTCTAACATTTAGATTAACTTTGGAAAGTTCATCATTTATTTTGTTAAGGGAATGAATATTTTACAAAGCATTTTAATAGTCATTTGATTTAAGTTTTCCATTTTCTAATCTAGTTGGATCAAGTGTTGTGTATGCTCTTCTCTTACGTCCTTGGACGATCTTGAGAATCAAAAGCAACCTTGGTTCACTTTTTATAAGAAAACTACTAAATATTTTGTGTGTACAACTGAGGATTATCAAATACTTGATCAAAACAATACTAATGACATTTTTGTAGGTTTCAATGGTGTCTAAACCACATTTTAATCAAAAGATTAAAAAACACACCATTTATTCAAAACATTGTATTTATAGGTTTGGTTAAGGGTTAAAACATATCCACTTTAAAATGTGGAAGTATCTTGGCATAAGCCATAAAAATCATTATGAGGATTACCACATGAACCCCAAAGTAGTCCACACTTGATGTAGCTAGTGAACAAAATGTGAAGTACGCCACTACCTAGTTGACTAGAATAAAAACCCGTGAGGAAATTCTTCAATTTGTCTATATGAGGCATCTATCATTAATTTGATTGTGGGGTTATGGTCCTTTATCTAGGATTTATTCTAGAAAATTGTACCTCTCTTAGGAAATTATTGGTGAGTGTTGAGAATAAAATCCATAGGTAGTCATTTGGCATTGGGGCCAACTTGACTTTATCCATTGTGTTCTAAAGATATTTCACAAAGCAATAACTTCTTCAAAGTCAAAACCTTATTAGTCAAACAAGGGGAGAGTTCATTAAATTTTGTACCACGTGACATTCATCATGAAACTTACAAGGCATCACTTTGTCTTAGTTTCTACCTTGTTTTTAAACAAGGTGAAACTCTGCCAAAGTTAGGCTAAGTATTTTTCATCACCACTTGTTCTAGCCTCCCTTGCTCTCTTGTTGGTATTTTTGACCAAAGAGGACATATATGTAGTGTTTTCCAAAAATAATCATGTCCACCACTTTTGTATTCACTTACATGACCATATTTTGCAGGAATTTTAAGTGTTGAAAGTGTGTTGGTATGTCCTCATGTTTTAGTAAACCTCATCTTGATACCCATATCAAGATATCTCATTGTAGTTAGGTGATCCTACCTTGATTTACCCTTTTCATTGTTACACTTCTCATATCATAGCACTACATTTGTGATACTTACATATTGTTTTCACAAACTTGATATAAATGTCTTGATTGTCTTATTACGTTGCTTACATTGTATTGATTCATTGATATACTTAGACCTAGTTTTTTATTCAAACATTGCCCTAAGTCTTGGAAGGTGTTGTTGTTACATTGTTCACATTGTGTCAATCCTATTTTGATACTCACATCTTTTTTTCTTAAAAACTTGATTAAAAGTATCCAAGTAGTATTGTTACACTACCCACATTTGTAACCTCCATTTCCAACACTTAGACTTTGTTTATATTAAACTGAGTTTAGAGTATATACTTTACATTGTTACGCTATTCACATCACCTCAACCCTCTTTTAGTGTTTAAATATTGTTTTTCTAAAACTTTGATTTACATACTAAAATTATGTTGGTATCTTATCGTAACAACATTTGAGATAGGTTATTAGACATAGGGAGTAGGCTCTTTCATGATTGATCCTTGTTTGGGATTTTATTAGATATTATTTCCTTGAGATATTCTTTCATTAGTGGCATTTGGTTGTATATTCTTTCTCCCTTTTGGGACATTATTTGTAGTAGACTAGGACATTCTTTAGTGCATTATTTAGGATATTCTTTATGACATTATTTGTGAGTATTTGTGATTGTTATGTTGCTATTTTTTGTCTAGGTTCTTTGTGATACTTTTACACATCTATTAGGACTTAACAAAAAAATTGCTATGCCTCCTATTACCAAAATGGGACATAGAAGAATGGGATCTAATCCTTTTGAAAACATAAATTTAGAACCTTTACATGAAGAGGAAAACATGATAGACCATAGTGGCGATGAGGCCAATTATCCTTGAAAATTTTCTAAGTTGACCCATCTCATATGGATAATTACCTCTTTCAAAATTGAGACTGAGTTCTAGCTAAAGTAGTGGAATTAGGGGCTAAATTTCCACCTAAATTTGACCATACTCTTCTTATGAATATGATCCATGGAGAGGAAGAAGTAGAACATCCCAATCCCACTATCAATGAAATATTAAACCCTAGACATGCTTCTACTTCTAGGAAAGGAAATAATAATAAAGAATTCCATCATAGACACAATGGTGGCTATCAGCTACCACCCCTTAAAATAAATCAAGAAACTAGGAGAGAGGAGGAGGATTATCAATAACCACCTCTGCATGAAAATCAAGATGGACCCCATAATGATGAGGTTACTATAAAAACTCAAATCCAAACCCTTAGTCATCAAATGGAACATCTAGCCTCCCATATCCATAAGGACACGGGTAGGGATCAACATCAAAAAAAAAAACTTATGGTTACATATAATGATCTTTATATGGAAAACCGTAGAGGTGAGACATCGAATTCGAACCACGTATATATTACGGCCTCCCCTTCACATGGAAAAATATTCAATCAGGAGTGGTAATCTATGAATAATTCCCTTACGAGCCTATAGGAAAGTAATGTAGAACACAGAAAAAAGTACCAATTTGAATAAATTTTCCTTATCATTTAACATCAGAAATGCTACACATGCCCTTTCCTTCTCACTTTTATTTTCCTAAATTTTATAAATATAGGGGCAAAGGTGATCTGTGCATCATGTAAAATACTTGTTTATATATTTCTAAGAATTTGCATACAATGATAATTATATCATTTACTTATTTCCGTAGTGCCTTGCAAAAAGAAAAACTCTTGAATTGTTTCTCCCATACCAAAGGTTACTATTTTTACATTCGTCGAGTTAGTAGAAAAGTTTGTGCACCAATTTTCATTCAATATGGAAAGTGATATTACCATGTTAGATTTGTGTAATGCCAAACAACAAAATAATGAGAACTTCGTTGGTTTCCTCCAAGGTGGCATGGTTTAGCTAGTTGCTTCCCTTGATCAATCCCTAAGAAATAGTTGGTTAGTATCTTTGTATCAAATCTCCACCTTGAAATAGCTTTCCACTTGCAAATGCATTGTGTGAGCACATTTGAGGAGGTCATAGAAAAAGGTAGTCAAATAGAGAAACTTTATTGGCGAAAGGGACTCGAACCCCTTTCAAAAATATCACCATGACTCCAAACCTAGTGACAAACCTAAATTCTTAAATAAAAACAATAATATCATAGGTGATGGAACCATGGATTCCAAACGTGTCCAAGTGGTCAAAAACAATACTCTAAAATTAATAAAAGGACCGGTTCACGAAATCAAACATCAATTTTTACTCCCTTTCGGACTCATTATCCACAATCCTAAAAGAGTTGGACATTGTGAACATGGTAAGGTTCCAAGCTACTATGTCTTATGTTGATGATGCATTAAATATGCCCTAGTATAAATACTACAAGGATTTCTACTTTCATCGTGTTAAGGTTCATATTAGTAACAAGTTTTGAAGTTGAAACAATTGATTCAAGACCTTATAAATAGTGGTCAGGTTGAAATGGATTCACTAGGACCCAATAAAACTACTAATAAACATTTGGGGATTTACAAAGAGCCATTTCCCAAACATAAACAAGGGGATAAAAATTCAGATCAAGGCCAATCATCCCAAAATAAAAATGCTAATTACATTGTTGGTGAAACAACTAATCCTTTTGATTCTCTTATTGGTTGTGTTCACCCTATTACTAAGCAAGTGAACACTATTAAAATTAAGTTGTGGAAACATGATGCACTCGTCTTATTATCCCAGAACCTTATTTTCCTACTCCTCAGGATAGTCACTATGATCTCCTTGAATAGCTAGAGAAGACTACTGCTAAGATTTCTATCTTATATCTTCTTAAAATATCCAACATTCATAAGGACATCCTTTACAAAACCCTTTAAGGGTTAGGATTTTCTATGGATATTGATCCTACACACTTCCAATACTTGGTCATACATATTTCTCTCTCTCTACACATTACCTTCATTAGCATGAGATTCCAATGGATGATCATACCCAAAACCTTCCCTTATACATAGAGGTGATCATGAATCATAAAAATATTAAGAGAGTGTTTATGGAAAACGGATTTGGCTTGAATATCTATAGCTTGAAACTAATCAGACAACTAGGATGCAATGATGTGGAACTTGAGCCTAATATCATTACCATCACTGCTATGATAATGCCAAATGACAGTTAGTTGGTACCATTAATTTTCCCATGGAAGTTGGGCCTACTATTGATGATACCGGTATACTTCTTGGTTGCCCATGGATTCATGCCATGCAGCCGTACCTTCCACCTACCATAAATGTATAAAATTATATCATGAAGGATATGTTAGAACTATAATATTAAGTGTACCATAATATTTAGTTTATATTTGAATAATATAGAATAACTTATATTCTTATTATTTAAATATAAAATTTATATTAGGTGGTTAGTTAATTTAATTAACTAACATTAAAACAGGAGTTGTGCCTCATCGCTTAAGAAGGTCATAACCCTTTAGGCTATTTAAATATGACCATAAGTCATATTCACGATATAGACTAGATTTATGGTGCAGCCTATAATTTACCAAAAAAATATCGGGCGCATTGGCACATCACTCATCTAGTGAGCGAGCGCTCACCTAAAGCGCACAAAGGTACTAGGCCCCTCGGATGGGATCATGATGAAGATTTAATGCATGTAGTTACACAATGACAAATATATTCCATAGAGCTTATTCTAGATCTAGATCTTTAGGAACAATGATTCAACAATAAACACAATGATATCATCTATGCAATAACAAACTATAACCATGTTTAACACCTTGATTCAGTGAGTACCTTCCATTATATTAAAACACATGAATACATAGAAGCTTCTTATAATAATAACATTATATTCTCATGCACATAATAGATCTAACAACATAATTATTTTTGGGCCCTAAAATATTGACCAGTTAAGTATGAAGGCACGTAGGCACGTGGGATCCCGATTATAGAATGGCGCGAAAGATGCAAAAGAACGCAAGAGAAAGAGTGACGAAGCACATAGTTCATGTGATGCATGAAAGGAGGTTTAGGCCTTAGCCAATTTGATTACCAGGGTAGAACATGCGAAAAGCGTGATCGGTTGCATGCGGATAAAATGCCACTAGCGATAGGATGGCCCTGGGAAAAAAGATACAGGTGGAATCTTCTAGAAGATCATCATGAGATAAAGTTAAAATCTCAAGCCTTGAGAAGCATGCTCACATGAAGGACCACAATCGACACTTGGCATCTGATTTGAGGGTGTTAGAAGGTGAGTTGGCATCCTGAGAAAGTTATAAATACAAGTGCCTGCCGTGGGAAAAAAAGGACAGACACAGAGAGTTATATAGAGGATATTCATCGGGAGAACCCAAGAGAGAGAAGGAGATTGTTATGTAACATAAGCTTGAGAGATAGCATGGGTGAAGCTCTATAGAATTACTGTGAGTGGATATTTGTATTAAGGAGAGAATGTACTAGGCATAGAGTTGTAATTTCTTTTTCTTTTGCCTTAGTTATACAAGTCCAATGATATGCATGATCTAACAGTCTACACTCTGTAATGAATCAATGAATATAATTAGGTTACTTGTTATAATTAGACATGGATATCAATGGATTTAGTGCATAATTCTCCCATATGAGTTCTCATTCCTTTCATCCTATGTATGAATTCTTGTGTAATTCTTTACTGTTACAATATATGTTCGGATTATGTTAAAGCATTCCGTCCGAGGAGTATTTCTGAGGATCTAGAGGCCATTTTGAGCCCTATGGTTCTTGTTTGTCTTAACTTCCTAAATACTCTTACAGTAATCATAGATGATGTTTCCCACTAAAATCACATAAAAGAGAGACTCGGTACCCGTGCGTGCCTCGGGTGAGCACTCAACTTCTGTTTAGGTGATAGGCCGACATGCATGGGGTTTCTTCATTTTGTGATAGGAGTAAAAATGAATACATCTTGGTTCTGTTGCCAAGACCTCTTTTTGAATTTGTAGTGGGATATAGCATACATCATGATCTATGTAATGAGTAATGACGAATCGATTAACATTGGAAAATTTTGAATCCTGGTTCAAGAGTACGAAGGATGAATTTGCTTGGAGATACAACCCCGGACCTGAATTTAATGCACGTAGATGGGTAGAAGAGAACCTATACCATGATGCATGCAGAGACATTCTTCCTTTGCTTCCTAGTAGAGTTATATGAATGGTTTTCACCTATACATCTAGATCAAGCTGTTGTTATGGATCGCATGTATGGGCCAAAGAAGACTACTAAAGGTTACATGATGTAAATTTGACGTGGACCCATGTTGTTAATCATTGGTGGAGAGGAGTACTAGCTAGCTATGCTGGAGTATTCTTGTCTAGAGGTTGCTGATCTTGAATTTTTATGCGAGAACCTAGAGGAACATTTCTATGTGTTATTCCTCTAGCTATGAAGATATTGATGGTGACCATGAGTTTAGAGGTGCTCCCGATGGCCGGCTAAACCATTTTGAGCCTTTGGGTAAGTGAACTTTGGTGGAGGAAGATGACATATATCATGACGAGAGAAGGAGAGGGAAGAAATACGACTCACATATAGTGAATCACGTGAAAGGGAGATTACTAGATAACATGAGGATGCTAGTGTGATGGATCTATGGAGGCGGAGACGTTGCCTGGGAAGGAGTTGAGGTTCATGTGGAGGATGTGGAACTTGAGTAGTATGTGCTTTACCCCATCTTGGCAAGTGCATAAGGAGGCGCCTTGACTTCTAGTGAGAGTTCGTCACACAAAGAGAGAGAGTCATTGGTGCATAGTTGAACCCACCCAAATAGATCAAGCCCTAGCACTTGGTTTTCCTAATCCATGAAGAATTTTTATTGACCCGGTTGATATAAGTGGAAGAGATAGATCCGCACTTTAGGAGATATAATTTTTAGTTCCTTCTTCTATGGCTACACATATTCTAGTATTCGGAGAAGGTTTTGGACAAGGGGAAAGTGTACAAGCTTTTGGGCTCACAACAGAAGTGGCATGGGACAAAGTAGTGGTAGTGGGGTGCTATCACAAACCATCAGTGCATAGTTTAGTGGGACCATGGGGACACTTGGCATAGCTCCTTCTTGGCCTTATTAGACCCGGTGGTTACGGTGGATCTAGTGGCTCGGAGGTATACGACCCAATGGACTGGTGGATCAGGTGGTGGAGGAAACACTGGAGGGAACCAAGGCTTTGGTTTCGGACAAGGACCCCAGCCATCACCTCAAGTATTCTTTGAAATGTCTCTACATTTACCAAATTATAGGGGTATTGAGGATCTTTGTGGAACATGTTCACAAGTGTGAATTCTGTATGGCGTGTAAAGGGTATCACAACACCAAAACGAAAGGCTAGTCAATTTGTGACCACACTACAAGCTTTACGCGCATAGCTGGTGCAGAAAGTATGACCCTCATCAAATGGTGGTGGACTACACTACTTTAAAGAATACATTCTGGCGAGTTCCACATTCTGAGTTTGAACAAAAGAGCATCGGTGCTTTGAAGGAGATTCAACAAGGAATGACAGAGAGTGTCACTGGAGTATGATGCACATTTTAAAACTCTCTTGTCTAAATTATCTTATGATATTCATGTTGTAAATATCTCCCCCAGGTAGATATAGACAAACAAAAGAATATGGAAATCAAAGAAACTCGAGAGCCGATTTTTTATTGCGTCTGGGCAGCAGAAGGCACGAGGTAAGAAAGCGCCTTACGAGAAGGTGTCGACATGAAAATGGATGCGCCCAAAGGCGTAGATAAGAGGCACATGATAGAAGGTGTTGACATTAAAATGGATGCACCCTTGGCACAAGTAAGAGGTGCACGATAGAAGGTTTCGACATGAAAATGGATGTGCCCTTGGCGCAGATAAGAGGAGCACGACAGAAGGTGTCGACATGAAAATGGATGCGCCCTTAAATTGCAAGTAAGTAAGGCGCACGACGAAGGTGTTGACACGAAAATGGATGCACCGAAGGCACAGGTAAGAGGCACATGATAGAAGGTGTCAACATGAAAATGGATGCACCCTTGGTGTAGGTAAGAGGTGCATGAAAGAAGGTGTCAACATGAAAATGGATGCACCCTTGGCGCAGGTAAGAGGCACATGACAGAAGGTGTTGACATGAAAATGGATGCACCCTTGGTGTAGGTAAGAGGTGCACAAAAAAGGTGTCGACACGAAAATGGATGCACCCTTGGCATAGGTAGGAGAGTGTCAACATGGCAGAAGTCACGCCTTGGTGCATGTAAAGGGCACATGACATAGAATGTCGACATGAAAATTCAAACCTTAGGCGCGGTAGGAGAGTGTCGACATGGCAGAAGTCGCGCCTTGGCACACGTAAAGGGTGCATGACACAGAATGTCAACATGATAGAATTCACGCCTTGGCACATGTAAGGGTATGTCAACATGAATATGGATGTGCCTATGGCGCACCTTCGAGGTGCACAACATTACGAGTCTTGGCAGAAGTAGACCACGACCCAGATATTCAGACGGCCATAACTTTTCACAGGGAGCTTAGATTCACGCAAGGTTGGACTTTTTGGAAAGCTTACGAGGTCCTCTATCCAAATATGACTAGATATATTTAATTAGGTGGGAAAAAGTTCTTAAAAATGCAAAATACAGTTTGCCACTTTTTAAGTTTGCTAGGGTTCTCACCTACCACCATAATGAGATAAATTAAATGCAACTTGGAGGTGGTTGGGGTAGATTTGGATTTCCTCTCTCTTCCCTCTCTCATTCTTCCTATAAATTGTAATGAGGGGCTTCTTTCTAAAGGTTGACATTCTTGTTTTTCCCCTCCCTTCTTCTCTTTGGCAAGTGAATTTGTGGAGTTCAAACCTCCCATTAAAAACTGTAATGCAACTTTGCCTCTTGGCATTTTGTAGTGTGTTGTATCAATCTTTGGAGAAAATAATGCATGTCTGTGGATGATTCTCAACCCTCTCTATGTTCATTTACATCCTCTTGATATTTCACTGTAAATCTGGTTATCTGTGCATGATCTTGCATTGCATTTTTATGGTTTGTGTTTATTGGCAAGACAGGTGTTCTTCATTCCTCGGTGCATCACCTTTGTAGTTTAGGTTTTATTTTATGCATCTTCTTACCCTGTCTCCTTAGCAAGTTAGTTTAGGTTTTGAGTAAACCCTCTACATTTTACGTGTGCATCGAGCAGAGGAATAGGAACCGGCCTTCATCCGGAGAACTTTTCCGATTTTGCAGTCCCACACTTGGGAAAAGCTCCATGTTATCTGTCGCACTTGAGAGTCTCAACCCATCGAGTTGCGACATTCGAAGTCTTTGTGATTTGCCATCAATAGTTTTTGGCACACCGGTGGGACCAAGAGGTCATTCCATAAGATTTGAAGGAATTTCAAGAAATTTGGACTAAAAATTGCAGGTTTTACAATTTCAGATTTTTTACCTTCCAGGCTGAACTTTGAAATCGATTTTCAAGGGCTTAACTTGCTCAAAACAAGTAAAAATTTCACCAGTTGATAGATGAGGAGATAACATTCAAAAGGGTATTCTTAGATTTTTGATATTTTGACTTTCAAAATTTCATGGTTTTTGGTATTTCAAGTTTTCCCAGGTTATTTCTTGCATGCACATGACTGAGTTTTCACCTGTACCTTTCAGAGATTAGTAGCTGCAAAACAATACCCCCATAACCAAATTAAAGAGTTGTATCTTCTGGGTCCTTCAATTTTTAAATTCTATTTTTAATATTGTCAGGTTTGGTGTGTAACTTGGCATAAGCTAGCCTTTTGAGGCTCATTATCTAACACATCTGCGACTCCGAAGGGGTAGAATTCAGTGGTATAGCAACAAAAGTTTCCCAGGCATATGAGAAGAATTCAAACCAGGTCTGATACTCAAGAAGAGGGGCTATTTTTCCACTTGCAACTATCACCAGGAGGAGGAAGGAGAGGAAGAAGACCACGAAGATCACCATCTCCACCTAACCGGACTTTGTCTACACCTCCACCTGGTAGACCTTTTCTCGCATCAACAAGGGTTCTCAGGCCAATCAGAATGGCACAACCACCGAATCCCTTTGTCAATTTCACTAGTAGCAGTCCACTTTCCCTCAATGCACAAAATCTAGTTCCAATTGCAGCATTGAAGAACATTCCATTTTTCACTGGAGAAAATCATACCACTCCTGGTGATCATGTCAAAGACATTGCTAACGTTTGTGCAATCCATGAGATAAATGAAATGGATGTTGCTGTCAAATTGCTGGCATCTTCATTCAAAGGGAGGGCATTGCAATGGTTTAGGAGCCTTGGAGTTGGTACTATCCAAAATTGGAATCAGTTATGCATAGTTCTCCATGAGCAGTTTGGAGAAAAGGGAGACAATTTGTCTCTGCTAGAACAATTGACAACTATCAAGAGAGCTCCCAATGAGCAGGTGGCCCGACTTCAACTTCATATTTTAAAGGTCTTGGGATAGGATTCCAGTGGCCGTTAGGCCAACAGCTGAAGGTGCTTTTCTATACTATCTTAAGGCTTTGAATTCTGATATTTCTATGTTAATTCAATCTATGGGAGGCACAACCTTACCTGCTGCTTATAGCATTGCCATTAGGGCTGAAAATTGTCTTATTCAAGCTGGTAAGTGGCTCCTAGGCCTCCCATGCCCTTGTATCCAAACTTAGAAAATCCAAGCACTAGTCAAGCACCCACTTTGGCTCTTATTCCCACTCCTAGAAATCAAAGTTCAAATGAAACTTCTACTTCATCCTCTAGTGCTTCAAATGAACTCCAAGAGGTTATGAAACAATTGCAGAACCTTGGAAATGAGCTGGTGACTATCAAAAGATAGCAAGCTCAAAGTGCTTTAGGCATATCGCCTCAAGCGCAGTACTAGGCTAGGCCCCATACCAACAAAATAGGTCACCAGCTCAGGCTACAAATCAAAATCAAAGCCAAGTAAGGCCTCCCGCTAATAGACCATTTCAGCCCTATAACCCCAATGTTGCATCTACTTCTAAAGCATTAGTGCCAATCCAAAACAACATAGCTCAAGAGTATGATTGGTGTTTCCCATGCAATGAACCTCACAACCAATCTATGTGCTTTAATGGTGCTTTGAACCAAGCCTTGATGGTGACAACTACTGGTATTGAGGGTGAAGTGAGTCAAGAAACAAATCAGCAACAAGGGACATCTCAACAAAACACAACTCCAAATGATACCGCACTTGCAAATTGGCAAGCTGAGGATTTTTGTGGCATGAATCAAACAATTTCTCGAGTGTAGCAAGCTAACACAAGATCAAAGAAGAGGAATATTGGTGAAGGGCAGTCATTGGCTCCAAGTGATCTACAACCTTCCATCACTCCACAAGGTGTCGGTAAGCAAAATGCAGCTCCAAACATGCAAGGACAGCCCAAACCACCTTCTAAACTAACTCAAATGCCAGCTATTGCTGCCCATGCACAAGAAAGGAATGCATAGACTAAAGGACAAAAAGAGATGTTTCATCCCCATTTAGCATCATTGATCAAATGAAGAAGACAAATGTGAATATATCAATGTGGGAATCTTTATCCATCCCAGGCCAAAGAGATCTTCTACAAGCTGCCATGAAGAATTGGTCAACTTTGAACCAACAGGTCCATATGCGAGAGAATGTCCTCACAAATGCTGCTCATCCTGAAGGGAATCATGGAGGACAACAAGGTAAATTTTGAAGCCCCCTCCATTCTATGTTTCATTAATCATTGAGGATAAACTAGTACACAATTACATGATTGATTATGGGGCAAGTAGTTATGTCATGCCTAAGCAAATAACTAATCAGTTTGGGTCTCCAATATGAAGTAATATCAAAGGGGGTAGTGCAATTGGATGGGACAGCAGTAGCAACGGTGGGAGTGATTAAAAGTTTGAATCTTACCTTGCATGCATGCCCCAATGTTACCATTTTGCAAGATGTGTCAGTGATAGATTTGCCACCACTATTTGCCCTATGCTTATCAAGGGATTTCATAGCTAGAATTGGAGGCTACTTATCTGCTGATTGGTCACACATGTTGTTCAGAACAAGATATGGTACTAAGGTCACAATCAGATCTGAACCAATTGCAAACTTTCATATTGAGCCTCATACTCCAAGCCAAATCAATGCCAACTGTTCAGCATTTGATCAAGAAGATTATCAAAGCACAGATGAAGCTGACACCAAAGTTGGAAGCATCCCAGATTTAACTCTTGATGAATGGGAAAGCAAGGTACATGCTTTTGATCCCTACCAAGAAGTAGAAGAATCTGAGCTAGGAGTCTATTGCATACATGAAGAAAACCAGCCTATTCCTAGCATCACCAAACAAACCATAAGGATGACAATGAGGTATGGAAATTATTTTTCGATGGATCAAGGAGTAGGTAAGGTGCAGGAGGAGGAGCTATGCTTGTTTCACCTCAAGGCATCAAATATTATTCAGCTTTTCATTTCCAGTTTTCTTGTTCAAACAACACAGCTGAATATGAGGCCTTGATTCATGGACTTCATTGGGCTAGGAAAAAGGGCATAAAGAACTTGCAGGTGTTCGGGGATAGCGAGCTGATCGTCAATCAAGTCAGGGGACAACATGCTACAAAGAATGAACTGCTAAAGAACTACAAGAATAGGGTATGGGACCTCATTGAGGATTTCGAAGCTTTCAACATCGTGTCCATACCTAGGAAGAAAAATGAAGCCGCGGATAGGCTCGCAGTTGTTGGAGCAATGTTTGATGTGGTTGACAACATCAAAAGGGAAAAAACACAGCCACATATCCATGTGATTGTGAGGCCAGCAATTCCAGATAATAACACAAGCTGGCAGGTGTTTGAGAATGATCAACAGATCGTCAATTTCTTACAAGAAGAGGCTGAATTCTCAGCTAGGAATTAGGACAAATTAGAGCAGCAGTATGGGGATCAAGTAGTGTAGTTGCAGACAAACAAGCTTCCCAAGGGTTTAGTAACATTGGAGTCTATCTTCAACCCTAACGACCAGTTCCGTAAGGAAAAGGCTAACATACAGGTCAAGAGAGAAGATTCAGAGCCAATTCTAGTTGGGAAGGCAAAACACTTCAAATTGGCAAAGTGGCCACTGAGCAGGAGAAATCAGATTTCATACAACTTTGCCAAGAATTTCCAGATGTCTTCGCTTGGAGCTATGAATACTTGAGAGGTTTCAATCCGAAGTTGGCACAACATACCATAGAATTGGATCCAGATGCTAAACCCATCAGGCAGAAGCAGAGACCAGTCAACCCTCACATTGAGCCTCTAATGAAGAAAGAGCTAAACAAGCTAATAGAGGCAAGCATTATATTCCCGATCAAGCACTCAAGCTGGGTTGCAAACTTGGTTCCAGTCAGGAAGAAGAGCGGAGAAATCAGGTTGTGTGTGGACTTCCGAGACCTCAACAGGGCATCTCTTAAAGACCATTACCCACTTCCTTCAATGGAACAAATATTGCAAGTAGTATCCGGTTCGGAGAGATTCTCTCTCTTAGATGGCTACTCAGGGTATAATCAGGTAATGGTGAAGGAAGATGACCAGTTCAAGATGGCTTTCACCACCAAATGGGGTATATATGCCTAAAAGAAGAAGATGCCATTTGGCTATCAAATCTTGGAGCCACTTTCGAAAGGGCAATGGATATGGCATTCAAGGGGTTGATCAATAAAATAGTTCTGATATATCTTGATGACATCACTGTATTCTCCAAAAATGCAGTGGATCACCTCTTTCATCTGAGGCAGGTATTTCAGAGGTGTAGAAGATTTGGGGTATCATTAAATCCCAAAAATGCATATTCTTGGCTCACGAAGGAAAACTTCTAGGCCATATTGTTTTTAAGGAGGGATTGATGATTGACCCAAAAAGAGTTGAAGAAATTCGGCGTTGCCATTGCCAAGTCATAAGAAGGCTCTTCAAAGCTTCTTAGGAAGGATCAATTTTGTCCACATGAGTTTGTTCCAAACTTTGCAGCTCTCGTAAAGCCAATAACACCGATTGTAGACACGAAATTTGTGTCTTGACACCAAGGCGTGAATCTCATTTTGCAACCTAACCTCATCACCTAAACCTTACACATTATTTATTAATTACCTTATAATTAATAAATCCACATCACCATACACTCTCCACCTCATTTGCCTTCTCATCATGAGACACTAGTCTTAACCCTAAACTAACCTAATTAAGACCTATAACTTGGTCCAAATCCACAACCATGACTAATTACTCCTCACCGCACTAAAACCAACCTCATAATGAATTGACCAAGCCAAGATCGGCCACTAAATCCCTCGGGAGAAAAGGAGGGAAAGTGGTTATTTTACCAAAAATACCGTGCTTTGACTGTGGAAATCTTGGTTCCTACTCAATCGCCAACAAGACAGATTGCGTAACCACCATCGGTTCCACAGTAAATGACCACTTCCCAAAAAAAAACAAAGATCGGATTTTCATTTGATTGAGAAGAGGAGAAATCATTGGAAGGATCTGGATTTCTTGGCGGCGAGAGACAAGTGAAGAAACAAGAAGAGTTTGCGGAGAAGGACATCAAGCCCAAGGCTAAAGTTGAATAACTTCTCAGCCTAGTGACACTCATCCATAGAGCATCGGAGAGGAGATAGCTCATCTTGGATTGTCAGATCATCCTACTTGAGCCTTGTCTTCATCATCATAGTCCTGGAACCTGCATCTTCATCAAGAATGAGTAAGTAGTGTCTTGTATGTTTTTAAGCACCATTTCTTGAGCACGTGGATTGATAGTAATTATAAGCTCATTCCTAGATCTACCACCTACCAGCACCCTACACTTAACCTTCATCCATACATCCTTGTATTTCCTAGAAGACCATTTTATCACACTCTGAGTCTTCCCTGTCCTCTCATTATTCCCCTCAGCCATCCATCAGTCTTAATAACCCCACAATCACCCCGCAACCAACCTCTATCCGAAGCACCTAGATTGTTGACCCTACCAGTCGAGAAATCGTTTACCCCCTACGGCATGCGGTTCTCTAACCTTGATGAAGGTTATCTAGTGAAGCATCGGTCATTGTGACTTATGGACCCCAAAACCTTCCTCTCACCTATTTGTCACCTAACAACCTCGAGATCCAGTCTGGTTTATCCACCAGAACTCAACACAATGTATCAACGACCACCATTGAATCGAACAAACAACGTGGCGTTTTATTATTGATAGCTTAGCCTCTATTGTTTTGTAACAGGTACCTAAATCATGATTTTCACAGGATAGCTTTCTTTGTTATCATTTGTGTTAATTCATATTAAAAGGGGAACTAACCACCTTGAAAGGAAGTTTTATATTTCATGGGCCTAAGGCAGCTCCCTCATTTATTATCTAATTAAAATCTGGTGGTCTTGTATTCTTACTTGTAGGTAGTCCTTCCAAGACAAAAAGGAGTTCTTCGCACCGATGATCGATCTTTTCTACAAAGCGCGGACACCATCTCAACATTCAATATTCGTTCCTCCTAGCCCTAACCCTTATCCGTTTCTCAAAGGAATGATAGGATAGAAGCAAGTCTATTCCACAGTCAAAACATTACATGCAAAACACCGATGTTGAAGAAGAGAATGGCATTTAAGTGGACATCTAAAGGCAAGGCAAGTTTTGAGGCAATAAAAGAGGCTATATCTCAAGCTCCAACTCTCGTCAATCCAGACCTCTCCAAGGATTTCATGTTATATGCCTTTGGTGCTTGAGACACAATTTTTGCAATCTGGCACAACAAAACAAAGAAGGAATAGAACAACTAGTTGCTTTCTTCAGTCAAGGCTTGGAGGAATACGAAACTAGGTACTCTTTCATTGAAAATCATGTCCTTGCAGTGATCAGGAGTTTAAAGATATTCAAGCACCTAGTCTCAAACAACAAGATCCAATTATTGGTCTCTCATGCGAGAGTCAAGGACTTCCTTCTAAACAAGGATCTGAATGAGAAACATGTAGGATGGATAACTCGTGTCATGGAATATGACATCGAGATCAAGGTCACCAAACTAGTACGTGGGAAGGGACTATGTGAACAACTAGCCTTGAGTCAACAAGTTGAAGCAGGTGATGAAAAAGAGACTGTCTTGGTATTACAGGGTGGTCAAGAACAGGAAAATGATGATGTGCCTACTCCTTGTTGGACTCAGAGTATGATAAACTTCCTATAGATAGGCCTATGCCCTCCAGAAATGAGCAAAGCAAAGAGGAGATACTTCAGATTACAAGCCATTTAATATGTGCTTGTTGATGGTGTTTTGTTTAAAAAGGACATCAATGGAGTTTTATTGAGGTGCATTGGGACGGGTCAAATTGAGAGGGTGTTACAAGATTTTCATGATGGAGATTCCGGAGGACATTTTGCCCCACGAGTAATAGCTCTCAAGATAATGAAGGCAGGATATTATTGGATGATAGTGTTCGGTGGATCGCTATACATGGATAAGAAAGTGCAAGAAATGTGCACTCTTCATAGGAAAAGAAAGACTAGCAACACTTCCATTGCACCCAATTTTGGTTGACCAACCATTTATGCAATGGGGATTGGACTTCATTGGGGTCATAAATCCTAACTCAAGCCAAGGCCACAAGTGGATTCTCACGGCAACGGACTATTTCACCAAGTGGACCGAAGCGGTAGCGCTCAAAGAAGCAAATGAGTCTAACATACTAGACTTTTATGAAGGAATAGTGACCAGGTTCGGTGTGCCGACCACTATCATATCAGACAATGCATTAGCATTCATAGGTTCCAAGATCACAGAATGGGCTGTCAAGAATGGAATCTATTTGAGCACCTCTTCAAATTATTACCCATAGGGTAATGGACAACGAGAGAGTCCATGAACAAGAATTTGCTAAGGATCATCAAAAGGACATGGCATACAAAGCTAAATCAGCATTGTGGGCTGTGGAATAACGCCAAAGATGTCTACTAGTAATTCTCCTACAAGTTGGTCTATGGGAAAGAGCGGTTGCCTATATCATTAGAATTGCCAAGCATTGGAGCTCATGAAGTAGTTGGAGTTGTCTGAGTTCAAACCAATGGAGGCCAGGTATGTAGAGTTGATGGAATTGGAGGAAATTAGAGAGCATGCAGTTTAGACGATTGAGAAGGATCAGGCCTTAGTAAAAAGATGGTTTGATAAGAAGGCAAGAGCAAGGACCTTCCAGGAAGGGGACCTAGTCCTGAAATGGGATGTAGATCGGGAAAACCAGGAAAGCATTCCAAGTTTGATGCCATTTGGAGTGGCCCCTATATGGTCATAGAATGCAAAAGTAGTAATGCCTTCCAATTGTCTACATTGGATGGAGAAGAACTCCCGATTCCGGTTAACGGAATCTATCTTAAACATTGCTACTAAAAGGAAAAGGTTTACCCTTGTAAATATTAGCCTAGGTTTAAAATTCCTCTAAGTGCGTATGCACATCATCTTGTTGTAGTTAGGTTTCAATTTCCCTAAGTGCTTCGGCACAGTTTTGTTGCTCTCAGGTTAATTTCTACAGTTCAGCATGCTCTCGAAGAAGGAGTTGTGATACCAGGCTCGGGATCAGAGATCAAGTTGGTTTCAGGTTATTACTTATGACTCCATGCCCAATGGATTGCTAAAAGGCCACTGATCTTCTACCTAGCAGGCAGGTGATCCCGTTGAGTCGCCAAATTGTTGTAAATATCCCCCGGGTAGATATAGACAAACAGAAGAATATGGAAATCAAAGAAACTCAGAGCCTAATTTTTATTACGTCACCAACAGCCAAAGGTGTAGGTAAGAGGCACCACGTGACAGAAGGTTTTGACATGAAAATGGATGCACCTGAAGGCGCAGAATAAGAGGTGCACGACGTAAGGTTTCGACATGAAAATGGATGCACCTTAGCACGGTAAGAGGTGCATGCACGAAAGGTGTTGACATGAAAATGGATGTGCCGAAAGCGCAGTAAGAGGCACATGACAGAAGGTGTCGACATGAAAATGGATGCGCCCTTGGTGCAGGTAAGAGGTGCATGATAGAAGGTGTCAACATGAAAATGGATGCGCCCTTGGCACAGGTAAGAGGCGCACGACAGAAGGTGTTGACATGAAAATGGATGCACCCTTGCGCGCAGTAAGAGGCACACGGCACGGAAGGTGTGTCGACATGAAAATGGATGTGCCCTTGGCACAGTAGGAGAGTTTTGACATGGCAGAAGTCACTCCTTGGCACATGTAAAGGGCGCATGACACGAGAATGTCAACATGACAAAATTCACACCTTGCGCGCAGTAGGAGAGTGTCGACATGGCGAAGTCGCGCCTTGGCACATGTAAGGGGATCATGACACGGAATGTTGACATGACAGAATTCACACCTTGGCGCATGTAAGGGTATTTTGACATGAATATGGATGTGCCTATTGTGCACCTTCAGGGAGGCGCAACATTTTGAGTCTTGACAGAAGCGAGACCACGACCCAAATATTCGACGGCCATAACTTTTCACAGGGAGCTCAGATTCATGCAAGGTTGGAATTTTTGGAAATCTTACGAGGTCCTCTATCCAACTATGACTGGATATCTTTAATTAGGTGGGAACAAGTTCTTAAAAATGCAAAATACAGTTTGCCACTTTTTAAGTTTGCTTTAGGTTCTCACCTACCACCATAATGAGATAAATTAAATGCAACTGGAGGTGGTTGGGGTAGATTTGGATTTCCTCTCTCTTCCCTCTCTCATTCTTCCTATAAATTGTAATGAGGGGATTCTTTCTAAAGGTTGGACATTTTTTTGCCCCTCTCTTCTTCTCTTTGGCGGTGAATTTGTGGAGTTCAAACCTCCCATTAAAAATTGTAATGCAACTTTGCCTCTTGGCATTTTGTAGTGTGTTGTATCAATATTTGGAGAAAATAATGCATGTTTGTGGATGATTCTCAACCCTCTCTATGTTTATTTACATCCTCTTGATCTTTCACTGCAAATCTGGTTATCTGTGCATGATCTTGCATTACATTTTTATGGTTTGTGTTTATTGGCAAGACAAGTGTTCTTCATTCCTCGGTGCATCACCTTTGTAGTTTAGGTTTTATTTTATGCATCTTCTTACCCTGTCTCCTTGGCAAGTTAGTTTAGGTTTTGAGTAAACCCTCTGCATTTTTACGTGTGCATCGAGATCTCGAATGAGGAATAGGAACCGGACTTCATCCGGAGAGCTTTTCCGTTTTGCAAGAGTCCCACACTTGGGAAAAGCTCCATGTTATGCAATCACATTGAGAGTCTCAACCCATCGAGTTGCGGACATTCGAAGGTTTGTGATTCACCATCAACAATTCACCCTTCACAACATGCACAATGGTTTTTTGGAGGATTGATCACCCCTTTTAGAAGGTCCTTGTCTCATAAAACTTTAATAGATCTGTGTGAAGCATTGGAAGCTACCTTGCATGCTGAGGTTGTTGGTAGTATTGATCTTGGAATTAGCCCATTTTGGAGGCTCGATTGATGCTATGGCCAAACAGATTGGAAAAATTGTCTATGAACTCAGTCCATGAGACTCGCATGATGGTTTATGGTGCATAGATTATGAGATAGAGGGCACATTAAGGATAATTTCCCCAGAGGAAAATACGTGCTATGATGGTAGGCTGTGAGATCTGTCATCGGGACCATGATGCAAGTAGATGTCCCTTGTTGTAGCACACGATCGGGAATAATATATCTTGTTATTACAAAATTTACACCTCCACAACCCATAATACAAAGGACTATAGGCTCATTGATCAAATCCATTAGTCCATTGATCATGGGGTATGTCAAACCAAAAAGTATTCCATGGAGGCATGCGTAGATGGAGGCATGTGTGGGAGAGGTTTTCGAGGAGGATTACATGGTTGAGGTAACCACGGAGGAGGAAGGAGTGAGTTCCACAAAGAACATGTTTCAAATGTGGATCTACATAACATTATAAGCGTGAGTGCCCAGGACCTATTACGATTGCTCGGCTGTGGTGTGGAAAGAAGCATAAGTATGAGGAGTTCCCGAGTTATTTGAGCACATGAATCGTGTAGCACCGGAAAAAAAAAAGGCACCTTGTGATGGTCAACATTAAGAAGGAACACATATAGTGGATGCCTCGAGTAACACAGGGATGAAGGTTTGGATCCTATCTTGGTAACCACAAGGGTAGAAGCTTACATGCAAGAGAGGTACCAGAGAGAAGACCTTGGTTATGAGGGAGGAGGTCGTTCATGGAAAATATCTAGACCCTACACATCGAAGGAGATATATCGAACACCATTGATGTTATTGAAGCTTACAAGAGGGAGATCTAGTCTCTAAAGGAGCAATCTACAAGGACGGAACATGGAAGGAGAGTCGAGGTACAAAGGATGACCTAGATAAGGTCAAGGAGGTGTGTAAAATGCTAAGGCAAGAGAACATCATTCCTTTGCTAGGATCTACCGATTGAGAGAGAAGGTACCATGCACCGAGAGAAGAGCATGAGAGACGAGGTCTTGTATGTGAACCTTCCCCCTCACAGCCTTGACTATGACAAGGAAATTACATTGAATGCAGTTATAGATGGATGGATCCTTACAATGTACTCTATTGACACCTTTGAGTACGGAGGTTAATGTTCTAACTTTGGATGTAAGGCATCAGATGGGGAGACATGCATTACAACCATCTTCGAATGTGCTATATATGGAAAAAAAAACTAAGGTAATGCCCATCGGTGTCTTGAAGGATGCAACTATTACTATCCAGGGAGCCAAGTTTATTGGGGGCTTTGAAGTCTTGGCACACACCCAGAGGTGGACAATTTCCTAGCACTACTTGGGTGCCCTTGGTGTTACAAGAATAATGCAGACCTTCGGTTCAAAAAAGGTACATCAGCTTCAAGAACAAAGAGGAACGGGTCATTATACCCCTAGTTGATGGGAAGTCAATGCCATATATTGAACCATTGGGAGAAGAAGTTTTGGATAAGATTTATGTGTGCTTAATCAAAGACCCTGAGATGGTACACCCTACTAATAGAGTTATTTAGTTTGAAGATGCTCGGTCGATGGTAAGTGATACCACTAGTCGGCTTGTGACAATTAGGGCACATGGAAATTATGAATTAATGGGATGGTAGTTGAGAGGGTCGGTGACTAAGGTAACAAAGGCGCACACTGTTAGGCACCTTGGAGGAAAAGAACTACCCAAGTATTCAAGAGGATCCTTCCTTGAGATCTTTCTGCAGGAGGTAGAAGCTTAGTGGAAGAATGAGAAGGAATGGAGGGAGATGTTAAGTTATGTCTTGCTTGGCACAAAGATCTCATTGGTGGGCCACACATCAGGAGAGCCTTTTAGAGTGGCGCGAGGTAAGAATTTCTCTCTCTGTTATATTTTCTAGGAGTAATGTACCCACCATCATCAAGGACTACCATGGGAAGGATCCCACCTCTTTCCATATCCAAGAGTGTGAATGGGTTTGGAGAGAAGGCACGAAGATTTTCCACCATCCCTCTAGGTGCACAAGTTGTATTCTACACTATAGGGTTGTGCACGTGCATGGTACATTCATTCAGAGACATGCCACCAGACGAGGAATTGGCGGAGCTCATGGCTAACCTTATTCAAACCTTTGAGTATCAGAGTACCAAGCCATCAATTGATAAGGCCTTGTAGGGTATCAAATGCCTTACCATGGGGATAGTGCGAGAATGGAAGATAGGCTGTTAGAATTATTAGGTGAACCAAGTATAGGGCGTGCTTTGAAGAAGTTGAGGAAATAGAAGAGTTACTGACTTAGCGCATGTGTTTGGAAAAGGAGAAGGGAAAGTTGGTATATGTGATTGATGGAGAGGAATCAAAAAGCTTAGATGTTAGCCATTCTATAGGGATGCGTGAGGTAGTGGATAGTGCAGATGCTCACATGCGTGCCTACCATGAGCCTTTAAAGATGAAGAAATTTAACATCGGTTTAGAAGAAGAACCTAAGGAAGCTATTATTAGGGATTACTGGATAGAGAAGGAAGTATCAAAGATCATTGATCTACTACAAAATTTGAGGATTTATTCCCACGCGGGTACCATGAGCTCAAAGGCGTTCACCATTCCTTGGGGGAGATGAAGATAAAACTAAAGGATGGTGTGTGCCTGTTAGAAAAAGGCCCTACTGGATGAATCCCAATTTGCACGTGAAAGTTAAGGAGGAGATAGACAAAATGATAGCTTCTGGGATCATTAAGGTAGTGGAAGAATCGAGAGTGGATAAGTCGATGGTAATAAGCATCAAGAAGGATGGGTGGATTAGGATTTGTGTGGATATAGGGAATTGAATGCAGTTTGTGTCATTGATCCATTTTTGACCCCCTTCACTATAATTTTTGGAAGGAGTCGCTGGGAGTGAAATCTAATCCTTTACAGATGGATTTTCAAGGTACCACCAAGTCCAGATTGTAAAGGAAGACCAGAAGAAGACAACTTTTGCCACCGAGTGGGGAAGTTTTTCATATACGGTCATGCCCTTTGGGTTGAAGAATGCGCACCTACTATCTTTTCACACATAGTGGTGCAAGCATTCCAGGACTTCATCCATAAATTTCTTCAGGTCTATTTGGATGATTGGATAGTATATGGTCTGGTTAAGGACCATTGTGACAACTTGAGATTAATGTTTGAGAGGTGTAGGTAGTTGAGGATATCCCTCAACATTAAGAAGTGTGTGTTTGCTACACCCTTGGGACCTTATTGGGGCATATCATATGTAAGGAGGGCTTGCTTGGTAGATCCCGCTAAGGTTACATTTATTGTGGGGTTAAGGGAGCCTACTAGCTGAGTGCGTAGTGCATGGATTCCTTGGGCATACGGGGTATTATAGAAAATTCATTAAGGGATATGCCAAGATCGTGCCTTTAGAGGAGCTACTTAGACACAAAAGTGCCTTCCATTGGGGAGAGGCATAGTATAGAGGGCGTTTGATACATTAAAAGATAGGCTTATTACCGTGCCTATTTTACATTTTCCCTCTTGGGACAAGCCCTTCCATGTCCATGTAGATGCCTCAGGGACCACCATTGGAGAGTAGTACTTACACAACCAGGTGAAGGGATTGTTGATCATCCTCTCAGTTTTGCAAGTAGGAAGCTGACACCAGCAGAGAAAAATTATACCACAACCGAGCATGAGGCATTGTCGATGATCTACGCGCTCTTCAAGTTTAGACAGTATCTTTTGGAAACACCCTTTGTATTATACAATGACCACATGGCATTAAAGTATTTATTAAACAAGCCCATTCTTCAAAGGCATATGTCGATGGGTGTTGTTGTTTCAAGAGTTTGAATTCACCATTGTAGTGAAGCCCGAAAAAAGCAACTATGGGCCTGATCATCTATCAAGGATTGATTCAGGAGAGGACACAAAGTATTGAGGAAGCAATGCTAGATGCCCAACTATTTAGATTACAGCACGCACGCCCTCAGATTTGGAGGAGATTGCAGTATTCTTAAAAGAAGGTGTGACGCCATATGGAATGAAGGCATTGGAGAAGAAGTAATTAGCCATACGCGTCACACCCTACATGTTGATTAGTGGAGACTTATACAAGTTGGGACATGATGAAGTTTTTTGAAGGTGTGTATTAGAGCATGAGAACCTAGCCATCATGGAGGAAGCACATGGAGGAAGTGCGGGTGGGAATTACGTAGGTGATGCCACCGCACAAGATATTAATGGTAGGATTATGGTGGGAAACCTTATACAGGGATTATAGAGATTATTGTAAAGTGTGTGACCACTATCAGCGCATTGGAAAACCAGGAAGGAGAGATGAAATGCCTTTGCACCCTATCCCTAGCGTGGAGCCTTTTGAAAAATGGGCGATAGATTTTCTGGACCTATTACACTAGTAGCGTGTAGGACTGGGTCACACTATGTCATCACTTGGATTTATCTCACAAGGTGGGTAGAGGCAGCCCCAACTAAATATTGCATGGCAGCAATAGTGGCAAGGTTCTTATGGGAGAACATTATCACGAGGTATGGATGCCCATTGAGTTTGACCAGTGATAGGGGTACACATTTTCTGAATGAGACCATGAGGATCTTGTTATCAGAGTTCATGGTGGCTCATCACAAGACTACGCCCTATCACCCACAAGAAAATGGCACCGTGGAAGCATTCAACAAGATACTGAGTCATACCTTGACCAAGATTTGTGATGTCGGAAGACTTGATTGGGATGACAAAGTATCGGCAATATTATGGGCTTACAGACTACGTATAAAAGACTAAACAAAGCCACACCTTTTCAATTGGTGTTTGGCACGGAAGCTATTTTTCTGGTTGAATTTATGTTACCTTCTCTGTGAATAGTGCACACAGGAGGATTAGCCAATGAACAAGTGTTGGAAGAAAGGATTGATGAGCTAATGAAACTAGATGAGAGACGATCACTTGCCGATGGAGCTAGACAATGGAAAAGGCTAAAAGTAAAAGGCTTGGCATGATCACCACATTAGAAATAAGAAGTTTGAGGTTGGGCATATGGTGTTACTATATGATTCCAAGTTTTTGTGCCATCCTGAAAAGTTGAAAGTCCATTGGTTGGGTCCTTACACAATCTCATACATCCTCGATTCGGGCACATGCCAGTTACAAGTGCTGGATGGGATGAAGCTTCCTAGACACTTCAATGGGAGTAGGTTGAAGCCCTACTATAAATAAGTCTTCTTGGTGTTTGTAAATAAGGTAGTTTTTCCAGTTAGTTTAGAAGTTTCCTTTATGCATTTTCCCTTTTTGTGTTTCCCTTTCGTGTTGTTGTTTTGTTTTGCGCCTTGGGTGCCGGTAACCTTATTGCTATTTTTGGAGAATTGTGAGTGCGTAGAGGACCATGCATCACTTTAAGTGTGGGGTGGAGAAAAGTGAAGAAGCACGTGATTTAAGTACCAAGGAAGTTGTGTTGAAAAGCCTTGTTGAGTAGCCGGGTTGAAAGAGGTATATGAAGAGAAAAGATAAAATGGTTGGTGCCAGGGTAAAGCTACTTGTAGATCCCACGTACCGAGAAGGAGAAAGCACATTTGAAAACAACATGAGGTAGGCAAGAGCAAGGATCAGGATAGAAGAAGTGCCTTTGGTGCATGGGTTACGCACATGCGTGCAAGAGTCTCCTGTCAGGTTGGATTGGTTGCGCGCCAGAAGGTTGGAAGAGTTTTCACGCAAGGTTGGGCACGCAAGTGAAGGTGCTGAAAAGATGGATTTGTCTTGAAAAATATGCATTAAATGAGAAAGGTACGGTGGTAGGTGAAGTAGCATTTAATGATCAAAAAAAAAAAAACTATAAATAAAGGGTCGGGGCACTCTCATTTCTTACTTTGCGAAAATGAAGAGTTGGAGATATAAGCGAGTTCTATAAGCTAGGGTTTTCATATTCGATCGAGTGGAAGAAGATCTGTGAGATTGAAGCAGCTAGTTTGAGATTGTGAACTAGAAGGAAGGGATTACATGGTGTGGAAGGAATTGAAGAGGTGTTGTCTTGTGAAGAGTTTATCCAAGTTAGGGTTCGACAAACTAGGGCATGAGTTTAGAAGAGTTATATCACATATTTGAGATCGGAGGATTGGAGGAAGTAAAACAGAATAACAAGGAGAGAATTGGAGTGATAAAAATACCCCAACCATGGCACCAAAGAAAGGAAAGGGCAAGGGCAAGGCCAAGCAACAAGAGCCTAAGACAAGTATGAATGAAGAGTGGTATGTAGAGATGTAGTACCCCGATGGGGTAATGATGGGTAAGGAATGGGAGTCTCACCTGAGGAACGTGCCTGTGAGTGATTACAACCATCAAATGAGCATGATCGAGAAGGAGATGGCACTGGAGTTAGTGTGCCCCACAAATAAATGGACACTAGAAGGGTTTCCCATTTACAATGATGATGTAAAGGTCAAGATGGAGAAGGTGGGATTGCTGCAACTCTATGAGTTGCCCTATTTTGGAAAGCCAAAGTGCCTATATCAATGGATGATGTCACGAGTACATGAGGATTACTTCCATTTTGTAGGGCACAAGATGCACATTACTCCTCAACTCATCTCATAGTTCACGGGCCTCAAATGCCAAGAGTCATCCTAGATGATGACCTGAACAACAAGGAGGTAATCCAGAAACCATTACTTGAATACGCCTACAAGAAAGGGTTGAGATACTATGACATCTTTGACATCAAGGACCCAGTGATGAGGATGGCCACACATCTAGTGACAAAGCTAAATGGCCAGGAGAGATGGACTCAGGTCAATAAGCCTTGGTTACATGTCTATAGGAAAATTGCAGAAGGAACCATCTATAACCTACCTACATACATCGTGGAGGAAATTGTCAGTTACGAAGGAGGGGGATATAATCCTCTTCGAAACATCTTGTTAACTATAGTGTTTTTAGAGATTGGAGTACTAGATGCATTAGACAAGTTTGTATGGGAATACCCCACCGAGGACCTTTTCCCATGAAGAGGTTTGAGAAGTATGTGTGTGACACAATGTTAGCACCCCACAAGGCATGCCTGGAGAAGTGGTACATGCACCTGAGGAACGCATTCGGGGTGGAATGGAGGATTCCCAAGCAACTTCTGGCAGTCACTGAAGGAGAAGCTAAATTTACGGTGTACCAACACTTTTGCCTAGGCAGGTTTAGACTAGTAGATGAGTCTTGGAGCCCATGGTGCAAGCTTCCCTTCACATTCACAACTCAATACTTCCAAGCGGGAGTAAATAGATTCATGGAGTCCAAAAGCTGAGGTTAGAGCTGGTAGTCTAGACCGGGAGCACAAAGAAATGCACAAGAAGTTGAACTACCCTAGAGGAAAGCACACATACATAGAGAGATATGTATCACACGAGATTCAAATGACAAGGCCGATAATGTTACCCATCACTGGAGGATCAGCGACATGTGTGTACTTGCATAAGGCTGAAAGTTTGAGAAGGGCACATACCTAGAGAAGGAGGTCTCCATACCTAAAGATCCCATGGGTAGGAAGAGGCCCACACCCAAGAAGAGGGGAAGAGAAGGAGAAGCACCAAGTGTGTAGACTACTCAGATAGTGAGCATGCCATCAACAAGTGCCAAGCCCAGTACTTATGCATGTAGAAAGAAGTCCCTGGAAAAAGAGAAGACACCAGAGGAAGAGGCACCAGAGCAACCCCTCACCAAGGAGAAGTCCCTAGAGGAAGAAGAAGAATCTAAATCCCCATCAAGAAGCCACCTCTCAAGAAAAAGTAGAGGATAGAAGAAGAAGTAACTCGGAGAGGAGATCGATAGCTTGGAGAAACACCTAGGTGAAAGAGAGGACAAGAGTGGAGAAGGTGATAATGGGAGGACAAACCTAAAAGGGACCAGGAGCCACATGTCTTGGAAGTATATGACTCAGAGAAGAGAGTGGAGAGGAGAAATAGAATTCATTTTCATGCAGAGAAAAAGAGTACACAGGGTGAGGAAGGTGCCCAAGACATGGGAAAGACTAAGGATAGCACGGAAAATCAGGAACCCATAAGCTTCACAAAGGATCAGATCACCGAGGTGGTAGAGAGAGAGGCAAATAAAATGCTCGAGGCCTTGGTTGATCAAGAATTGGAGCACAACTGATATAGTGCTAGAAGAAGGAAAAGAGGAAGACAATGAGAGGAAGTAGGCCAGTATGGGAGGAGGTCCCAACCTAACTATAAGTTTTCCAAAAGGAGCACACTTGGGGAGAAGGGCTCTTGATGTAGAGAAAAGGCCAGTAATGAGCTACATTGATGACTCAAGGAAGGTGTTGTGCACATGGTTCTAGAGCACTATACCCACTGAAAGGCTTATAGCCATGGGGTTGTTTGAAAAGGAGGGTGCGTACCCCAGGACCAAGAAGATGATTTCTTGGGCATTTGAGTCCCACGTTGATGAGCCAGACTTTGAAGTCTACCAAAAAGTGCTCATCATGTTGCCAAAATCTAAGGGAGATAACCCCTTAGTGAATGCTCAGGAGCTTTCAGACAAGCAAGTATGCAATGCTCTTAATAAGGTCACAGGTTGAGATAGAGGCAAGGCTATTTGTGTGAAATGACAGCATAAGGGTTCTAGAGGGGAAGTTGGCCAAGAAAGAAGAGGAGTTGGCTGAGATGGCCAGGAACTTGAAGCAAGAGGAGTTGATTAGCGTATAGGCTGAGGTGCGAGCTCAAAGATGAGAAGACAAGGGTGCAAGAAGTCTACAAGAAGGTGGAGTCGATCAAGAGTGCCATCATATTGAAGCACCTAGACCTAGTACCAATCCCTCAAAGGTACGCATCAACTTTGGAATGATTAGAAGACTTAACGCATCCTCACCATGGAGAGATGACCATTGGCCCTAGAGTCTATGGAGGAAGTAGTAGCACACTTGAAGGAAGAAGACAAGTTGAAGGTGGTAGCGCTCATTGCTAAGTATAGCAAGGTGCTCACAGATGTAAAGATTGCTTCCCAATCTGCTGAGGCCACATATGAAAAATGTGTAGATAGGGATAAGGTAGTAAGCACCTTGGTTGCTACCCATGAATCGAGCTAAAATAATTCCAGGAGAAGAATAAAGGAAATAGGGTAGAGAGGGATAAAGTCCTGGCAGAAGTAGAAAGAAGATCCAAGGAGATTGAGGCACTAAGGGGCTCAATCAAAACATGACTGAAGGAGCTATACCCTCAGATCACTAGAAGGATGGACACACTTGAAGACCTGGGCAAGGAGATGGAAAATATTGTTGACACTTTGGGCACCCAGGGGATTGGCCTAACTTTTGATGAGGTAAACATCCTGGTCGGTGACCTCTGTCAGAAGGTGTAGAATGAGGTCGATGCATGGAGAAAATTAGAGGCTGACTTGTAGAGGGATTTCCCTAGCCTGCTAAGCTAATGCCCCCATTCTTTCTTCTCTCCCCATTCTTTCATTCCCTTATTCTTTTACAAAATGTAAGGCTAACGCTAAAATTCTTTAAGGTAACATGCATCTTGGTTAAGTAGAGTGTTTCTAAGGATGAGAGATAGGCGTAGTGTGGGGTGATGTTGGGCCCCTAGAATATTGACCAAGTATGAAGGCACATGTAGGCACGCGGGATCCCAGTTATAGAATGGTGCACAAGGAAAAAGCACATAAAGAGAAAGAGTGAAGGAAGCACATAGTTCACGTGATGTATGAAAGGAGGTTCGAGACTTAGCCAATTTGAGTGCCCAGGCAAGACACATGAAAAGCATGATCGGTTACGCATGGATAAGATGCCAGCTTGGTGATAGGCTGGCCTAGGAAAGAGCATGCCCCAGGATGGAATCTTCTAGAAGATCATCATGAGATAAAGTGGAAAGCTCAAGCCTGGAGGAGCATGCTCACATGAAGGACCACAATCGACACTTGGCATCCAATCTGAGGGCGCTGGAAGGTGAGTTGGCAGCCCAGGAAAGTTATAAATACAAGTGCCTAATGGGGGAAAAAGAGGACACACACACACAGAGTTTATATAGAGGATATTCATTGGGAGAACCCGAGAGAGAGGAGCTTGTTATGCAATGCAAGCTTGAGAGATAGCATGGGTGAAGCTCTGCAGAATTACTACGAGTGGATATTTGCATTAAGGAGAGAATGTACTAGGCATAGAGTTGTAATTTCTTTTTCTTTTGGCTTAGTTATACAAGTCCAGTGATATGCATGACTATGGTCTACACTCTGTGACACTCTGTAATGAATCAATGAATATAATGAGGTTACCTGTTATAAATAGACATGGATATCAATGGATTTAGTGCATACTTCTCCCATATGAGTTCTCTTTCCTTTCATGCTATGTATGAATGCTTGTATAATTATTTCTGTTATAATATATGTTATGGATTATGTTAAAGCATTCGGTCTGAAGTGACTGCAAGGATCTGGAGGCCGTTCTGAGCCCTATGGTTCTTGTTTGTCTTAACTTCCTAAATACTCTTACAGTAATCATAGATGATGCTTCCCACTAAACTCACATAAAAGAGAGACTCGGTACCCGCGTGTGCCTCGGGTGAGTGCTCAGCTTCTACTAGGTGATAGGCCGGCATGCATGGGGTTTCTTCCTTTTGTGATAGGAGTAAAAATGACTGCACAAATCTTCATCCCGTTTGTGTGCTCCACATGCCATCTTCCAAAAATAGATCATAATCGTGAAAATGGCTAAGTCCCGAATTTGTCTCTATCCTTCACACGTGATTCCTTCTCGATCCTCCCATGCCTTTGAATGTGCTCTGCTCTTCTACGTGAATCTTTTGTATGCCTTCTGCTAAGTGTTATACATTTTCTGCTCAACATTACCCCACACTAACTGCATTTCCACCCTGGAAATGGCTACTCTTTGAACAATAAAGAATAAAGTAATGGAAAGAATGTTAAAGAATTTCTATACAAAGAATAGTTATTTACTCTGCATCACCCTCTGCTTCAACTAGGGAAGAATGAGTTTTGGATATTCTTCCTTTATTTCAGCCTCTAATGTCTACCATTCACTTAGTGTAACCTCTGCGTTTTCTGGAATATCTACCTAATAGACTCCAACTCATCTTGGGTAATTTCTCCCTTTTCATTATGCAAAACCAGAACAATGTTGGACATTGCAGACATTCTTCCTTCTAGCAGATCCATCTTCTACACTATAATCTTCCCCAGCTCATCTAACCTTTCCTTATGGGGTTCTTGTGCTACTGCAAGGGCCTCGTGCTTTTGTTTTACCAATGTCAACCTCTCTACATGACCCAGTGTCTCATCCTTCATCACTTTTAGGACTTCATTGTCCTCTACCATGGTCCTTATCCTGATGACCACCTCTAGAGTTGTGAAAATATTCAATTCCTGTTTTTCTTTCCTCAGCTCCTCCTACAAGGTTTGGAGCAATGCCTCATAAGATGCAATCTTCCTCATCACCGAAGCCTTTTCTCACTCTACTTCCTACTTAGGATCTTTTGGTGCTAGCATATGTATAGGTCCATCCTCAAGCACCAAATCCACCAAGGTACATATATAATATATTTCTAAAGGAAAATTTTCAAGTACCTTGGACTCCAAATGTGGTCTTGCTTTTAGGACATGGTCTCCAATTTCCTCTGCCATGCTGATGAAAGCATTGTTCTTCTTCTGCTCTAAGTCCTTCTCTTGTCATAGGCACGTTATCTCTGCATATTTGGCCTTGATTTCTTCTTTTAGCACCCTAATAGTTGCAAATTTATCCACATTCCTCATTTCCACCTCTGTAGATACCTTCACCAAGGAATTACTTACTTGTTCATCTGACATAATAGTAGGATTTACTATTATGTGTATGGCCTGAGGTGTCTTCTTCAATCTTCTTGATACATAGGACTCTTCACATACATTGAAGTCTAGTTTGTCCATATGTGTCTGCATTGACCAAGACAGTTGTTTCCTTGTGTGCATGGTGGCCATGTCCTCATCCATCAGCTCCCATCCATACAATTCCTTAAGGCCCATCATGCTTTGGAAATGGGTGTGGAAAATTTTACTTGTGTCCTCAGCATAGCCCATGACTGGTGCAATATACTCCCCACTTGTCCTCTTCAATCTTGGCCCCTTAGGAACTTGAGCACCAAGATTTGGAGCTTGTTTTACTATTCCCAGAGCAAGATATCTTCATGCTATCCCATCTACCTCATGTACTCCTTCTTCTACATCCTTAATTTCTTCATCCTTTGGCTCTTCTATGTCCTTTGGCTATACGGGGTTCCGGGCATGCTCTCTGAAGGCTCTTCTAATTCTTCATTCAGTTTCAGTTTTCTCCTTATCTTCTCTACTACCTCTTTCTGAGGAGAGAGTTGCATGGTGATCTCTCGAACTAATTTTGGTGTAGCACCTTGGGTTTTGGTTCTTTTGAATACCCTTTTGAAGTGGTACTCTCCTTGTACTGCATCCAAGTCCTCATCACCTCCTTCTTACACCTGAGGTGGTGTATTTGCACACTCAATTCCTACCTTGTCTATAGGCTTCCTTCTTCTTCTATGCTCTAGGCCACCACTATCTTCTCGTTCATCCTCCTCTTCATCCACCACTATAGTCTCTGTAGGATGTGGAGTTGGCACATTCTCTACTATATGCTTACCCTTAGGAGGCCACGAAGTGCAAACTCATTTTCCACATATTTTTATTCTCCATCTTGGGCTTGAGTTGAAGATACACAAGCGCTACTCCAATGTCTCCAACTACCAAGCTTATTGGCTTCATGCTTATTACATCTGAGATAAGCCTCTCAATGTAGGCAGTCCATCCTAGATATACATATGTTTTTCTCAGAGTGTGATAATCACAATCTACCTTATCTGCGATGAATTTTAGGTGGCACACGTGCATGAACCGGTGAATTGATGCCTATAAGTAGCATGCTGTGAAGGCATATGGAAGTTTGCACCAAGGGCTCCAAGCTCCGTCCTTCATCACAAATCATGTGATGTAAAAATTTTGGTAGACTACAAACTGTATTGCCTTACCCACCACTGAAGGTAACTCCTTGGGTATGTGCCACTCCTCTTTGAACACCACGTGGAGCCTGTCATACCACATCTTCGCCCTCTATTTAAATGGCCCACCCATGGTCCCTTTACATAAGTATTTATCAAATATTTCCGCCAAAGATTTATTTTCCTTGGGGTACTCCCAAATATTTTCCTTTGGCCCATTGGGCACTCCAATCTCCATAAACACCAAAGACAATAAAATAGTGCCAAAACTAATTCTATCACCTGTACACGCTTCTTCAACAATTGTCTCTACTATGTAACCCATGATATTATAGATCACTCCTTGAGACATTTTCCTTGTAATGTGTAGCCACATTGTATTCACTTGTGACCACCTTTCTTGGTCATTCAACTTTGTTATCAGATGTGCAGCTGCCTATACCATTGGGTACTTCTTTAATTTATCAATTTCCATGCCACGTGGACCCTTGGTATATCCTATCTCCTTCCTTATCTCTAGGATCACTACTTTATCTATTAAGTCACTCTCTAGATCTGCTCCTGAGGCCCTTAATCCTGTCACTATTGAAATTAAGGTGGTTGTGATTCTAACCCTCTGTTCCGATGAAGTAGAAGAATTCCTCATGGAATCTTCTCATCAACCATTGATACAATGGTTCATACTTCAAAAATTATGGCATCTCATATAATGGTAGATGCTAATCTACTTTAGTATCTTGTCTCTAGCTTCATCATTCATTGGCATGTCTTCTGTTGTGCACTTGTTTTTTTCTTAACAACGCATCTAATTCCTTCTTATTATATGATGTGTGATGGTTGTAATTTCTGATCTTACATTTATAGATGTGGGAATCCCATTCTTGTCCCAAAATCACACCCTCTGATACTTTGCATTTCTAAGAAATTACTCTCAGGAGAAATTTCTTCTTCCACTTTGACCTTCTTCTTCCCTTTTACTCCTGTTACAAGTTCTTTCTTTGGTGCCATTTGAAAATATCTCCTTTCTATCCTCTATAACAAGAAAGTTAAAACCCTAGTTCAAATCTTCATGCCCTAGTGGAAATCACATGCCCTAGCTCTTTCATAATGCATCTTCTTTGCTCAAACCCTTCACCTATGGGGATGTAAGCTTCTCTTGTGCACAAATATTCTCTCCACATCTGGTTTCACACTCTTCACATGTCAACATGATTCATTCAGCTCGTTTGCACTTAGCTCTTTTTAAATTCTCACAATTTCAATGGTAAGAATGAACTTGCATCCCATCCTTATATATATTTTCAAAAATTTAGTACATTTATTTATCCTTCACCTACCAACAATCCTCTCATTAATCGACCATATTTGTTCTTTCTGCATGGTACATCTTCACACCCAAGTTATAACCTTCTAGCGTGCCTTCCTACCTTCTAGCTATGGAATTCTCTTGAGCGCACCTCCATGCAACACGCATACCTTGCCACTGTGCCTTCCCTTGGTAGTTCCCATGGCCCCTTCTTACCTCGCATTATAATTTTTTCTTCATTCATCTCCACCTATGGTCCTTGTTTCTAGAAGAACTATTTTTTTAATAATTCTCCAACTTGAATAACACCCATAGCAGTTTGTTCCTTTCATGTGTACTTATTTTCAATAGTCCTATACCGGATATCAATAACCACCCCACACTAATGGTATGTGTAGTCCTCTACGCATAAAAATTCTTCAAATAATAATTAGCTTCGCACAAAAACATGCTTATTACACAAAAACACCAACTAAATTGACAAAGCATAGCGACGAAGAAGGAAATACATTAAGGAAATACAAAACTGAAAAACTTAATCTAAATGGCAACACTACCTTATTAAAAACACCAAGAAGACTTATTTATAGTAGGGCTTTAGCCTACTCCTGTTGAAGTACCCAGGTAGCAGTGTTCCATCAAGTGCCTCTAATTGGCAAGCACTTGTTTCAAGTATGTGAGTGATAACATATAACCCTAACCAATGTACCTTGAGTTTGCCTGGATGGCGTAAAAACTTAGAATCATAAAGGAGCACCATTTGTCCAATCTCAAACTTTTTATCCCTGATGTTCCTATCATGCCATGCTTTCTACCTAGCCTTTTCTTATTTTTGACTCTAATGTGCTATTTCTCATCACTCATCCATCTTGATTAAATTTTCAATCCATTATTATAATGCTTGTTCATCACTAGACCTCCAATGTGCATAATAGGCAAAGAAGGTAACATGAATTCCATAGGAAGACTTGCTTCCACATAAAACACTAACACAAATGGTGTGCCTTTGTTGTGTTGGTACCCAAATTGATTCTCCTTCAAAGTCTTAGAAGCATCATAGGTTTAGCAGGAAGCTTAGAGACAGATAGATCATAGTGAGTCATTTTGTAGTTAGGGATGGGATCTAATTGGCCCTCTGTCACTCAGATGTGGAGAAATGGATAGCACCCTGAAGAGGATTTGATCTATCCTCACTAATTTATGGTTGTGCCTTTCAACCAGGGTGAGAGGACCCTTTTGTAGCTTGTTGTTTATGGAGGAGATGGGGATTTCCTTCCTTGTGAAATGTTTAAGAAGACCTTGAAGAAAATATGATCAATACAACAAAACCTAACTCTCACGAGTTATCACTCTAGATAATGGAGATATCTTCTAAGCAAGGTTTAGGCCAATAAAGACAATGAAAACTTGATTGTTTCTACATGTTTTGGTAGTGTTAGTGCAAATTCACAACACCCCCAAAATGACCTATGGATCTAATTTTCTAAGGTAATGTCATTTGGTGTGAATGCACAATATTAAGATTTCCCAAAGTGTGGGACATTTGCAAATGGTGAAAGCTCTCCGAGAAAGGTCGGTTCCTCTTCATAAACTACCTACCATAAGTTATTCTAGTGCGAGACAAGATAATCTAATCCTAATCTAACTATGCCAAGGATACAAAAAGAGAGAGAGAGAGAGAAATGAGGGAAAAATAGAGCCTACACTAAAACGGTGATACACCAAAGAAGGAAAATGCTGAACATATATCAAAACATCCATGGAACAAGAAGAGGTGAGCAATGAAAAGTATGGACAAGTGCATCATAAAACCAAGAATAAATTTCACACAAAAATGTTCCAAAATCCACGAACACAACTCCAAAACCTGCAATGAAGAGAGGCAAGAAGAAGACAAGAAAAAGGAGCAAGGATGGACAAATGCATCACAAAAATGTTATTTATTACTTAAAAGTTTGCACAAAACATCATTTTACTTGGTAAGAGGCAAAAAACACCATTACAGAGCAAGGGAAGAGGTTCAAACTCAATTTTTGACCACAGGGAAGAAAAGAAGGGAGAGGTCGAGAAGAATGATGAACAACCTTTAAAAATGAGCCAAATATGGCTTTTAACCATCGAATAGAATGAAAGAAATGCAAAAACGTGGGAAAATCAAATTGAAACTCCAACCACCGACAAATCCCTCCAATCTCGCCTATAAAGTGATGGGCTTCATGGAAAACCCATAAGCTAAAGTACATTGTTATGTTTTTGGATCTTGTTTTCATGTTAGAGTTTGGTACACCTTCCATGTGTTACACTCAGATATTTTCATGGGTGGTTTATTAACCCATGGGTAATGGGTAACCGTTATGGGCTATTTTTGGGCCCATGGTTTTTAGTACCCATTGTTTTATAAAACCACCTCTTCAGCTACCTATTGATGTACTTATAAATAGATGGAAATATAATAGGATTTATATGAGTGTGTTTTGTGAAGGTGAATAGTGTGTGTGAATTCAAGTGTGAATTCGGGAGGGTTTGTTGAGCACAGCTCCAAACAAGATTTGATTATTGTAATTGTGAAGACTATTGGCTTGTAATAAAATTTGAGCAAGTGTTCTTGGTGGATGTAGCCCACATTGGGTGAACCACATTAAATATTGTCTTCGTTTTGTGCATTTTTCATTTCTGTAATTCTATTCATACTTCTTATTATTACGATTATGAGGAATTATTCTGCATTATATTCTATTAATTCCTAACAATTGGTATCGAGCACTTTGGTTTTGGTTTGTTGAAGTGTTGAATCGCGGGAAATTTTTAGCTTGAGTGGGAGCTATGGCGAGATGATGGAAGATCTAGGGTTGATAAATTCAACGGGAATAATTTCAGTCTTTGGAAGATGCAAATGGAAGATTACCTTTATCAGAAGGATCTTTATACTCCATTGTCTGAGAAGGTGAACAAACCCTCGAGCATGACAGATGTGGAATGGGATTTGCTAGATAGGAAGGCACTTGGGACAATCTGGTTGTGTCTTGCATCTTTGGTATTATTTAATGTTTCAAAGGAAAATACTACAAAATATCTAATGGATGCATTAGGGAAGTTGTATGAAAAACCCTCTACCTCTAATAAGATATTTTTAATGAAAAAGTTGTTTAATATGAAGATGTATGAGAATAGTTTAGTAGCAAATCATTTAAATGATTTCAATACGGTTGTGAATATGCTATCTTTGGTTACAATAGAATTTGATGAAGAAGTTAGGGCTTTATTAATTCTATGCTCTTTACCTGAAAGTTGGAATAGCACAGTAATGGCGGTAAGCAACTCAGTTCTTGCTAACTCAAAGTTGAAGTTTGAGGATGTTGTAGGGGTGAATCTAAGCGAGGAAATGTGAAGAAAAAGCTCCAGGAATGCTTTGACGATGGAAACTAGAGGGAGACAAGAAGAATAGAGGAAACCATGGAAAATCAAAAGATCGGGCAAGGTCAAAATCAAAAAGAAAGATAGTATGTTTGCACTTGTGGAAAGTCTCAGGCATGAAAAGAAGGACATTGGGAGCTTCGGGACAAGAAGAAATAACATGAAGAAAACAAGGAGGCAAATGTGGCATCGGGTAATGTATGTCGGGATGCTTTGATTCTTTCTTTACATAATATTACTGAATCTTGGGTTTTAGATTCACGGGCTTCTTTTCATGCTACTCCACATAGGCATTATTTTGTTGATTATGTTCAAGGGGATTTTGGCCATGTTTTCTTAGTGATGATGAGCCTTGCAGTATAGTTGGAAAAGGTTCTATTCAGTTAAGATGCGAATGGGAATACATGGCTATTGAAGGATGTCTTACATGTGCCTACATTAAGGAGAAATTTGATATCAACGGGCAATTGGGAAGTGATGGTTGTACTATGATATTTACAGCTGACTCTTGGAAGGTTACCAAGGGTGCTCTTGTGGTGGCAAGAGGTAATAAGGCTAGAACCTTGTATTTAACCACCGATAGTACTAATGATTGTAATCTTGTGGCTTGGATGTAGATACAACATTATGACACTATAGGTTCGGTCATATGAGCCATAAGGGCATGGACATCATCAATAAGAATTTTCCTGGATATATAGAAATAGGTTTGGATTTATGGGAGAACTGCATATATATGAGAAACAAAAGTGAGTAAGGTTTCTCAAGGTCGGACCTACGAAGAAATAGAGTAAGTTAAAGTCATTACATTCTAATGTGTGGGGGCTAGCTCGGGTATCATCTCTTGGGGTTCAAGTTATTATGTTACTTTTATTGATGATGTAACAAGGAAAGTTTGGGTTTATTGTATTAGAAAAAAATATGATGTATTTGATACTTTTGTTAAATGGAAAGCCTTGGTAGAGAATGAAATAGGCCTTAAGTTAAAATGTCTCAGGTTAGATAATGGAGGGGAGTATTACAGCAATGAATTTGATGATTATTGTTCTAAGAATGGAATCCACAGGCAAAAGACGGTTCCAGGAACCCCGCAGCAGAATGGGGTGTCAAAAAGGATGAAACAGAATAATAATAGAACGTCTTTGGGAGCATGAGGATACATGCAGGATTGCCTCTTTATTTTTAGGCAGAAGCGGTGAGCACAGCTGTGTACTTGATAAATAGAGGACCCTCAAGTGCCTTGGATGGAGGCATACCTGAGGAGGCTTGGTACGGTAAGAAAGTTGATTACTCATTTCTTAGAGTCTTTGGATGTGAGGTGTTTGTTCATATTGACAAGGATGATAGGACCAAGCTAGAGGCTAAATCGAGAAAAATGCATTTTATTGGTTATGGTGGTGATGACTTTGGATTTAAATGTTGGAGTATTAAGGAAAAGAAAATCATTTGGTCTAGGGATGTGGTCTTTAATGAGAAAGTCATGTATAAGCAACAATTGCAGGAAAATAGGGAAGAATCCAAGAAAGAATATGCAGTGGTAGAGGATCTTCTAGATGGGAAAGTGACCCATGAATCAGTTCAGGAACCTACTTAATAGGAACCCAAAACTCCTACAGTAAGGAGGTCTTCTAGGGTAAGAAAAGAACCTGAACATTTTCTCCTTCTCTTTATTATTTATTACTCAACTGATAGTGGAGAGCCAGAGAGCTTTGATGAAGCAATGTAGGTAGATGCCAATAAGAAGTGGGAGTAAGCCATGGATGAGGAGCATAAGTTTCTCATGGAGAACTAAACTTGGGATTTGGTGAAGTTCTACAGGAAGGCAAAAGAGCATTGCGAGAACAAGTGGGTGTACAAATTTAAAGACAAAAGAGGAGGAAGAAAAGATATAAGGCTCGGTTAGTGGTAAAGAGGTTTGCACGAGAAAAAAGGTATAGATTTTGATGAGTATTTTTCTCCCGTAGTACAAATGACTTCTATCGAATCGTTCTTGGAATAGTGGCGGTAGAAGACTTGCACTTAGAAAATTTAGATGTAAAGACGCATTTCTCCATGGTGACTTGGAGGAGGAGCTATATATGCAGCAGCGAAGGATATGAAGTCAAAGGTAAAGAGGAGATGGTGTGCAAACTGAAGAAGAGCTTGTATGGCTTGAAACAAGCTCCATTTCAATGGTATAAGAAGTTTGATAGCTTCATGATGGAGCAAGGTTATATTAGATGTCATTCGACCATTGCATGCATATAAAGAAATTTGAGGATGGAATTTATATTATCCCGTGTTTGTATGTTGATGACATATTGGTTGCAGAAGTAAAAACATGCAGGAAATAAAAGTACTCAAGAAACAACTAAGTGAATCCTTTGATATGAAGGATTTGGGGGTATCCATACAAATCCTTGGTATGAGGATAACTCGGGATAGGAAGGAACAAAAGCTATCTTTATCTCAGGAAGAGTACATTAAGAAGGTATTGGATAGGTTTAACATGCAGGATGTTAAACCGGTTGGGACTCCTTTGGTAGGCCATTTTTAAGTTATCAAAGGAGCAGTTTCTAAGATAAAGAAGGAAAGAAACTAGATGTCCAAGGTACCTTACTCATCAGCGGTTGGTAGTTTGATGTATGCTATGGTGTGCACTAGGCCTAATATTTCCCATGTAGTGGGAGCTTTGAGTAGATTTATGAGCGATCCAGGTAAAGAGCATTGGCAAGCAGTAAAGTGGATCCATCAGTATTTGAGAGGGACCATGGGGACAGTTTTGTGCTATAGTGGATCAGACACCACTTTACATGGTTATGTAGATTCAGACATGGATGGAGATGTTGATAGTAGGAGGAACACAACAAGTTATATTTACACTATAGGTGGGACAGCGGTGAGATGGATTTCACGACTATAGAAGGTAGTGGCCTTGTCAACCACGAAAGTGAGTATGTTGCTACCAATGAGGCAAGAAAAGAAATGATTTGGTTACAACAATTTCTTGAGGAGTTGGGGCATAAGTAGGAATGTAAGTTGCATAGTGATAGTCGAGTGTTATACACCTAGCTAAAAACTCGATTTACACTCTAGGACAAAGCATATACTGGATGAGATATCACTTCATCAGGAAAACTTTGGAGGAAGATAATTTGAAGTTGGAGAAGATTCATACCATTCATAATCCTACAGACATGATGACCAAGGTGGTCACAAGGGATAAACTAAAGCTATGTTCAGCTTTGGTTAGCCTTCGTAGATGAAAGTGAAGGGTTGAGAAGCTTTCTCAGTGGAAATTAGTCTCCAAGTGGGAGATTGTTATGTTTGTGGAGCCTGTTTTCATGTTAGAGTTTGGTACACCTTCCATGTGTTACACTCGGATATTTTCATGGGTGGTTTATTAACCCATGGGTAATGGGTAACTGTTATGGGCTATTTTTGGGTCCATGGTTTTTCGGTACCCATTGTTTTGTAAAACCACCTCTTCAGCTACCTATTGATGTACTTATAAATAGATGGACATACAATAGGATTTATATGAGTGTGTTTTGTGAAGGTGAATAGTGTGTGTGAATTCGGGAGGGTTTGTTAAGTGCAGCTCCAAACAAGATCTGATTATTGTAACTGTGAAGACTGTTGGCTTGTAATAAAATCTGAGCAAGTGTTCTTGGTTGATGTAGCCCACATTGGGTGAACCATGTTAAATATTGTCTTCATGTTGTGTATTTTTCATTTTTGTACTTCTATTCATAGTTCTTATTATTGTGATTAGGAATTATTCCACATTAGATTCTATTAATTCTAACATACATTGCTCTGCGAGCAAGAAAGAGGCCCATACTTCATTAATTTTTGTGGTTGGGGGTGTTTTTTGCATGCTAAAGATGTTTTCTTATTTTCCTCCTACAAATATCCATCAAAAAAAAATTGAACCCTTCATCTTGTAGAGGATTTCAACAAATTTCCAATGATATAAATAACGCGAAAATCCAAGCTCAAGATCGAAAGTTATGCCCCTCTGAAGATTTAGGGCAAAAATCAGGTTGGTGGGCCGAAACTTGAAAATTTTCCATTTTTTGAATTTGGGAAAATGTCCCAAAAATTTCCCACACCCCACCATTTATGTGGCATGTGGCACTTTCCCATTTTTTGATGGAAATGCGGGCTCAAACCTCACTTTTCCCCTTTGATTTTTGCATTGGGAAAATTTCCCAAAATTAGTCTCAGGCCCGCTCTCCCGGTGACATGTGGTACTTTCCCATTCACTTAAAGGTGCGGGCTCAAAACTCACCCTGGCGCTTTTTGCAACTTTGGAAAATTTTCAAAAATACTTCCGCCACCCCAACTCCCACCGCTTGATAGGACATGTGGCACCATCTCGTTGCTCGGTGGGCTTTTCCCTCCATTTTTTCCTTCATGGGCCCATGGGCCGGTTTTCCCCTTTTTCACCTCTACCAACTCCTTAGTGAATTTTCCAACTTACCTCTGTTGGCTGACCTCCACCACTGACTGGACACGTGGTGTCATCCGATTGGTTGATGTGCTTGTGGGCCAATTTTTTTATTTTTTGACTTTCGCCCCAAAAGGGGCTAAGTGCCCAAATTTCTCCCTACCTCCTCGATGTGCTTCCTTCTTCTCCACGGGCATGCGCTTCAATATTTTCCCTTTGCACCCTCTACCAACTCCTTGGAAATTTCTCCAACTTTGCTCCACCAGCTGACCTCCCTCCGCCACCACGTGGCACCTTTTCATAGGCCGCAGGCCTATCAAGGGAAATTTTCCCAAAAAAAACTTCACTGGGCCATAACTTGCAAAATACAAGGAGTTAGGAGGACTTCTTTACCTTTCTAGAAAGGGGAGAAGATCCTTTATTTGATGAAGCAATACCTAGAAAATTTTGAGTGCCTAAAAATAAAAAAATTTGACTAAGGCACAAGGAAGGAAGGAATCAAGGAAAGTTAGCCATAATAAGCAGGGGGCTTATTTTGGATAACAATTTTGGTGACTCAGAGGGGTCATATGCCTACTAGATGAATGATCAGTGGCCTTTGAAGCATCCATTGGGCATGGATTCAAGCCTGATAATCAATTCTGATCTGAACTATGAAAATATGACCTCTGAGCCACTTGGAAACCCACTGAACTTGGAGCTGATCTTCACCAAAATGCCACTGAAATGAACTGTGCAAGAGCAAAACCAGCACCACAAAAACTATGTACAAAACTAAAAATCATACATACCCCAAGTGGGATATGTAGAGTGTGCACAAGCACTTCTTCTGCTGAAAGAAAACCTACCTATTCTACTCTAACTGGAAGCAAAGATGGGCTAAACAAACCCAACAACTGGTTGTGCAAAATAGCTTCCTTTCTTCAAAATGGGCAGCCATGCAATTGATTTGGAGCTGATCATGGTTGTTAGGATGAGTGGAAAATCAACAAGAAGCTGGTCTTCTACCCATATCAGCAAGGTGTCAACTGAAAACAAGTTAGATACCTCTTTTAGTTGCTCTGCATTTGGATTGAAGAGGTATGGCAGCTGATCCTTGGTACTTTGTAGCTCATCCTCATGCTTAGAAGCAAGCATGACTGGTTGTGGCTTCTCCTTTGGCTCCAATGAAGCCAAATACCTTATTGGGCAAGGTCTGATCCATTTGATATGCCCATAGCTCTGATTTTCAACTCCAAAAATGGAGTCTTCTTGTGGACCTTCTTGGGTGGATGATGTGGAAGAAATGATGAAGTTCTCCTACTATTTTCCTTCTTCCTCCAATGAAGAACATGGAAGATTAATACCTTCCAATCTTGGTTCCAATGAGCTGTCACAAAACATAGGATGTTGTTTTGAATGTTCTCCTTTGTGGCAGTAGGCTCTTGATGTTGGAGAATGAATGGTGGAGAAGAGAATGTTGTAATTTCAGCTAGCTCCTCCTCAAGACATTCCTCTAAGTCTGATAAACCATCAAACTCTTCATTGTCCTGCTGCAACAAAGCTTTTCTCTTGCATGGTGACCTTCAAATCTACATTTTCTTCACCATGTGCAACTTCATTTTCAAACATGCAACTTGCCAATTCGAATTCATCCAAGAAATCATATTTTTGGAGAGATGAAGTGGGAGAGAAACATGGAAATTCTTGTGCCTTTTGCTCATAATTTGGACCTATTTTGTTCACCTCCATAATGGTTTCATTAATCAAATCAGCCCCTTCAAATGAAAGAAAAAATTCATCAATAATGCTTCCTTCATCCAATGGCTTCAAACATGATTTAATCTCTTCCATTTTCTCCTCTTCAATGGGGTTTGGAGCTGGTTTTTCTTCCTCCACAATGACTGATTTTGCAGTGCAAATTGGATCAGCATTTTCTTTGGGAAAAGTGCCAACATGGACACCCAACTCATCACCAACAAACTACTGATTCTTTTCCTCTTGTTCTTGTTCTTCTTCTGCTGCAAACTCAGCCTCAACCACCACTTATTTCTTCAACTCCAACTTCCTCTTTTGGCTTCACCATCAAGGGGATTTTTGTAATCCTGAATTTGAGAGCCAAGTTCAACAAACTTTTGATCTTTTCATCCTTGTTTGGCTCTTCTTCTTGTTGCTGTTTTCCTTGACTGGCATTCTGATTTTTATCTTCCCAACATGGATTTGGGAATGCAAGAGGAGGGGTGGGTTGTGACTCAATTGATTTTGCAATTTTTTGTGGTGTTGGAGGAGGTAGAAACTCTTGTTTCTTTGGAGGGAATGGTTGTTTGGAAGGGAAAAGGATAGAAGAATTGAGATGGGGTGGAAGACTAGGGGATGGAGAAATGGAATCAAATTTTGGGACAACAGATGGAGAGTTTAAAACTTGACACTACTGAGATAAAAACAGATTGGGAAAGAGGGAAAGAAAAGGCATGAGATGGTGTGCTTACCCATTGAAAAGGTTTCTGAATACTCCTCTCATACACCTCTATTCCTTCAGTCCACTTTGCAAGCAATGGAAGTGTTGCAACAATGAAGTCAAGTTTCTCTTGAGGGCTATAATGCCTTGGAAAAGGTCCCACCCATGGAAAAGGTGCTCCACAACTGATTCCAAATGCTTTCATTTGTGCTTGAGCCCTGGATTGCACCATGCTTACCTCCATCTTTTGGATCTTCTCCAAAGCAGATCTACATTTTCTTCATGACTTCCCTCACAATCTGCATACCCTTGTGCTTGATGTGCTTCATATCCAAACTGATTTTGGCATTGCTCATATGGGTATGCATACTAGTTTTGAATATGATCAAAATACTGATCTAGAGGATTTGAGAAACATGTTGGAGGTGGAATATATTGTTGTTGTTGTGAATGAAAATTCCATGGGGGAAATGAAGTCATGATTTCACAAATTCATGGAATGAAAGAAGATGGAAGAGATGGAAAGAAGAATGAATAGAAATGAATGGAAAATAGGTCTAAAACTCAGAGAATGAGTTATTGACTAGATGGAGTCACCAGATGTGTTTGTAATTGCCTCCAAAGGCTAGAATCTTCACAGGAACACATCAACCTACAAAAGATGAAGTGGAAGACCTCTAAGGTCCCACCATCCATGCCAAAATTGTTAGTGCAAATTCATAGCACCCCTAAAATGACCTTTGGATCTACTTTTCTAAGGAAATTTCATTTGGTGTGAATGCACAAAAATTAAGCTTTCCCAAAGTGTGGGACCTTTGCAAATGGGGAAAGCTCTCCAGAGAAGGTTGGTTTCTCTTCCTAAACTACCTGCCACAAGTTATTCCAGTGAATGCAAGCTAATCTAATCCTAATACAACTATGCCAAGGAGATAGAGAGAGAGAAAAGACGGAAAAATAGATCCTACACTAAAACAAAGGTGATACACCAAAGAAGGAAAATGTTGAACATCTATCAACACTTTGTCATGGAATACGAAGAGTTCGAAATGGAAAGGATGGACAAGTGCATCACAAAACCAAGGATAAATTTCACACAAAAATGTTCCAAAATCCATGAACACAACTCAAAAACCTACAATGAACATTCAAACATGCACAAATGCCTGCAATGAAGAGAGGCAATAAGAAGACAAGCAAAATGAGCAAGGATGGAAAAATGCATCACAAAACACATTTTTATTGCTCTAAAAGTTTGCACAAAACATCATTTTACTGGTAAGAGGAAAAAAATGCCATTACAGAGCAAGGGAGGAGGTTCAAACTCCATTTTCAACCCTAGGGAAGAAAAGAAGGGAGAGGTAGAGAAGAATGATGAACAACCTTTTACAAATGAGCCAAATCTGGCTTTTAACCATCGAATAGAATGAAAGAAATGTGGAAAACGTAGGAAAATCAAATTGAAACTCCAACCACTAAAAAATCCCTCCAATCTTGCCTAAAAACTGATTGGCTTTATAGACAAACCCATACACCAAAGTACATTGCTCAAAGAGCAAGAAACAGGCCCATACTCCATTAATTTTGGTGGTTGGGGGCGTTTTTTATGCATGCCGTGAGATATTTTCCTATTTTTCTCTAATAAATATCCTTCAAAAATAAAAATTTAACCCTCCATTATGTAGAGGATTTCAACAGATTTCCAATGATATAAAGAACGTGAAAATATGAGCTCGGGATCGAAATTTATGCCCCTTTGATGATTTAGGGCAAAAATAGTAATTTTAGGGCAAAAATCGAGTTGGTGGGCCAAAACTTGAAAAAATTTCCCTCCATTTTTTTCCTTCATGGCGCCCAGGGCTGATTTTCCCCTTTTCACCTCTGCCAACTCCTTAGCAAATTTTCAAACTTACCTCTGTTGGCCTGACCTCCACCACTAATTGGACACGTGGTGTCGTCCGATTGTCCATGTGCTTGTGGGCAAATTTTTGATTTTTTTGACTTTCGCCCAAAAAGGGCTAAGTGCTCAAATTTCTCCCTACCTCCGCCGACGTGCTTCCTTCTTCTTTACGGGCATGCGCTTCAATATTTTCCCTTTGCACCCTCTGCCAAATCCTTGGCAATTTCTCCAACTTCGCTCCACCGGCCCGACCTCCACCGCCACGTGGCACCTTTTCATTGGCCGCGGGCCTGTCAAGGGAAATTTTCCCAAAAAAACTCCACCGGGCCATAACTTGCAAAATACAAGGAGTTAGGAGGACTTATTTACCTTTCTAGAAAGGGGAGAAGATCCTCTATCTGATGAAGTAATACCCAAAAAAATTTGAGTGCCTGAAAAGTAAAAAAAAATTAACGAGGCACAAGGAAGGAAGGAATGAAGGAAAGTTAGCCAAAATAAGTAGGGGGCTTATTTTGGATAACAGTAGTAAAAATTTTGCATTTGTATACACACATGAAAAATAGGGGTAGTATGGAGTACGATTAATTATTTTGAATGAAATTTGGTGGGATTTGAAGCAGGATAAAGTTGATTATACCAGACCTTTGGAGGGAATTTACAATAAAGAGAAACTTTACAATAGAAAGCTTCGTAAATGTCAAGACGTTCCTTCAACGAGAAGGTGTGATTCAATGGAGGCCTAAATCATCACATTTTCACATAATATTTAAGACCCTAACATGAAGGCTCGAATTATAGGACCCAATTAAACACTATAGTTTTTATTAAACCATGCCTAAGGTACACCAAAATACTTAAGATAATCTTTATCAACAAATGACAATGAATTTATTTTAAATTTGTTTATCTCATCCAAGATGAAGGATTTGCTTGAAATGAAATTTCATATACCTTTAAATTTTCATAGGGATGAGATCCTATGTGATTTCAAAAAAATTCAAGATAAGATAGCAATAGGAATGAATAAAACTATTTGCGAGACATTCCAAACAAAGCAAACACTAATTGCTCGAGTCAACATAGAATAACTCAAATTTGATTAAAATTATTAGTAGGGGAAAGTTTGTAGAATATTCTCGAGAGCTTGTAAATTATTGTACACTCACAACCACCTTGACATGATTGAGTTTAATATAAAATGCAGATGATATACAGTTCCTCAAATAGTCCCTCTAAAGACGGGCTTTATCAATCCTTTTCTTAGAAGATCAATTCTGACCTCTAACACTCCAACCTTCCAACCTCCAACCCTTTTCATGGAAAAATTCATGCCATTTATATCATTTTGCAACAGATTTTTTTCCCAAAAAACCCAAACATTGAGTGCACCAGTGCTCGCCATGATCCCAATCATGATTCCCAAAATCAAATATGTAAGAAGTTGTCAAGTGCTCAAGGGGTAGATCTCTTCGAACATATCCCACATTCAACTCCCTCCTCTGGTAGATCATTCTTCTTTTAACTCACCAACCACTTCCACCCCTAATCTATCCAATCTGGTTCTTTGCATGCTCAGGAAGAAAAAATGGAAGATTAGATCGAGCCCAGAGGTTAGATCTCATCTTAATGGCAAAAGACATCCCCAGATCTTCCTCACCAAACTTAGATATCAAATTTACTCCCCTTTCCTATTTGGCATGCAAGAAATATCAAGAAATCATGAAGACTCGCATCTCTAAGAGCTCTGGAGTGAAAATGGTGGAAAAAATCAGATATAGATGTACAACTCGTTGATTTCTACTTTGAATTTGGACTGTCCACATGGGAGATCCACTTTAAAATGGGCTGCGGTTTCCTTTTTCCTTTTACAACTTTTTGGAAAAATGTAAAATTTTCACATTTTTCTCCACACCTCCACCTTTGGGAAATGAGCCTAACACGTGTCCTAAGGTGGGCCCCAAAGGAACTACAGGGCCAAATTATTCTATTTCACCTCTATTTTGCAAAAAGGAAAATTTTCCAAGTTTCCAAGCAACTCCGCATTTCCACTTTTAGTCCCCTGATGTGGGTCCCAGTGGAACCACATTTTATTTCACACTTTTAACTCCTTTCTTCACAAAAGGGAAATTTTCTCGAATTTCCCCGAAAGTCCACCTCCACCATTGACTGGGAAATTTTTGACCATTCTTTGTCGGGTCTACGAGCCATTTTGATGCTTCAATCCTTTTGGTGACAAGAGGAAAAAATCCAAGTTTCCCCATGGTCCGCCTCCCCACCTTTTTACTCTTAATGGTGCATCTTGAGATGGTCCCCAAAATTTCCGAACTTGAATGAGCACGGAGTTCACCACATGTCTCGAGCCCATTTAAGAAGTTGCTTTGAAAAGTATAAGGCAAGAAGACCCGACGGAGACCTCCATGTGTCATTATGGCACAACTTCAAAGACCTCAAGGATTCAAAACGACTCGGTGGAGGCATGCTTCCATTTTAGAATTTTAGGGTAAGTGCAGCAAGTTGGGGGATAATTAAGTGGACATCAAATCTTGAATTTTACATCAAAAATAGAAAAACATCAAATTTAGTCTTTTGTGGACTTGAACCATGCCGAAAAGTTAAAAATATGTCATAAAAATGTTACCATCACATAGGGGATATTGTTATCTTTTCATAAATATTCATTTTAAAGTGAATAGAATAGGATAAATATCATTTTATATTTTTTTACTAATAGTAGGTCTTTAAGACACTTTTTCCCATGAATGTTTATGTCTACGTTTAAGACTACAAATTTTGTTTCACTTGTCAGAATGTGATAAAAATTATACCATCCCAATCGTGGTGAAATTATATACATGTTAAAAAAATTATTTGATTTCAATTTTTTTTTATGAAGTTATGGCGGGGAAACGGAAAGTGCTCTGTTTTCTTTATGTTTTCAGACCACTTTCATGAGAATTAGTACCCAAATTTGTTCTCCTTTTCAGTTTGAGCAAAATCAAAGATATGGCATGAAGCTTGAAGACAGATAGATCATGATGTATGTCATTTTGTAGTCGGGGATGTGATCTAACTGGCACTCAGATTTGTGGAGAGATGGATAGCACTCAAATAGGACTTGATCTTGTCCTAACTATTTTAGGTTGTGCCTTTCAACCAAGGTAAGAGGACCTATTTTGTAATCCTCAAATGGTAAAGGAGATGAAGATATCCCTCAATTTGTACAAATAGTATGAAAAGGGCCTTGGGAAAATATGATCAACACTCCAAATTTGACTTTCACAAGTTGTCACTTCCAGATTATGGAGATACTTTCAATGCAAGGCAAGGGTTACTGAAGAAATTTTGAAATCTTGATCTGTTCTGCATACTTTAGCAAATGGATTTTGATCTTCTATGGGTATACATGTAAAAATAGGGGTAAAACAGGGTAGGATTAGTTGTTTTGAATGATTTTTGGGTGGGAGTTTAGATAAGACAAACCAAGGTCCTGCCAGACTCTTTGAGGATTTCAATAAAATATGGAGAAACTTAAGCAGAAAGTATCAAAATGGTTAATCATCCCTTCAACCAGGATATGTGCATCAAATGGAGGCCTATATCTACACTTTTCCACACAATATTTGATCATCTATCACAAAATCTTGAGTTAGAATGAACCAATGAAGCATTTAGCAATCACTATTTAATCATGACCTAAGATGCACCAAAAGGTTTACATATAATCTCTGAAATCAAGGAAAGTAAATTGATTTTAAATTTTTTTATATCTTTATCAGATGAAATCTCTTCTAAATGTGAGATTACAAATGCCACTAAACTAATCAAAAGAAATGAGACCATGTATGATCAAGAGAGATTTTAAACACAAGACTGCAATTGGAGCAAGAAACACAAATTGAAAACAATCTGAAACTTAAGTGTATGCAACTTTTGCTAAGAGACAACAAAAATAATCTAGAAATGATCAAATTTATCAGCGGGGAATGTTTCAACAACAACCTTAGAACCATTTGATGGATTTACAACTGAAACCAATGCAACATGATACAAATCTGATGCAAAAAAGGAATTAGAAGCGGTTCTTAGGTGGTTTCTTAGAGAATGGGCTTCTTCCCATTTTCTGTGAAATTTTTTATTTTCCAAGATTTTTAAACTCTTCCAACCCTTTGCATGAAAAATTCATGCAATATATAGCTTCAATCTCCTTCGAGCCTTCATTCCCAAGAAAAGAATATGCCAAAGGATTAAATTTGTTATAAAAATTGCTCATGATTCATGTACAAGGATGTTTAACAGAGAACATGTCCGAAAAGTTACCGATTTCTCAAAAAGAGATGAATCATTGTGAAATTTGCATCATTATCCATTGTGGAGGCATGCATTTCATCTTCAAAGGATGTATACCCCTTCCTTTCATTATTTCATCCATTTCCGTCAAAAACTTGACTCTGTAACTTCTAGATATGATATTTCACGTTTCTGGATGGGTTAGGGAAAAAATTCATTTCAAAAACATCTATGATCTTCAAATTGATCCTTAAACTGATTGCATTTGTCCTTACAGGCACAAACAACATGGATTTTCCAAAAAAATGGTGAAAATTGATGCAAAAATCACATCTCTAAGCTTCCTGAGCTCAATTGCGCCCAAACCGAAAATGCACAGCTTATCGTTGATCTTCCTTTATCCTTTAATATGAGCCCTCGACATGTTCCAATGTGATTTGAAATGAGCTTGGGATCACCTTTTGACATTTAACACTTTTGGAAAAATGTAAAAATTTGACATTTTTCTATGCCCCTCCGCCCTTTCAAAATGGGCCTAACACATGTCCCAAAGTGGGCCCCATTGGAATCACGGACCGATTCTACACATTTGCACCTTTTTGGAAAAAGGAAAATTTTCCATATATCTCTGTATCTCTGCCTCATGAAAATGGGCCTGACACGTGTCCCAAAGTGGGCCTCATTGGAATCGTGGACCGATTCTACACATTTCCACCTTTTTTGGAAAAAAGGAATTTTTTTCAATTTTCCTCCGTGGCTCTGCCCTCCCGCAAGACACGTGTCCTCATATGATTGGTTGAGGGGCAGTGCTTCTCATTTCATATTTTAATCATATTCTATGAAGGAAAATTTTTAACATTTCCTCCGCCATCCCGCACCTCCACCATTGACTCCTCAGATGAATCTTGACTTTTTACCTTCGGGCTCGTGGGTCCATTCAACAATTTTACCCTTTTGATAACTAGAGGCTAAAAATAATTCTTCCCTCCGAAGGCCTGCCTCCACCCGTGTTCTCTGATGCTAACATGTGTCTTCATCCCATTGGTTATGAGTTTGCAGTCCAATTTTATACTTTAACTCTTTTTCACCAAAGGCCGAAAAGTATCAAACTCCTCCGCCTTTCCATCTCCCCACCTGTCACATGTCCTCCTCTGATTGGATGTGGGACTTAGGGGATTTTCTTCATTTCCACGCATTTTCCAAAGTTCCTTAAGGCAAAAATGACCTGCCCATCTTCCTTCACTCTTCCTACAACATGCGTACCTCCTCTAGGGCTGTGGAGCTGTGTGGCCAACTTGCACATTTTTCCAAAATCACAAAAATGTTAAGTTCTTAGAAATGACCCGCCGATCCTTGTCCAATTAGAACAAGCCACGTAGGAGAAGATTTTGAGCTAAACTTTGACAGGAAAAGGACACCCGTATAACCATAAAAAAATGTAGAAATTACCAGTGACACCCATGAATGCTGAAGTTGAAATTGATGGGAAAATAACACCTGTCTGACCGTTAAAAAATAGAAAATGCCAGGGATGCCCTTGAATTTGATTTTTCACTAAGGATGAAAAATTTATTGAAATTGAACCAACTGAAACATGTTTTCAAAGCATGTTTTATCATGGAATTGTATTTTCAATGGCATAGAAGTGCAAATTGATCAATTTTAAGCTTCCACGATCGGGAAAAAGGAAAAAGGGAAAATCCCATAGATTTTGGAAAAATTAGGGCATAAAACAGGGCACACATATAGATTTCTTTCAAATTGGGGAAAAACAACAAGTTTGTGAGAATTTCAAGGCATTCAATTTGGAGGGAAAATTTGCAGACCACCAATTTAAGAGAAAAAAATGTTTCGAGCACGTAGAATGAAGGAAAATTAAGGCAAAATCTTGCAGGCTCAAAAATGGCACCAACATCAGCTCCTACTCGGGGATGGGCACTCCCAGAGTGCCACAAGAACAAAAGAAGTAGACCAAGTGCCAAAAACAACCATTGGGCAATGGAGTCAAAAATGCAGGGTAGAAAAACTAGACCCAATCGACAAAAAATGGCTTCCAAGAATAGGGCAAACCACAAACCAACAAAAATAGCAAAAAAAACAGAGCCAAAAAACAAAGACTATACACTATACAAGTGGTGCATACCTCAAATTTGGGGATTAATCCAAGAAATTCTTTAGATGTCTGCCATTAACAAGCGAGTTCAAGCAATTTCCCATCTAAGTCCTTGAAAAAAAAAGTATTTTCACCAATTCTGATATCAATGGAGTAAAGGCCCATCCACAATGCATCAAATTTACCATATTTTCCCTTATGATCATGCCTGCTATCCCACAAAAAAACCATATCTCCAACATTGAAATCCCTAGGAGTGACCTTCTTGTCAAAACAACCTCTTCAACTTCTCTCTAAATCGACATGGCTTTGGTGGGATGCTCTTCTTTCTTCATCTAACTCAACAATATGATTAATCCTTGCTTCATATGGATTGACCTCTTGATCTTCAAGTTGTTAAACAAAATGAAATGAAAATAATTAAAAATGTAAGGGGAATTTGAGCTTGAGTTCCATACAAGACAACTCAAATGGGCTCTTACAGAGAGCTCTTTTAGCAGTGATTCTATTAGCCCAAACTACAAATTTCAATTGTTCACCCCATTTTCTCTTGTTCAACTCCAAGGTTCTCCTAATGATATTCAACAAGTTCTTCTTACTGGACTCAAATTTTCCATTTCCTTAAGGGTTATAGTTTGAAGCATAATTCAGATTGGTTCCATACTCCTTACACATTACCATCAAGGGTTTAGCTCTGAAATACATGGCATTATCAGCAACAATCTTGATTGGCACACCAAATCTGCATATGATGTGATTAAAAGAAGTACATAACAACTTGGTGTGTTTCTTTCTTGGTTGGGATTTCTTCTACCCACTTGGTGAAGTAATGTGGCTACAAGAATCCACTTATGGCTAGCACTAGAAGGATCTGAAATTTCACCAATGAATTCCATCCCCATTGTTTGAAAGGAGACTCAATTAATATAGGCTGCAAAGGAGGGAGCACAGAAGCTTTCATTCTTTCGAGAAACGCTAACAAATTTCACATTTTCTAACCAACGAGGTTACATATTTGAAGATATTACGCCACCAATAACCAACTCTCAAAATTTTGTGTGTTATAACCCTTCCAACAAAGTGTCCTCCACAAAAATAACTATTTTGGGAGCTTCATCTTTAGTTATACATTTCAAGAGGACACTTCCAAGGTTCTTCCAAGCCAGCCCAAAGTTAGTGATGATGTATTTTTGAGAAGCCACTTAAGGGATATTTTCTTATTTTTATTCAAATGATCAACACAACATAGGTGTCTAAGGTAAATTATTACATCCTTGTACCACTCAAAACTTACCAACTTCTCAAGAACATCTGCCCTTTCTTCCTCTATTTCATTCACTTCCACACATCTACAAGTTACTCTCGGACATAAGCTTAGCAAGACACAAACCTCTCACCAACTTTGTGGTTTGGATATCCATGTCATATTCCTATAGTTTGTTCACCCATCTACATATTTTTCTTGAGATCTCCATCTCTGATAAGATGTATTTTACCATGGTGTGGGGAACATAAGCAACAACTTTTGAACTTAAGATATAAGGCATGAAAACCTTTGTTGCTTTTACCAAGGAAAATGCTTGTTTTTCCATGATTGTGTATTTTAACTCAAGTAGCTTGTAAATCCTTGCTAAATAAGGCAATAGGCATCTCATCCCCACCTTCATAATTTTGAATAAAAGAGATGCAATGGTATTTTTAAAAGCAAAGAAGAAGATTTGGAAAGGCTTCTTGTAATTCGGAGCTGCTAAGATAGGTGCATGTTTCAATGCTTCTTTGATTCCTTCAAAATATTGAATAGAAGCCTCCTCCCATTTGATAACTTGGTCTTTCTTTAACATGCATGTAATAGGAAGATTCAATTTAGAAAAATTAGACACAAACCTTCTAATGAAATTGATCTTCCCAAAGAAGGATTGGATGCCCTTCTTTGTTCTTGGAATTGGAACCTTGCTGATTGCTTCTACCCTCTTAGGGTCAATCATGACACCATCCTTTGAAACAATATGACCAAGTATCTTGGCCTTTTGCACTCCAAAATGAAACTTCTTTGGATTGAGAGAAATTCCATATTCTCTACATCTGATCAACATTCTTTCCAAGTGTTGCAAGTGATCTTTTCTGCTCCTTGAAAACATAGTCACATCATCCTAATAAACTATGAAGTCATTTATGTAACCAAAAAAAGAAACATCCATTTCTCTTTGGAAGGTAGCTCCAGCATTCATGAGACCAAAAGGCATTCTTACATAGACATATGTTCCCCAAGGAGTGGTAAAGGTAGTTTTAAATCTTTCTGACTCCTTGACAACTTGATTGTAGCTAGAGAAACCATCCAAGGTGGACAACAATTCAGATCCAGTCACTAACTGCAGCATTTTTTCCATGTTTGGCAAAGGATAATTGTCTTTCAATGAAGCTCTATTCAGATTTTTGAAGTCTACACAAAGTCTGATATCTCCATTTTTTTTTCTAGACTAGCACAAGGTTTACAACCCAAGATGAATACCTTGTGGGATGAATGATCCCTCCCTCCTTTAGTTTCTTCAATTCATCTTGCATTTTCATGGAGAGGAGTGGATTAATTGGCCTCTAATTTTGTCTAAAGGGCTTGGCATTTGTTTTAAGAGGAATCTCATGCTGAAACAAGTCTTCTCTATATGCTTTTTTCCGAATAAAAACAAGCAAGATAGTCTTGATATTTCTTCAATAGTTGAACATAGGACTATTTTTTTCTTCTTTGTCTAGATTTCTACCCAACCAAACTTTTCTTGCTTTATCATTAGTTCCCAATTTATGCTCTTCCACATCCCTTGAGGTAGACATGTTTCTATTGATGATGTAATTAGCATTGTTAAAATTTGACTCAAGAGCAACCAGACCCTCTAGGAATGGTGTTAGTTTTCAATTGGATAATATCCTTTCCAAACAAAGTCTCTCTTCCTTCAGTCACACACACCATTGATTCCCAATCAATATTCTGATATACAAACTCACCTTTATTTTGTACTAACCTTTGCACTTGAGCATCATCATTAAACACTTGCCAATGCTTGATGTTGTCAAGGACAGTTGGCCTAGTTAACACTTCAATATTGTACTCACAATAAGGTGAAATGGTGCAATTTCCAAATCTTGACCCCAACACTACCAACTTGTCAAAACAACATTGAAACTCCTATCATGATGCACAATGTTGAAGGAATCAAACATCTCAATTAGATCCCAAACTACATGTTTGTACTATTTCATCTGCTGATTTTTATAGCATATAGTTTTCTTATTTGTTTGACAACTAGCTCTAAATATCCTTTTGCAATGTTTTCCTTGACACCATACTTCCATGTAATTCTCGGACCTAAAACAAGGCTTCATACTCAACAATGTTGTTAGCACATTCAAAATTAAGCTTGAAGGAAAAAACAAACTCTTCCAAGCTAGGAGAAATCAGAATTATACTGAACCATTTCCAAATTTGGATCAAGCTCCATCAAATAGCAAGGTTCAAGGAGAACCTATCTATTCAAGGAACTTAGACTGATCCATCTTGTGCTCCTTACCATCAATGCAAACCCAATAAAATTATCAACATCAACATCAACAAATAATACTTTGTAAGAAGCATTATTTGGATCCTCAATTAGATGCAAAATCTTCTTCTCTCCATATAATTTTACAAGGCTACCTTCAATGTGAATAGTGGAAAATACATATCCATTTGGACACTCCCTCCAACACTTGCAGCCCACTTTCTTGACAATAACATACCCCATTTGAGGCAATCAACAATTACAACATCAAGTTTCAAATTATTACCAGGATAGGCTACAAGTTGCACCACCAAACCTTTAACACACCCAACAACTAGCACTTCTCTTGAGTCCATGGCAGTACAATTTCCATAGGTTTTTGTCACTTTTATATCCATCTCATCATGACTTCTAGAGGCATGACATTGCATGGTGTGCCTGGAATCAAACATACAATTGTGAAGTAGGATATCCTTTATGATCAAAGTTGTAAAGAATGGATCAACATTCAATTGGGAATCAACCAAGAAAGTCCCTAGGTATACCTCAAGTGTTTCTCCAAGATCCTCTAATGTCTTTGGTGTTATCCAAAATAAGCCCAAGCTTATTTTTGGCTAACTCCTCCCCTTTTCCTTTGCTGGTACTTAAATTATTTTTTTGCATGCTTCAGGGACTCAAAATTTTTGGGTATGATTTCATTAGATAGATAATTTTTCCACCTTTCTAGAAAGGTAAAAAAGTCCTCCTAACTCCTTGTATTTTTTGAGTTATGGCTCGGCGGAGTTTGGAGGGGAAATTTTCCCTGGGCGGGCCTGCGAAGGTAAGGAGGAAAATTTGCCAAGAAAAAATTTGGTGGGTCGGCAAAGATAGGGAGATAAATTTTGCACTTATCCCTTTTGGAATTAAAAGTAACAAAGGAAATATTTGGCCCGCAGGCCTAACAAATGGAGGAAGCAGACTTGCAGAGCCAGGGAGAGAATTTTGGCACTTAGCTTTTGGGGCGAAAGGGTTAAAGAAAAAAATCATCTTGCGAGCCCGTGAAGGAGAATAGAAAGATTTGGGAAACACCTCGATACCAATCAAAATGTGTCATCTGTCCACATTAAAGCGAGAGGCTAGGCCAAGAAGGGATTTTTGGAAAATTTTCCCAGGCGGGCAAATGAGGTAGAATGTTATTCCATACCTTTGTAGATGATTCAGAGGCCGCCACGTGTCATTTTTGACATGTCATCAGTGCATTGGTAGGGCATAGATTTTTTGGGGATTTTTCTCAATTTGAAACCAAAGGGAAAAATTTAAGTTTTGACCCCGCCAACTCCAATTTTGACCCGTTTTTCACCATTTTTGCCCTAATTTGACCATAGAATTTCAAAACATCATATCTTTCGATCTAGTTGTCGAAATTCATCAAATTTGGTACCATTAGAAAGCTATCAATGCCCTCTACATCATGAAAGCTTCAATTTTTAGTTTTGGGCAAATTTGGAGGGATAAAATTGAAGAAAAGTCCCAGGCACGGGAAAAACACATAATAGACATCCAACCACCAAAAAATTAATTTTGTATGGCACCCATTTTTCTCCAGCATGGTCAAATACATTGGAAAATGGATTTGTAAAGGTTCCCTTGCCATTTTAATGGATCTTGTTAGGTGTTTGGACCTTGAAATCAATTTTCCCATGTTTCTCTCTTCTTTGTTCTCTTACTTCATCGTTAAAAGCCAGATTTGTCTCATTTTGTAATGTTGGACATTCTTTCTCTTGCAAGCTCTCTTTTCTTCCTTAGCAGGTGGATTTGTAGAATTTTAGACCTCTCATGGAGATTGTAACATGTTTTTTTGCCTCCTTGCTATTGAAATGTATTGTATCAAACTTGGAAATGATAATGTATGTTCTGTGATTGATTTTCAATCCGCTCATGCATTTATTATTATCTTCCCGATCCTTTGTTACATTCTCGTAATCTGTGGCATGTTTTGGTACGCATTTCCATGATTTGTGTCTATTTTACAAAACAAGAAGTTCAACACTCTTTTGGTGTATCACCATTCTATTTTTTTCTTAGTTTTGTTTCCATTTCCATATTTTCTTTCAACCATGTCTCCTTGGTAGTTTTAGAGTAGGAATTTTGAATCATAACCTATGAAAAAATGCATACATAATCCTAAAAAAGGAGTAAGAACTAGCTTTCTTTGGAGAGTTTTTTCACCTTGCAAGGTCCCACACTTTGGAAAAACTCAATGTTGTGCATTCACACCAAATTGACCATTTGTATACAATAGATATGAGGGTCGATTTGGGGGTGTTGTGAATTTGCACTAACAGTTTTGAATGCTCGATGGGACCTTAGAGGTCTTCCACTTCATTTTTACAGGTTGATGTGTTCCTGTTTAAAATTTCAACCTTTAGAGGCACTTGCAAACACATCTGGTGACTCCATCTGATCAACAACCCATCTCTAAAGTTACAAACCTTCTTTCCATTCATTTTATTTCATTTTTTCATTCCATTTTTCATTCTTCTTTCATCCCATGAAGTTGTGCAATCATGACTTCATTTTCCCCATGGAATCTACAATTTCAGCAACAGCAATGTTTCCCACCTCCAACATGTTTTTCAAATCCTCTAGATCAATATTTTGATCAAATTCAAAACCAATATGCATACCCATCTGAGAAATGCCAAAGTCAGTTTGGCTATGAAGCATGTCAAGCACAAGGGTACGCAGATTGTGAGGGCAGTCAAGAAGAAAATGCAGATTTTTTGGAGAAGATCCAAAAGATGGAGGCAACCATGGTGCAATCCAGGGCTCAAGCACAAATGAAAGCATTTGGAATTAGTTGTGGAGCACCCTATCCATGGGTGGGATTTTTTCCAAGGAATTATAGCCCATGCAGAGAAACTTGACTTCATATTTGCAACACTAGCATTGATTGTAAAGTGGACTAAAGGAATAGAGGTGTATGAGAGGAGTATTTAGAAACCTTATTTTGGGGTGTGGAGCCTATTTTTGTCTTCTTGAATCATTGTTGAAGTGCTGGAGCTTGAATGGTTAAGTTTGGAGACTTCAAGAGCATTCTGCAGTTTGTTGTGACGTTGTTGTGTTGTTGCTGATAATGTGTTGTTAACAAGTGTTAGTTGGCTATTAATATCGAGACTATTTTTCCAGCCGTGGGAAGTTGAAAGATCGCAACTTTCAAACTTCTAGGGTCAGCTTTAGGGCTTCTTAAAAGGATTTTAATCCTATAAATAGATGTGTTAGGGTATCTTGAAGATATCTTGAGTGTTCAAGAGGTGATCAAGAGTGATCAAGGTTAAGCAATTGGGTGTCAATTGTGGTTTAGATGTTTTTTAACATATTTGGAATTCTCATTGTGCGCTTCATAATTGAGAAAAGAATGTGATAGTTGTTCTACTCTTGTTAATAATAAAATATGAGCAAGTTCTTAGTGGATGTAGCCCACATTGGGTAAACCACATTAAATCTGTCTTATCTTCATTATTTGTTTATGTTGTTATATTTCTCGTAAGTATAACTATGCTATATGGTTTCCTACTATTGTGGTTTGAGGAATTGTTTCGGCATATTTGTTCTCTAATTTCTAACAATTGGTATCGAGCTTTGGTGGTTTGTTGCTGAATTTTGAAATCATAGGGAAATTTTAGCTTGAGTGGGAGCTATGTCGATGAGGGAAGATTGAGGGTTGAGAATATCAATGGGAAGAACTTTGTTTTATGGAAGATGAAAATGGAGGATTACTTATATCAGAAGAACCTCCATGTTCCTTTGGCTAGAAAAGCAAAGAAACCTACAACCATGTCAGATGAGGATTGGGAGTTGTTGGATAGAAAGGCACTCGAGGAAATTTTTTTATGCCTTGCATCTTTGGTTACTTTCAACATATCACAGGAGAAGACCACGAGAAGGTCTCATGAGTGTGTTGGGGAAGTTATATGAAAAACCCTCTACCTCTAATAAAATATTTTTGATGAAAAAGTTATTTAATATGAAGATGTATGAGAATGGTTCTGTTGCTGATCATTTGAATGAATTTAATATGGTTGTGAGTATGTTAAACTCAGTAAAAATTGACTTTAATGATGAGGTCAGGATTTGTTGATTTTGTGCTCCTTACTGGATAGTTTGGGACAAACTGCTTTATGGTCAGAAGTAATTTAGTCTCTATTAACTTAAAGCTGAAGTTTGAGGATGTAATATGTGTGATCCTAAGTGAGGAAATGCGAAGGAAGAGCACCAGAGATTCTTATACTTCTAGAAATGCTTTGACGGTGGAGAGAAGAGGGAGACAAAAGAACAGAGGGAAAGGTAACTATGAGAAGTCAAATGATTGCAAAAGGTCAAAGTCTAAGAGTAAGTTAGAATGTTGGCACTCGGCTTAAGGTTGGTCATGCTAAGAAATATTTTTAGGCTCTTCGGATAAGAACAACAAGAAGGAGGAAACTAAAGAGGTAAATTTGGCGGTAGGTGATGTTTTCCAGATGCCTTAATTCCTTCTTTAGATAATATTGTTGAATCTTGGGTGTTAGATTCAAGGGCTTCTAACACATAGACATTACTTTACTAATTTTGTTCAAGGTGATTTTGGACATGTATATCTTAGTGATGATGAACCATGTAGCATAGTAGGGAAAGGTTGTTTTACGTAAAAATGTAGAATGGGAACACATGACTACTTAAGGACATCATGAATGTGCCTAAGTTGAGGTGGAACTTGATATTAGTGGGACCGCTAGGTAGTGATGGTCATATTGTCGGTTAGTTTTATAGTGGATTCTTAGAAGGTTACCAAGGGAGATCTTGTGGTTGCAAGAGGTAAGAAAACTAGTACTTTGTATTTAACTAGTGGTGCTGATTATTGCAATTTAGTTGTTCATTGCAGATGGAGATGTAACTTTGTGGCACCGAGACTCACCATATGAGTCATAAGGGCATGTAGATTATAAAGGACAAGTTTCCTAGATTAAAGGAATTAGATTTGGAGTTCTATGAGGACCGTGTTTATGGGAAACATAAGCGGGTGAGATTCCTCAAGTTTGGACCTACCAGAAAGGAGGGTGAGTTGGAATTGGTGCATATATATGTGTGGGGGCTAGCTAAGGTAAAATCTATTGGTGGTTCATGTTATTATGTCACTTTCATTGATGATGCAACTAGAAAAGTTTGGGTATATTGCATTAGAAAGAAATCTGATGTGTTTGAAACTTTCAAAAGATGGAAAGCCTTGGTTGAGAATTAAACAGTCTCACGTTGAAATGTCTCAAGTCAAATAATGGAGGGGAATATTACAGTAAATGAATTTCTTGATTACCTGTTCAAGAAATGGGATCTACAGGCAAAGAATGGCTTCCAAATACTCCACAGAAAATGGAGTGTCGAGAGAAATGAACAGGACAATCATGGAGCATGCTAGGTGCATCAACTTACATGTGGGTCTCGCCACTCATGGTTTTGGTAGAAGCAAAGAAGCACAACTTTTTATCTAATTAATAGAGGACCCTCTATGGCCTTGGATGGAGGTATACATGAGGAGGATTGGTCTGGTAAGAAAATTGATTACTCATTTCTTAGAGTATTTGGATGTGAGGTATTTGTTCACATTGATAAAGATGATAGGACCAAGTTAGAGGCTAAGTCTAAGAAATGCACCTTTGTTGGATATGGTGAAGATGATTTTGGTTTCCGTGTTTGGAGTCTTAAAGAAAATAAAATATTTCAGTCTAGAGATATTGTCTTTAATGAAAAATTCATGTATAAATATCAAATGCAGAATGAAAGATGAATCAAAGAAAGAATACATAGTGTTAGAGGACATTGCAGATAGTAAGGTGTCCAAGGGGCTGGTTCACATAATATGTTCCGGCAAGACATCCAGTTTAGGTACCTACTCATCAGGAACCCAAAACTCTTGAGGTGAGAAGGTCTTCTAGGGTAAGAAGGGAACTTGAATGATTTACTCCATATTTGAATTATTTATTACTCACTAATAGTGGAGAGCCAGAGTGCTTTGAGGAAGCAGCAGGTAGGTGGATGATGCCAGGAAGAAGTGGGAGTAGGCCATGGATGAAGAGCATAGATCTCTTATGGAAAACTAGACTTGGGATTTGGTGGAGCTACTCGAGGGAAAGAGAGCATTGCAGAATAAGTGGGTGTATAAAATCAAAGAGGAAGATGGAGGTAGGAAATGATACAAGGCCCAGTTGGTGGTCAAGGGATTTACATAGAAGAAAGGTATAGACTTTGATGAAATTTTTTCTCCGGTTGTTAAAATAACTTCTATTAGGACTGTTCTAGGTTTAGTTGCGGTAGAAGACCTGCACTTAGAATAGTTGGATGTGAAGACTACATTCCTTCATGGTGAGTTGGAGGAGGAATTGTACATGCAAGCAAACCACAGGTTTTATGAGGTCAAAGGGAAGGAGAGGTTAGTTTGCAAATAAAAGATGAGCTTGTATGGCCTAAAACAAGCTCCATGGCATTGGTACATGACATTTGATAGTTTTATGTAAGAGCAGGGTTACTCCAGGTGTCACTCGGACCATTGCATGTACATCAAGAAGTTTCTTGATGGTAGTTATATTATTTTGTGCCTGTATATAGATGATATACTTGTTTCAGTGAAGAATATGTAGGAAATAAAGGTACTCAAGAAATGCAAATAGGTGAATCCTTTCTTTATGAAGGATCTAGGGGTAGAAAAACAAATCCTTGGTATGAGAATAACTCGGAACAGGAAGGAGAGGAAGCTGGTATTATCTCAAGAAGAGTACATAAAGAAGGTCTTGGAGAGGTTTAGTATGTAAGATGCTAAACCGGTTGGTACTCCTTTGGCAGGTCACTTTAAATTATCAAAGGAGCAGAGTCCCAAGACTGAGGAGGATAGAATCCAAATGTCCAGGGTACCATACTCATCGATGAATTGGTAGCTTGATGTATGTTATGGTATGGACTAGGACTGATATTGCCCATGAAGTGGGAGTAGTGAGAAATTTTATGAGTGATCTAGGTAGAGAGCACTGACAGGCAGTAAAGTGGATCCTTTGGTATTTGAGAGGGACAATGGGAGAAACATTGTGTTTTGGTGGATCAGACACTACATTATTTGGATATGTACATTCGGACATGGTAGGAGATTTTGAAAGTAGGAGGAGCACGATGGGTTATGTAGTTACGGTTGGAGATACAACAGTGAATTGTAATTCATGGTTACAAAAAGTTGTGGCTTTTGTCAACCTGTAGAGGATGAGTATGTTTCGCCACAGAGGCAAGCAAGGAGATTATTTCGCTACAACAGCTTTCTTGATGAATTGGTTCATAAGAAGGAAGTTGGGAGAATACATAGTGATATTCAAAGTGTTATTCATTTGGTGAAGAACTCTGCTTTTCACTCTAGGATGAAGCACATTCAAATTTGAGATATCATTTCATCAGTGGAATCTTTGGAAGAAGATAAGTTGAAGTCGGAAAAGATTCATACCAAGTAAAAAATCCTGCAGATATGATGACCAAGGAAGTCACAAGGAGAAATTGAAATTGTGTCCAACTTTGATTGGCCTTCATGGTTGATAATGAAGGGTTAAAAACTTCGCTTAGTGGAAACATTTTGCAAGTGGAAGATTGTTGGCGTGTGGAGCCTATTTTTGGTCTTCCTGAATCAGTGTTGAAGTGTTGGAGCTTAAATGGTTAAGTTTGGAGACTTTAGGAGTATTCTCCACGTTTTTTGTGATGTGTTGTGTCATCATTGTGTTGTTGTTGTTAATATGCTATTAACATGTTGTTAATTGACTGTTAACATCGAGATAGTTTTTCCAGCCGTGGGAAGTTGAAAGATCACAACTTTCAAACTTCTAGGGTCAGCTTTATGTCTTCTTAAAATGATTGTAATCCTATAAATAGAGGTGTTAGGGTATCTTGAAGATATCTTGAGTGTTCAAGAGGTCTTGAGTCTTAATGATCAAGAGGTGATTAAGAGTGATCAAGGTTAAGCAATTGGGTGTCAATTATGGTTTAAATGTGGTTTAACATCTTTGGAATTCTATTGTGAGTTCATAACGAGAAGACTCTGTGAGATTTGTTCTACTCTTGTTAATAATAAAATCTGAGCAAGTTCTTGGTGGACGTAGCCCACATTGGGTGAGCCACATTAAATCTTGTCTTATCTTCTTTTGTGCATTATTTGTTTATGCTATTATATTTCTGCAAGTATAATAACTCGCTATATAGTTTCCTACTTGTTGTGGTTTGAGGAATTCTTTCCATTTATTTGTTCTCTAATTCCTAACACCTTGTCAATGGGTAAGCACACCATCTCATTCTTTTCCTTTTCCTCTTTCCCAATCTGTTTTATCTCAGCAGTGTCAAGTTTCAAGTTGCCCATCTACTGTCCCAAAAATTAATTCCATTTCTCCATCTCCTAGTCTCCCATCCCACCTCAATTTCTCTACTCTTTTCCATTCCAAACATCCATTCCTCCAAACAAACCAGAAGTTACACCTCCCTCCACACCACAAACAAATGTAAAATTAGTTGAACTCCAACCTAGTTCTCCTTTTTGTCTTCCCAATTCCATGTAGGGAAGAAGAAATTGCAAAAATCAGTCAAGGATGGCAAGAAGAGGAGCCCAAAAAAAAGAAATGAATGAAAATCTGAAGAGTTGGGCTGCTAAATTTGAGTTTTCAAAAATCCCCTTGATGGTGAAGCCAAAAGAGGAAGTTGGAGTTGGAGAACAAGTGGTGGACAAGGCTGATTTTTTAACAGCAGTTGAGGAAGAAAAACCAGCTCCAAACCCCATTGAAGAGGAGAAAATGGAAGAGATTAAATCATGTTTGAAGCCATTGGATGAAGGAAGCATTATTGATGAATTTTTGCTTTCATTTGAAGGGGCTGATTTGATTGATGAAGCCATTATGGAGGTGAACAAAACAGGTCCAAATTGTGAGAAAAAGGCACAAGAGATTTCATGTTTCTCTCCCACTTCATCTCTCCAAAAATCTTATTTTTGGATGAGTTCAAATTGAAAAGTTTCATGTTTGAAAATGAAGCTACACATGGTGAAGAAAATGCAGATTTGAAAGTCACCATGCAAGAGGAAGAGACTTTGTTGCAGCAGGACATTGAAGAGTTTGATTGCTTATCAGACTTAGAAGAATGTTTGGATGAGGAGCCAGCTGAAATTACAACATTTTCTTCTTCACCATTCGTTCTCCAACATCAAGAGCCTACTGCCACAAAGGAGAACATTGAAAAATAGCAGCCTATGTTTTGTGACAGCCTTTTGGAACCAAGTTTGGAAGATTTAAATCTTCCATGTACTTCATGGGAAAAGGAAGGGGAAGAGCAAGAGATTTTCACCACTTCTTCCACACCATCCACTCAAGAAGGTCCATAAGAAGACTCCAATTTTGGAGTTGAATTTCAGAGAAATGGGCACATCCAAAGGATCAGACTGTGCCCAATCAGGTACTTGGCTTCATTGGAGCCAAAGGAGAAGCCAAATCTGGTCATGTCCATTTCAGGGCATGAGGATGATATGCAAAGCACCAAGGATCAGCTGTCATACCTCTTCAATCCAAATGCAGAGCAACCAAAAGAGGTATTTGATTTGTCTCCAGTTGATACCTTGTTGATTTGGGTGGAAGATCAACTTGTAGTTGGGTTTTTAATCATCCAACCAGCCATGTTCAAGTGCAAATTAGTTGCATGGGTGCCTTTTTTGAGGAAGGGAAGTTATTTGTTCTCGCTTAGTTACAAGTTTTGTTTGAGCACCTTTGTTCTTGGTTAGAGTAGTGTAGGTAGGTTTGCTTTTAGTAGAATAAGTGCTTGTGCACACTCTACATATCCCACTTGGGATATGTATGATTTTCAGTTTGTACATAGTTTTTGTGGTGCTAGTTTTTGCTCTTGCACAGTGCATTGTCTTGGCATTTGGTCACAACCGGTTTCAGTTTTAGTGGTTTCCAAGAGGCTTAAAAGGGAAGTTTTCAAGTGAAGATCAGTTATCAGGCTATCATTCAGGACTCCATGCCCAATGGATGCTTCAAGGTAGCTGGTCTTTTCATCTAGCAGGTAGATGACCCCTTCGAGTCGTCAAAAGTGTTATCCAAAATAAGCCCATGCTTATTTCGCTAACTCCTCCTCATTTTCCTTTGCTGGTACTTAAATGATTTTTTTCACACTTCAGGCTTAAAATTTTCTCGGGTATGATTTCATTAGATAGATAATTTTTCCACCTTTCCAGAAAGGTAAAGAAGTCCTCCTAACTCCTTGTATTTTTTGAGTTATGGCTCGACGGAGTTTGGAGTGGAAATTTTCCACTGGGCCCGGCCCGAGAGGTAAGGAGGAAAATTTTCCAAGAAAAATTGGCGGGTTGGAAGAGATAGGGAGATAAATTTTGTAGCTATCCCTTTTTGGGTGAAAAGGCACAAGGGAAATATTTGACTGGCAGGCCAGTGGAGAAAAATTTTGGCACTTAACTTTTGGGGCTAAAGAATTAAAGAAAAAAATCAGCCAGTGAGCCCACGAAAGAAAAGAGAAATTTTGGGCAACACCTCTACACCAATCATAAGGTGCCACGTGTCCACACCAAAGCTGAGGTCAGGCTAGTGGGGATTTTTAGAAAATTTTCCCAAGGCGGGCAAATGAGGTAGAATGTTATTCTCGAAGCCCGCGGATGAATCGAGGGCCGCCACATGTCATTTTTTTGAAACATTATCAACGCATTGATGGGGCATGAATTTTTTTGGGAAATTTTTCCAATTTGAAATCAAAGGGAAAAATTGAAGATTTGACTTTGCCGACCCCAATTTTGACCCGCTTTTCACCATTTTTACCTAATTTGGCCGTAGAATTTCAAAAGGTCATATCTTTCAATCCAAAGGGTCAAAATTTATCAAATTTTATACCATTGGAAAGATATCAACGCCCTCTACATCATGGAAGGTTCAATTTTTAGTTTTGGGAAAATTTGAGGGAGAAAATTGAAGAAAAGAATCAGGCATGGGAAAAAAATCATAACAAACATCCAACGACCAAAAAATTAATGCAAGATGGCACCTATTTTTCTCAAGCATGGTCAAATAAATTGGAAAATGGATTTTAAAAGGTTCCCTTACCATTTGAATGGATATTTTCAGGTGGTTGGACCTTCAAATAATTTTTTTCACATTTCTCTCTCTATTCTCTTACTTCATCATTAAAAGCCGATTTGGATCATTTTGTAATGTTGGACATTCTTGCTCTTACAAGCTCTCTTTTCTTCCTTAGCTGGTAGATTTGTATAATTTTAGACCTCCCATTGAGATTGTAACATGTTTTTTTCCTCCTTGTTATTGCAATGTATTATATCCAACTTGGAAATGATAATATATGTTCTGTGATCAATTTTCAATCCTCTCATGCATTTATTATTGTCTTCTCTCGATCCTTCATCGCATTCTAGTAATTTGTGCATGTTTTGGTGCTGCATCTCCATGATCTATGTCTATTTTACAAAACAAGAAGTTCAGCACTCCTTTGGTCTAGATATTACACTCTTCATCCCTAGCAAGGTGGAGCCACTAGTGTTGGTACCAAATTTTTTTCTCCTTTTCAGTCTAAGCAACATCAAAGATATGGCATGAAGCTTGAAAATAGATAGATCATGATGTATGTCATTTTATAGCTAGGGATGTGATCTAACTGGCACTCAGATTTGTGGAGAGATGGATAACACTCAAATAGGACTTGATCTTGTCCTAACTATTTTAGGTTGTGCCTTTCAACCAAGGTAATATGACCTAGTTTGTAACCCTCAAATGGTGAAGGAGATGAAGATATCCCTCAATTTGTGCAAATAGTATGAAAAGGGCCTTGGGAAAATATGATCAACACTCCAAATCTAACTTTCACAAGTTGTCACTTCTAGATTATGGAGATACTTTCAATGCAAGGCAAGGGTTACTGAAGACATTTTGAAATCCTGATCTGTTCTGCATACTTTAGCAAATGGATTTTGATCTTCTGTGGGTATACAAGTCAAAACAAGGGTAAAACAGGGTAGGATTAGTTATTTTGAATGATTTTTTGGGTGGGAGTTTAGATAAGACAAACCAAGGTCCGCTAGACTCTTTGAGGATTTCAGCAAAATATGGAGAAACTTAACAATAGAAAGTATCAAAATGGTTAATCATCCCTTCAACCAGGATATGTGCATCAAATGGAGGCCCAGATCTATACTTTTCCACACAATATTTGATCATCTATCACAAAATCTTGAGTTAGAAAGAACCAATGAAGCATTTAGCAATCACTATTTCATCATGACCTAAGGTGCACCAAGAGGTTTACATACAATCTCTGAAATCAAGGAAAGTAAAGTGATTTTAAATTTGTTTATCTCTTTATCAGATGAAAGCTCTTCTGAATGTGAGATTGCAAATGCCACTAAAATAATCAAAAGAAATGAGACCATGTATGATCAAGAGATATTTTAAACACAAGACTACAATAGGAGCAAGAAACACAAATTGAAAACATTCTAAAACATAAGTGTATGCAAATTTTGCCAAGAGACAACACAAAATAATCCAGAAATGATAAAATTTATCAATAGGGGAATGTTTCAAGAACAATATTAGAGCTTGTTGATGGCTTTACAACTGAAACCAACTCAACATGATACAAATCTGATGAAAAAAGGAATTAGAAGTGGTTCTTAGGTGGTTTCTCAGAGAATGGGCTTCTTCCCATATTTTCTCATGAAATTTTTAGTTTTCTAGGCTTTTTTAAACTCTTCCAACCCTTTGCATGAAAAATTCATGCAATATATAGCTTTCAATCTCCTTCAAGCCTTCTTTCCCAAGAAAATAATATGCCAAAGGATCAAATTTGTTACAAAAATTCCTCATGATTTGCAGATAGGGACGTTTAACAGAACATGTCCAAAAAGTTGCCAGTTGTCTCTAAAAGAGATTAATCATTGCAAAATTTGCATTATTATCCATTGTCAGGAGGCACATCTTTCATATTCAAAGCATGCAGAACCCCTTCCTTTCATTATTTCATCCATTTCCCTCCAAAATTTGACTCTGCAACTTATTGATTTGATATTTCACGTTTTTGGACAAAGTTAGGGAAAAATTGTTTTCAAAAACATCTCTAATCTTCAAATTGATCCTCATAACCGATTACATTCGTCCCTCAGTATGCGCAAATGACATGAATTTTCCAAAAATTGGTTTAAATTGATGCAAAAATTACATCTCCAAGCTTCCTAGAGCTCAAATGGCAGCTAAACTGAAAAATGCATAGTTACCATTGATCTTCCTTTATCCTTTAATCTGAGCCCTCCACATGTCACAATGTGATTGGAAATGGGCTTGGGATCACCTTTTTACATTTTAAAACTTTTGGAAAAATGTATAAATTTGACATTTTCTCTACCCCTCCGCCCTTTGAAAATGGGATTGACACATGTTCCAAAGTGGGTCCCATTGGAATTGCGGACCGATTCTACACATTTTCACCTTTTCGAAAAAGGAAAATTTTCCAAAATATCCCCGCATCTCCACCTCATGAAAATGGGCCTGACATGTGTCCCAAAGTGGGCCCCATTGGAATCACGGACCGATTCTACACATTTCCACCTTTTTTGGAAAAAGGAATTTTTTTCAATTTTCCTCTGCTGCAGCTCTTTCCTCCTGTAAGACACATGTCCTCATATAATTGGCTGAGGGGAAGTGCTTCTCATTTCATATTTTAATCATATTCTATGAAGGAAAATTTTAACATTTCATTTGCCATCCTGCACCTCTCGCCATTGACTCCTCTAATAAATTCTAACTTTTTACCTTCAAGCTCATAGGCCCATTCAAAAATTTTACCCTTTTCATAACTAGAGACTAAAAATGCAACTTCGCTCTGAAGGCCCACCTCCCGCCCTATGCTCGATTCTCGACACGTGTCTTCATCCCATTAGTTATGAGTTTGTGGTCCAATATTATACTTTAACTCTTTTTACCAAAGGCCGAAAATTATCAAAACTCCTCCACCTTTCCATCTCCTCACCTACCACGTGTCCTCCTCTGATTGGATGTGGGCCTTAGGGGATTTTCTTTGTTTCCACACATTTTCCAAAGTTCCCTAAGGCACAAAAAACCTACCCATCTGCCTTCACTTTGCTGTGACACGTGTACCTCCTCTGGGGCCTATGGAGCTACGAGGGCAACTTGCACATTTTTCCAAAATCACAAAAACGTTAAGTTTTTAGAAATGACCCACCAATCCTTGTCCAATTAGAACAAGCCATGTAGGAGAAGATTTTGAGCTAAAATTTGACAGGAAAAGGACGCCCGTATGACCATCAAAAATGTAGAAATTGCCAGCGATGCCCATGAATGCTAAAGATGAAATTGATGGGAAAATGACGCTCGTCTGACCGTCAAAACATAAAAAATGCCAGGGATGCCCTAGAATTTGATTTTTTCGCTAAGGACGACAAATTTCTCAAAATTGAACCAACTGAAACATGTTTTCAAATAATTTTTGATCATGGAATTGGATTTTCAATGGCATACAAGTGCAAATCGATCAATTTTAAACTTCCATGATCAGGCAAAGAGAAAAATGGCAGAGCCCGCAGATTTTGGAAAAATTAGGGCACAAAACAGGCACACATGTAAATTTCTTTCAAATTAGGGAAAAACAACAAGTTTGTGAGCATTTCAAGGCATTCAATTTGGAGGGAAAAGTCAGATACCACCAATTTAAGAGAAAAAATGTTTTAGAGCACGCAAATGAAGGAAACTTAGGGAAAAAGTCATGCAGGCTCAAAAATTACACCAATACACTGGAAAAAATCATAAAAATAAAATATTGCTCAAAAATACAAAATAAAATCTATCCCAAGATAGATAGTAGCATCTAACTTCTCACCAAAGGAAAAATATATATATCAATTTTTGGTCATCCAAATCGCGGGAAAATGGACTACAATCTTATAGAATTTTTTTAAAAAAAATACCAAGTCATTGAATTTTGAGTGTTTAATATAGCTAAACTTGTCCAATTTTTTTAAAATTTAGTAGTTTAGAAACTAGATTCCGATGCTACAATTCATATTCATATAATTTTTCTAATTTTGAGTGTATGCATTGCTAATAATCCCTACAAGTTGATATTATGTTTTTATTTGCAATATCACGTCCACTTATGACCCCTTTTTGGCCCCCCAACTTGTTGCACCTACCCTTTACTCCATTTTTACGTAAGGGAAGAACATCAAACTTGCCTCTCGATTCCCACATCTCCACCTTTAACCTTTTCACATGTCCTTCTCATGGGTCAAAGTAAGAATTTTTCCCTGTCATTTAAAATTTGCTTTAATTGAAGCTTCTGGTGAGGCCGGGGTGGGTTCAATTTTTTTCCAAAGTAGCCAAAAAGGAAAAGTTCAAAAAACAAACATGTCACACCCCATTCAATCAGAAGAAGCCACCTAAGCACCAAAAGAACCATCAAAATTGAGCGGAGCTACTGACAACTTAAAGCATTTACCCACCATCCCTCGCCAACCAAAAGAATCCACATTTCTTGTTGATGCAAGGATGTAAATTTGACCGAGAGAAATGCCTGTCAAACCATAAAATGCAGAAGAATGACCATTTGAGCCTAGAGATGAAATTTTTTCCAAGGACAGAGAATTCAGAAATGTTACAAGGCTCAAATACATTCCTTTGAACTACATCCATTTATTTTTCTCAAGTATTTAGGGAAAATGACAAGGACACCAAATCTCAAATGTGGGAAAATGGAAAACATGGGACATCTCAAGTTTTACACCCCGTTGGTTCGAAAATCATCTTGGGCAAATTTATGGATAGATTTGAGGCAACAATTGTGCGGTAGGCATAGCCCCTCTTTGAGTCAAAGTGAAACGGTTTATTGCTATTCTACCACTAGGAATCTGTGCAAGTCTCACAATATTCCGCCTTCGGGGTTTGGGATCTCACCCCGTGAGGGTTGTTTCCAATCGCGAAAAGAAAGGAATGAAAGAGAGGATGAAGAAAGATCGTGTCCGAAGGAGAAAAGAAATGAATTCCAAAGCGAGAAAAGGTCGGAAGGTTTATGTTTTGGGATTAGTAGTAAACAAGGCTAAACCTACTTGCATAAATGAACAAAGCAATACTAATGAATAAATGACAACAAAACAGTAGTAGATCCAATGGGAATAAACACACATATCTCGATATAAGAAAGATCCAATGCAAATAACACATGTATTCAAACAAAGTCTAAATATTGTATATATATTTTCTTCATATAAAAGCTCAAAGTCTTTTCTTCTCACTTCTATTTTTCATCTGAAAGATATCCACTCCTCCAAATACAACAAGTATTTGAGTATTTATAGAAGAAGGAGAAGAAGGAAGGCAAAAAGGAACCAACCACCTATTTACATAAAATATACAAAATATTTACAAAAATATCTCAAAGTCATGTTGACTTTTGACAACTTGATGGATGACATCATCCCATGGTGCAACATGGATGATGCCATCATTTGTGCCAACATACTTTAGACATTTCACAAAAAGAAAGTCGAAGAAGAGAGAAATTATTCATCGTCATCGTCCCGCGGCTGAAAGGGGATATCCTGTTGTTGCTGCTCGGGTGATGAGATGTGGAATTGGGCATGGTATTCCATGAACTTGCTGATCATGGGCTCTAGTTGATCCTGGGAAGGATCCTTGTGTCACTCGCTGATCACCTCGTAAGTCTCCCACTCGTCTATGAGCTTCTCTGGGAGTTTGGAATATTCTTTCTCTACTTCTATTAGGAACCCGATGAAGTCTCGACAGGCCAGCAAGTTATTGATGGACTCTGCGTCAAAAGTGACCTCTTGCCCCAGCCCTTACGAAATGATCTCCTTGAAGATCTGGATGGTTTCATCAACTTTCCTTAAGGTGAAGGAAGGAGTAAGCAACCCTGGAGACATTGTGAGAACGATTTGTTCCATTTGGTGCATCGCGTCCCGGGCTTCTTCCTTTACCTTATCGATCTTTTCGAGGACAAACTCCAGTTGATCCATCCGGCAATCCAGAGTGGAAAGGATTTTATTGAGGGCCCCGGATGACCGAAAATGTCGAACTTGACTGATCTTCAACTCGAACAGTTGAACATTCTTTGAAAGGTCTCACGTTGCATCCTAGCATGGTCCAACTCTTCCGATATGGACCCCGCTAATGCCTCGGAGTTCTTTGTTCACCTTGTTGATGTTCGTACAAATCGGTGAACTTGCGATCACTTTTTCACTTGTCCTTGAGGATTTGGCTCCTCCAAGCGGAGACCGCCATACCCCGCTCACCGATCTTTTCATATTTATCAATTTTATCCTAGCTCGGGAGGCTCAGGAGTCTCGGCAAGCGGCTTGTGGGAGTGCGCACCGCCCATCTTCTCGTAAGGGTTAGAGCAGATGTCTAGTTTGCTCTTTCGCAGCCTTTTCTCTTCTTTCGCTCTCGAAGCTTCAGTAGAGGGCATCGACTACAGATAGATCCTCTCCCCCGAAGGCTTTCGAAGACGTACCCATACTGTGACTTGAGTCAATGTATAATCTTTTGAGGACAGATCCTTTTTATCCTTCAGAGGATTGGGGTACGTGATCTCCATTACCCTCTCCCCGAAGCACTCTAAGAGAAGCGTGTGATGGGCTTCTGCTTCTTTACCCCTTTTGACAGGATCACGGAGAAGTCCATCGGAGTGATGGGAACTTTCCTTTTCTGTTGACTTAGGTGCTGGGAGATCCAAGCTGGACTTATGGGAGGACCGAAATAGAGAAGGGGGCAGCCATATGCAGAGTTGAAGGAAAAAAATTGGAGATACTTGAGGCGGCATCGAGAGGGAGGCCAAGGAAGTGCTCACAAGAGGAAGGGATACTGCAGAGAGAGGAAGACATAGGAAGGGAAGGGAGCTCGAGAGATGAGGGAAGAAATGGAGGAAGACAGTCCGCGAGAGAAGAGAAGATAGATGAAGAAGCAGGAGGGACAAGACAAGAAAGGGGAGAAGACACGACCAAAGGAATGGTCTCTTGGGTCACCCGAGGAGGGGAAGGAGGAGAAGAAGAAGGAATAGAAGGGACCTCGGTTGTTACAAAGAGTGGCGGCATCCTAAGTGGATGGGCCTATTGGGACATCTTCCATGCTTCTTTCTCCGGAGAAGCCGAGTTACAACTTGTTCTGGGTGCGCGGAAGGAGGACTTACATGAGATTCTTCTTGGGTGGAGTTGGATTCACCCTCTTTCCTTTTCCTTTTCCCTTTGGTAACTATTTAGATTGAGGAGGCGTACCAAACGAAGAGGTTGTGAAATCGACTCCGAGGTAGATGAGCCCGCTCATTCGGCACTAATGCTCGTTACTATGCAAAGTTTCTCGACCCTTTCCTTAATTGTCGAGGTGCTTTGGTTCTATCAATTAATGCAAAAGCCCAATCATCCCCACTCGTGTCAAGATACACTTGATCCACTTCCTCCTCGCTTGTTTGGTAGCCTTTGGGGACGATGGCTACCCCATACTGGATGATTTCTGCTAAGGCCAATTGAGAATGATCCTTCCTTCTGAGCTCAACCTCATGATATATGTCGATGTAGATATCCTTGATCTGAGTGATGTGGATCGGGTCGAGCTTGGCTCTAGGCAAACAATTTCTCGGGTCGAAGGTGGGCCTCATAGGAAATCATGTTTCGATTCAGCCCAGTTCCTCGCAAACATCTCTTTTGCCTTGTGGTGAGTGAGACATGTATATCTACCCACTGTGAGGGGGAAAGGAGTTCCACCCTTCTTTCTCTTTAGGAACTTTTCATGGTAAGTAACAAGCTGCCTTGACAGCTCCAACAGGATCAATTTGGGCCCGGCATACCTTGGTAGTCTAGTCGGTTCCCCCAAGAAATTAACTGCCCTTAGATAGGTAAATGTGGGGAACTGAGTGAATAGGGCCCCCCACTTCTCAGTAGCTGCTACTATGCTCTTGGTCATTCGACCGTGAGTCATATTCGACCTCAACAGCAGATGATGAAGTAGAAGAATGCATCATTGATCTTTGTGAATTAGGGGATGCTATTTTCTAGCTTCATCTCCTGGATAGTATTCATAGATTTTGACTTGCGGCCAAACCCCACACCGCATCAGAGCTGGATAGTCCCTTTCTAAAGTCGCAAGCATAGACCACGTAGGAGTTCATATAGAACCTCCCCGTTGTGTTGAGTTGTTGTAGCTGCTCAGAGATTGTGCTGCTTATAATTTCTGCCCATTCAAAGCGTTGATCGAGCACATTTTTGTTAATTTTCTCAAGGTACCGCAGATAGACCACGTAGGAGTTCATATAGAACCTCCCCATTGTGTTGAGTTGTAGCTACTCGTAGATTGTCTTGTTTATAATTTCTGCCCATTCAAAGCGTTGATCGGGCACATTTTTGTTCATTGTCTCAAGGTACCGCAACATCCACTTGTGAAAATAATGGGCGTCAGGAAGCCCGAAAACTCGCTCAGAAAGTAATGGTGTCACTGAGTTCCTCTGAAAAGTCACTGCGATGAATGATTTGTGGCCACCGAGTTACTACTTTTTTTTCTTCGTATAAACCTCATTCATCGCCTACATGCACCGATCTTCATTGTCGCCCCGTGCCTTGATGCAATCTTGTTGGGCTGATGGCCACAAAGTGCTTTAGTGATGAGGAATGCCGAGCATCATCTCCAAGTTGCGGGCAGTGAGGTTAATAATGACCTCACCCTTCTCTCCATGAACACATCTTGTGTCCTTGTTGTAGCATCAGGCTACCACCATCATAAATTCATTGTTTACGGCACTAACTGGGATCCCACCAAAGAAAGTGCAGGGCACTACCTATCAGCTTGTCCATCCATGGACTTCTTATGACCCTTTGGGTTCTGGCCCAGAAATCTTCCATGTCAATATGACCCAGCTCTGAGTCTCTGATGTCTAGGTCACACTCTGCTTGGGACTCGGGCATTCTGACCCTCTGATACTTATACTTCATTTCTTCTTCTGTGAGCTTGGCCTTGCCTTTAGATTTGATAGGCTTCTTGCTTGATGTTGACATATGTTCTTCTCGAACTTAGTTTCGATCTATAAGAATAAGAAGTGAAACCCAACGCAGAAAGCCATGTCACCGTCTGATTTTCCATTGAAATGTTGACAAGAAAGAGCAATTTAAAGGCCTTGGGCGCATGGCGCACGAATACCGCAGCTACATGGGCTAAATAGTAAGGCACACAGGAAAGGGCTATTGCAGGGGATAAATCAGCGCCAAAGGGCGCATGGCGCATGGACACTGTAGGGTGCATTCTTTGTTGTTGTAAGCACAAGCGCGCCTGCGCCATATGTATGCATTAAGGGGCGCATGGATTCTTTATGTTACACGGGAACAGGATGCGCCCGTGGCGCATATATCTTTCATGTTGCATGGAACTTTGGTGCGCCAAAGGCGCATATAAGGTTTGTGTAACATATGCTTTTTGTGCGCTAAAGGGAACTTGGCGTGGCACATGGAAGGAATGCATAACATGATGTTGTTGCAATGATGGATGCACCTACGTCGTTTATAGCTTTGTTCATAGTGCGGATTTAACTAGTGTTACACATATGCGGGTGTACGCCAAAGGGTGCAGGTTTTGTAATGTTGCACTCAAGTTTGGTGCGCCAAGAGGGCACATGGGAAGCATTTGCAACCAGAGAGGTAAGTGCACCATGAGGGCGCAGCTTCTCATTATGCAGCAGTGAGGAAATATGCGCCATTCGCGCAACTGTTTTTCATGTTGCAGGGTGTGCCAATGCGCCAAAGGAGAAGAAGAAAAATACAGTTTTCCTTTTAAGGTCTGATTCTCTCTGTGAGGGGTTTCATATGGTTAAGCTCCTTTTGCAAGGTTCATTTGGGTGATGAAGAGGCTTAATACCAATATTTTTGAGTAATCATTTCAGGACAGAGTCCCCTTCCCAGCAGATCTGGAAAGAGGGGAGGAGAACATGAGGAAGAACGGAAAAGAGAGCAGCAAGGGGAAAAAATAATTTCTCATTTTTCCAATCCAAACTGAACCAGCCTAGCATCCAAAAACCTCAAATACAAAATGCACAAAAGAAAGAAGGCCACTTACCCGGATTTAAACAATGAAAAAGCGTGAAAACGGGTCCACGACGTGATTGAAAGTGACAGGGCAGGTGCGCTGACAGGCTCAGAGAAAATAATAAAAATAATCACGTGATAGCTCTGGTGATAATGACATTGCAGGCGTGCCTATATATAGGCAAGGTAGTAATAAATGCGCCACCAACTTTTTAAGTGGCGCATCAAAAGAGTCGACACACACGAAAACGCACCATTTGGCGCACCAAAATGATTGCCAACGCGAAGATATGTGCGCCTTCTTGGTGCACCGAAAGTGGTGTTGACAAAGAAATATGTGTGCCTCGCACACCAAAAAGGGGCGCAACAAATTTTCTTGTGAAGAAGGCGCATGCGCTTGGCGCACGTAGGAAGACTCAACATAGAGAGGTGCACCAAAACGCCTGTTGACACAAGAAAGCATGCACCAAAGGCTTTAAAGGGGGTGCATGAACTTTTGATGTTGCATAGTCATTATATGTACTGACCCAAAAAGACCAAAATGTCCAAGTTCGAAAACTAGATTTCCGGGAAGGGATTTCGCAACATTTCAACGCAAGAAATCCCCGACAATGATCGAAACAAAATTTTGGTATGGTTATCTCAGAAATTTCCCTTGCCAATTTTATGGGATAATAGATGGATCTTTCTAGGGACTATCCTCGAGCAAACCTTAGGGGTAGAGAATCCCAGATCTCGCGTGCCTATCCATTGGGCAACAAAGTCAAAAACAAGGGTGACTGCAGGCGAAAAAGGGAACACACAACAAACAAAGAAAACACACGACAAAAACAAACACACAACTAAAGCAAATCAGTACAAAGAAGAGAGCAAGCTCTACTTTCTCAAGATTTTCGATGCTACCCGCCAGTAGGAAGTGGGAGTTTGGTTCCATCCAGATATGAGAGATAGAAACTATTCTCTCTCACTTGAGTCGCTTGATCTTGAAAGGTCCTCTCCACAGGAATCAAAATTTCCATGCATGCCTTTTGGCTCTCTTCGCTTGTCCCACAAAAAGACGAGGTCTCCCACCTAGAAATTTCTTTTCTTAGCTTTTTTATCGAATGTCTCTTCACTTGATTCGATGTTCGATGATCTTGTCGACCACTCTTATTCTCCTTTCTTTGAGCTCCGTCGAGATACATGATCCTCTTTTCAAGAGAATCTTGAAAAATTTCATCTTGAATAGCTCGTGCCAAGCACAGAGCAGGGATTTTGGTAGAAATGGGAAGCTCGGCATCAGTGCCATATAACACTTGAAAAGGTGACATACCGAGAGACCTCTTGGGAGTAATGTGATCTGCCCACAAAGCGTCGTATAAGGACTTGTGCCACATTCGTTGATTCTCATCCACCAGCTTTCGTATGATGGTCACCAAGTTTTTGTTACTGGATTCTGCTTGACCATTTCCTTGAGGGTAATAATCTGAGGCATGAGCCAAAGTTATCCCATATTCATAGCAAAAACTAATAACTTCCCATGAGGAGAAGTTAGAAGCATTATCAGCAACAATCTTGTTGGGAACGCCAAACCTGACAATGATATTTTCTTTGATAAAACTGCAAACAACCTCGGAAGTGGCATGTTTGACAGGTATGGCTTCCACCCACTTGGTGAAGTAATCTGTTGCTGTTAGGACATAACTATGTCCGGCACTCAATTGGGGATTGAGTGCACCAATAAAATCAATTCCCCACTGCTTGAATGGTTCATCGACAACGACCGGCCTAAGGGGAAAAGTAGCCAACTTGGGCTTGCCGATGAACTGCTGGCAAGGTTCACACTTTGCTACCTAAGTGGCTGCATCTTGGAAGAGTGTCAGCCAATAGTACCTGGCTCGGATGATCTTGTGTGCTATCACGGAAGAGGAGAAATGGCCTCCACAGGCTGAATTATGAAAACTTTCAAGTAACTTTACCTGCTGTGGCTTGTCAACACATCGCAAGAAGACACCATCTATCCCACATTTGTATAAACCGTCATCCCAGATGACAAATTTAGCTGCTCTGAGCTTTATAGTGTGTTTCTCCTTTGTAGTTAGGTGAGTTGGGCATTCACCGTAGGTGAGGAAGAAAGCAATATCGAATACCACTCATCGCTGGTTGCGACAAATAAGACCAGAGGCAGAGAATGGGCTTTCTCCAGCTGGCTTTGCGCTTCGTTGGTACAATCATCCTTTTCCTCAAGGTCTTCTCGAATCTTTTTTTCAGCCATAGTGACATAGGCCCTTGCCTCTTACCAGCTTGGTTGGTTTTATATCCAGGTCGTACTCCTAGACCTTTGCAATCCAATTTCCTTGCAAGCTTCCTAACTCCTGCTCAGCTTAAAATCGATTTGACTTTGCCGTATCAAGGACTAAAGCACCATTGTATGAGAGTTTAAAATGTAATACCTGAAGTTTTTGATCTGCTTTGACAAATCGAAAAGGCATGTTTTTCCAATTGAGATATTTTTAATTCGTGAGGCTTGAGGGGAGAGCTCATGAACGCAATCGGAGATTCAACATCTTCGAATTCTTTTGCATCAAGATGGCGTATACACGTATGCTCGATGCGTAGCTATACATGATAAAATCCTTGGAAAATCGGACAAACTAGGATCGGGGTGTGAGCGACTTAAGCTTTTATTTCTTCAAACGAGCTTTTTCCTTCCTCGCTCCACCGAAAATTCGGTGATCCTTTCATCATGTCCAATATATGACGAGTCTTTTCGGAAAAGTCGGGAACAAAGCGCCTAAGAAAATTCACCTTTCCAAAGAAAGAGTGAACGCTGTCTTACTTGTAGGCAAAGTAAGGCTCTGAATAGCCTTAACTCTTTCGGTATCTATCTTCGTTCCTTCCTTGCTAACAACATGCCCTAGCAACTTTCCTTCTGTGACTCCAAAACAGACTTTTTCGGGTTCAGGGAAATCCCATGTTCTCGGCACCTGGCCAATACTTGCTCCAGATGATCACTATGATCACTTCGTTGTTTAGAGAACACAGTCAAGTCATCCAGATAAATGACAATGACCTTCCCCATCATACCTTTGAATGCCAGGTCCATGGCCCGTTGAAAAGTGGCGCCAGCATTAGTTAGGCCAAAAGGCATCCTGCTGTAAGCAAATGTGCCCCAGGGAGTAGTGAATGCTATTTTAAATTGATCTTCAGGTGAAACTTCAATCTGATTGTAGCCTAAAAACCGCCAAGCATGGACAACATTTCGATCTAGTTACCGCTTGTAGAACTTGATCCATTATAGGGAGTGGGTAGTTGTCTTTCAAGGATGCCTAGATTCAAATTTTGAAAATCTACGCATATGCGTATTTCCCATTCTTCTTGCGCACTGGCACAATATTCGCCACCCAAGTACTGTGATGGATAGGAAAAATGATTCTCACATCCAAGATTTTCTCGAATGTCACCTGGATAGTACCGAGATTTTAGGGTTATAATGCCTTTGCTTCTCGCAAAAGGTTTTGACATCTTCTTTCAACGGATGTCATGTGACGCCCTTTGGTTTAAAAGACTTTAGATCAGCATAGGACCATGCCAACACGTCCATGTATTTCTTCAGCAGTTTGATAAACTTCCGCTTCTCTTCAGGCGTGCAACATTTTCCAATGTTCACGAATTGCGGATGCTCTACCGAACCTAAATTGACCGGTTCGGTTTCTGGGGAGGAGCCCGTATCATCTCGCCTTTTCTTTTTTACAAAACGGTCATGCCTATCGAACAACCGTTCCAGAGAAACCAGGCCCTTCGAATTTTATTTCCTTTGAGCTGACATATGCCGTCATTCCCTTTGGATTCATCCTTTTGATCGGTGGATCGATTCGCAAAGACATAGAAGTGGATCCTTCAAAATGTAATTCTTTGAAATTTTCCACCTTTTCTAGAAAGGCAATGAGTTGATTGTCATCGTTGAATACTTGCCAATGCTGAGAATTATCTGGCACACTTGGGTGGAAAACCATCTCAATGGTGTATTTGTCTATTTTCAAACCTGGGTGTGGGAGCATGAGGGATGTTGAAACGGCTAATTAATCATCCATGTCATTTTGAGCTCTTGGAATGGCTTCTATTGAAAAAGCATCAAATTCTTCGATGCTTGTCCCACACTACATTACGGTAGTGCCTGAGCCTCTCATTCTTCACTTGATATATCCTCTTAACTTGATTCACGACTAGCTCTGCATCACCTTGTACTTTCAAATTTTTGATCCCTCTCTCTCTTGTGGCCTGCATGCCGAGTAACAGAGATTCATACTCAGCAGTGTTATTTGTGTTGAAAAACTACAACTTAAAAGAGAGAGGAATAATTTCTTCCTCGGGAGATATTAGCACACTCCGACACCACATCCACCGGTTTGCAGTTGCCATCAAATCAGTGCAAGGTCAAGACCTTGTTAAGATCTTCTTCTTGGATGAGAACAACCATTTTGTCAGACTCGGTAGACAAGAAATAGTTCCCCATCCCTGATGATTCGAAAATAATTTGAGCTTTGGGGTCCTCGAGTTAGTAACCAAGTACTTCTTTTGTGATTCTCGCTCCAAAGTCTCGCATTACGCCTTTGACGGGATCCTTTCCTTGACCATCCATATGAATCTCTCCACCAACTTCGCTGCAAAACTTCTTCCTAGCAAAATTCCATAGGCTCAGCCGGAATGTCGGCAACGAGGACAGTCATTTTTACCCTTTTCTCTGGGAACGCCGCAAATGCAAATTACGCGTCTTTGATTTGACCAATCAACGGCACCTGCTTGGTTTCCAAGGAATAACATCTGCCAAAAGGCTTGGTAAGGGTGAGGCCCAAAGCATGGGCGAATTTTGCCGGCATGACATTATAAGAAGCTCCAGAATCAATTATGCAGTTACTTAACTTGTGGCCATTGATTAGAGGGAGAGATAGAAAGGTTCTGTCTTTCCGATGTAGATGTTGAGGAAACATTTATGCGAGATGCAGGAGGAGTGGCAAGGATTCCTTTCGGGAAACCTGAGGAGATATGGCAGCTTGACTTTGAATATACTTGGTCAATCTTACAAGTCGCTCAGATTTGACCAAGATACTCACTTTCTTACATTTGGATCTTGGTTTTTTTACATGGTCAATTATGTCAAATGTGGCCAAGGGTTGCGTTGGTGAAGGAATGAGTCCCTCACTTTGTGATGGTAGGGTAGGATTACCGGTCTTCATGGGAATAGAAGGTTGATTTGGAGGAGAAATGGGGAAAAGATTTCCTTGTAAAAGACTTAACAGGAGTTGAGTAGAAGAGGATTACTTCTTTTAGCAATAGTTGGAGGCACGTTTGACATGGCCTTCTCCTTCATGTACATGGGCAATGACCTCTGCTTCTTTTCCTTGCGGCGGGTAAAAACAAAGCATATGATTTTCCACTTGCATAGCCTTGTGTACCCTCTTCTTCATCGATTCTTCCTCCTCAAATTCCATATACCCGATAGTAGAGTCGCCAGTCGGCTCACCGACGTCTTGATCATCTTCGCCTTGAGATGAAGGTTCTTCGTAATCTTGTTCCTCTTCTTCAATTTTGGCTAAGGCGTTAACTGAGGAGCTTCAAGCGCTAATCATGGAGCATTGCGGTAAGCGCTGACCTTTGTGAAACATTGTTGAAACAAAATTTCTTCATGGAATATCCCGGTATGAGGAACTAGGGGAAGCTTGGGCTAACTGCTTCTTCAATGTAAGCAAGTCGCTCACCATCTTTTGAAATGCCGGATCGAGACAATGTAGTGGGCGAAGGGCCCAAGATTTAGGCTTAGAGGATTCCTTTTCAATTTGCTAGATATTATCAAATTATCTTCAATTCGGATGGCGATAGCCTAAAGTAGAATTAAGGTAGTCACTTGCTCTTGCAGGAGTAAGAAACTTACTTTCGAACTCATAGAGTTCACGAAGAAACACTTCTTATTTTCTTGTGTTGGAAGCATGGCGACAGGGACACGGTTGATTAATGCATTAAACTTGGCGATAAAATCACACATGGTATCATTGGCCTCTTTCTTCAGGTGAGTGATCTATGATAATAATGCAAATGCATCTTCTGAAGGCTTGTACCTGTCTTCAAAAGCATCTCACAGGGTGGCCCAACTGGTAATAGATCTAACCGGCAAATGCTGAAACCATTCTGCTGTAGGCCCTTGTAAAGTTTCCAGAAAAAGGTGAACCGACACATCTTCATGGGTTACATCTAGGATACTGCATGACATGATGAATGCAGATATGTGTGAATCCATGCTTTGGTTTCCGCTCCCATCAAATTTGGGAAAATTATTTCAGTTTCCATGAGGGAGCGTGTGAACTGGATGTGGTAAAGCTAGGGGGCCCATAGCATTTCCCCATGGTACCACCATCTGGACAGCTGGAAAAAGAACATGAGCTGGGAACACAGTTCCACTGAGCAGCAAGGCGCTACAAAGGGATGTGGAGGCTCCTTGTGAAAACCGGTTCTTCCGTGGGGGTGAGGCGCTTCTGGCTGACCGATCAGCTGAACTTAGTGATGAAAAGCACGCCGGTGTTATACTAAAATTGTGCCTTTGAAGCAGATCGAAAGTAGGATCGACTTCTCCACGAGCTCACCTGCTGCGCGTAAATGGCTCACCCGCCAGCGTACCTTCCAGATCTGCAATGTTGTGGTGCAGATTTAAAATTTCTTTTGGTTGTATTATGATTTTCTGGTTTTTTTGACAAAACCAGCAAGACGTTTTCTACGAATATTTAAATTTTACCCCTTATTTGACAACCGATTGCGGTTAATGACAAATAACAATGCGAGGATAAAAGGATAGTGAAGAATAATAAGTTGATTTTAGATCTAAATTTGACTTTTTCAAAGAGTTTGAAATTTTTGGTAAACAGTCAAAAACTCATATCTACGGCAAAATACAGATTTTTATAAAAACTCAGCAAACTAAAGATCTGCAACTAGGCCAGATCTATGGATCTCAGAAGAAAATTTTCAATTCGGGTCACTTTTGCAAAATTTTTGATTTTTAACAAAAAGTTTAAAGTTTGCAAACAGATAGTGATTTTTTTGATTTTTACTGATTTTCTATCCTACCACTATCATAGATCTAATAGATCTGTTCGCCTCCCAAATGAGTCGCCAAAAACTATTGGTTCAAAAATCAGTCACTTGGGCAGATTTATGGATAGACGAGGCAACAGTGTGCAGGGCATAGCCCCTCTTTGAGTCAGCAAAGCGAAACTGGTTTATTGCTATTCTACAAGCAGGAATCTATGTAAGTCTCACAATATTCTGCCTTCAGGGGTTTGGGATCTCATCCCAGTAGGGTTGTTTCCAACTGTGAAAAGAAAGGATGAAGAAAGATCAGGTCCGAAGGGAGAAAAGAAATGAATTCCAAAGCAGAAAGGTCAGAAGGTTTATGTTTTGGGATTGGTAGTAAACAGAGCCAAACCTACTTGCATAAATGAACAAAGCAATACTGATGAATAAATGACAACAAAATAGAAGTAGATCCAACAGAATAAACACACATATCCGACATAAGAAAGATCCAATGCAAATGACACATGTATTCAAAGACAAAGTCTAAATATTGTATTAATATTTTCTTCTACATTACAAAAAAGCTCAAAGTCTTTTCTTCTCACTTCTATTTTTCATCTAAAAGATATCCACACCTCCAAATACAACAAGTATTTGAGTATTTATAGAAGAAGGAGAAGAAGGAAGGGAAAAGGAACCAACCACCTATTTACATAAAATATACAAAATATTTACAAAAATATCTCAAAGTCATGTTGACTTTTGACAACTTGATGGATGACATCATCCCATGGTGCAACATGGATGATGTCATCATTTGTGCCAACATACTTTAGACATTTCACAAAAATAAAGTCAAAGAAGAGAGAAATTATTCATCGTCGCCGTCCCGCAAGGTGAAAGGGGATATCCTGTTGTTCTTGCTCGGGTGACGAGATGTGGAATTGGGCACGGTATTCCATGAACTTGCTGATCATGGGCTCTAGTTGATCCTGGGAAGGATCCTTATGTCACTCGCTGATCACCTCATGCAAGTCTCCCACTCGCCTCATGAGCTTCTCTGGGAGTTTGGAATATTCTTTCTCTCGCTTCTATTAGGAACTCGATGAAGTCCTCGATAGGCGTGAGGTTATTGATGGACTCTCACGTCAAAAGTGACCTCTAGCCCTAGCCTTGCGAAACAATCTCCTTGAAGATCTGGATGGTTTCATTAACTTTCCTTAAGGTGAAGGAAGGAGTAAGCAACCCTAGAGACATTGTGAGAACGATCGTTCCATTTGGTGCATCGCGTCCGGGCTTCTTCCTCTACCTTATCGATATTTTTGAGGACAAACTCCAATTGATCCATCCGTAATCCGAATGGAAGGGATTTTATTGAGGGCCGGGGATGACCGAAAATGCCGAACTTGACCGGATCTTCGATCAATCACCAAACATTCTTTGAAAGGTCTCACGTTGCAGCCTAGCATGGTCCAAATCTTTCCGATATGGGCCCCGCTAATGTATGGAGTTCTTTGTTCACCTTGTTGATGTTCGGTACAAATTAGTGAAATTGGCGATCACTTTTTCACTTGTCCTTGAGGATTTGGCTCCTCCAAGCGAGAGAAGCGCCATACCACCTTCGCCGATCTTTGCATATTTATCAATTTTATCCTAGCTCTGAGGCTCAGGAGTCTCGGCGGTAGTTGTGGGAGGTGCACCGCCCATCTTACTCAGTAAAGCTTGGAGCAGATGTCTATTTTACTCTTTCAAGTAGCCTTTTCTCTTCTTTCACTTCTTGAAGCTTCTTATAGAGGCGTCAACTACGGATAGATCCTCTCCTGAAGGCTTTCTAGAGACATACCCATTGTGACTTAAGTCATCAGATAATCTGTCAAGGATAGATCCTTTTTATCCTTCGTGAGGATTGGGGTACACGATCTCCATTACCCTCTCTCCCCGAAGCACTCTAAGAGAAGCATGTGATGGGCTTCGCTTCTTTACCCCTTTTGACGGATCATGGAGAAGTCCGTCGGAGCGATGGGAACTTTCCTTTTACTCGTTGAATTAGTTGCTAGGAGATCCAGTGCTAGACTTATGGGAGAAGGACCAGAAACAGAGAAGGGGGCAGGCAGAGTAGTTGAAAGGAAAAAATTGGAGACACTTGGAGGCGGCATCGAGAGGGAGGCCGAGGAAGTGCTCACGGGGGAAGGGATACTACAGGAGAGGAAGACATAGGAAGGGAAGGGAGCTCGAGATGAGGGAAGAAATGGAGGGAGACAGTCCGTAAGAGAAGAGAAGATAGATGAAGAAGCAGGAGGGATAGTAGAAGAAGGGGGAGAGGACACGACCAAAGGAATTGTCACTTGAGTCACCCAAGGAGGGGAATGAGGAGAAGAAGAAGGAACAGAAGGGACCTCGGTTGTTACAGCAGTGGCAGCATCCTGAGTGGATGGGCCTATTAGGACATCTTCCACTGTTTCTTTCTCTGGAGAAGCTAGAGTTACAACTTGTTTAGGTGCGGTGGAAGGAGGACTTATAGGAGCTTCCTCTTGGGTGGAGCCGATTCACCCTCTTTGCCTTTTCCTTTTCCCTTTGCACTTGCTGTTTAGATTTAGGAGGTGTGTTACCTAATCGAGAGGTTGTCAAATCGACTCCGAGGTAGATGAGCCCGCTCATTCGGCACCAATGCTCTGCTTACGTAGAGTTTCCTTGACCCTTTCCTTAATCGTCTGGGAGGTGCTTTGGTTCTATCAATTAATGCGAAAGGCCAATCGTCCCCACTTGTGTCAAGATACTCTTGATCCACTTCATCCTCGCAGTTTGGTAGCCTTTGGGGATGATGGCTACCCCGCACGTCGGATGATTTCTCGCTAAGGCCAAGTGAGAATGATCCTTCCTTCCGAGCTCAACATCATGATATATGTCGATGTAGATATCCTTGATCCGAGGGATGTGGATCGAGTCGAGCTTGCCGCTCTAGGAAAACAATTTCTTGGGTCAAAGGTGGGCCTTGGCTTTGGGAAATCATGTTTCGATTCAACGAGTCCGATTCTGCAAACATCTCTTTTGCCTTGTGGTGAGTGAGACATGTATATCTACCCACTGTGAGGGGGAAAGGAGTTCCACCCTTCTTTCTCTTTAGGCACTTTTCATGGTAAGTAACAAGCTACCTTGACAGCTCCAACAGGATCAATTTGGGCTCGGCATACCTTGGCAGTCTAGTCGGTTCCCCCAAGAAATTAACTGCCCTTAGATAGGTAAATGTGGGGAACTGAGTGAATAGGGCCCCCATTTCTCGAAATGCTTTACTATGCTCTTGGTCATTCGACCGTGAGTCATATTCGACCTCAACAGGTAGATGATGTAGTAGAAGAATGCATCGTTGATCTTTGTGAATTGGGGGATGCTATTTTCTAGCTTCAGCTCTGGATAGTATTCATAAATTTTGACTTGGGGCCAAACCCCACACCGCATTAGAGCTGGATAGTCCCTTTCTAAAGCCACAACATAGACCATGTAGGAGTTCATATAGAACCTCCCCGTTGTGTTGAGTTGTTGTAGTTGCTCAGAGATTGTGCTACTTATAATTTCCACCCATTCAAAGCGTTGATAGAGCACATTTTTGTTCATTGTCTCAAGGTACCGCAGCATCAACTTGTGAAAATAATGGGTGTCGTGGAAGCTGAAAACTTTGCTCAGAAAGTAATGGTGTCACCGAAGAGTTCCTCTGAAAGTCACTGCGATGAATGATTTTTGGCCACGAGTTAATAATTTTTTTGTTCTTGAGATAAACCTCATTCATCACCTACATGCACCGATCTTCATTTTCGTCCCAACCCTTGATGCAATCTTGTTAGTCGATGGCCATAAAGTACCGGGTGATGAGGAATGCCGAGCATCATCTCCAAGTGGTGGGCGAAGTGATGTTAATAATGACCTCGCCCTTCTCCCCATGAACACATCTTGTGTCCTTGTTGTAGCATCGGGCTACCACCATCATAAATTCGTTGTTTACGGCACTAACTGGGATCCCACTAGCAAAGTGCAGGGCACTGCCTATCAGCTTGTCCATCCATGGACTTCTTGTGACCCTCTGGGTTCTGGCCCAGAAATCTTCCATGTCAATATGACCCAGTTCTGAGTCTCTGATGTCTAGGTCACACTCTGCTTGGGACTCGGGCATTCTGACCCTCTGATATTTATACTTCATTTCTTCTTCTGTGAGCTTGGCCTTGCCTTTAGATTTGATAGGCTTCTTGCTTGATGTTGACATATGTTCTTCTGAACTTAGTTGCTGATCTGCAAGAATAAGAAGTGAAACCTAACACAGAAAGCCACCAATTGTCCCTGATTTTCCATTGAAATGTTGATAGAAGAAAGAGCAATTTAAAGGCCTTGGGGCGCAGGGCACACGAATACTTTGCGAGCTACATGGCTAAATAGTAAGGCACACAGGAAAGGGCTGTTGTAGGGGATAAATCAGTGCCAAAGGGCGCATGGCGCATGGACACTTTGCAGGTGCATTCTTCGTTTTTGTAAAGCACAAGCGTGCGTGCCGGTGCCATATGTATGCATTGACCGGCGCATGGATTCTTTATGTTGCACGAGAACAGATGCGCTCGTGGCACATATATCTTTCATGTTGCATGGAACTTTGGTGTGCCAAAGGCACATATAAGGTTTGTGTAACATATGCTTTTTGTGCGCTAAAGGGAACTTGGCGCGGCACATGGAACGAATGCATGACATAATGTTTGTTGCAATGATGGATGTGCTGTGCCATTTATAGCTTTGTTCTTAGCGCAGATTAACCGGTGTTTTACATATGCGGGTACACCAAAGAGCATAGGTTTTTGTAATGTTGCACTCAAGTTTGGTGCACCAAGAGGGCACACGGGAAGCATTTGCAACTAGAGAGGGAAGTGCGCCATGAGGGCGCAGCTTCTCATTATGTAGTAGTTAGGAAAAATGCGCCATTGGCGCAACTGTTTTTCATGTTGCAGGGTGTGCCAATGCGCCAAAGGAGAAGAAGAAAAATATAGTTTTCCTTTTAAGGTCTGATTCTCTCTCTGAGGGGTTTGCATATGGTTAAGCTCCTTTTGCAAGGTTCATTTGGGTGATGAAGAGGCTTAATACCAATATTTTTGAGTAATCATTTCAGGACAGAGTCCCCTTCCCAGCAGATCTGGAAAGAGGGGAGGAGAACATGAGGAAGAATGGAAAAGAGAGTAGTAAGGGGGAAAAAAATGATTTCTCATTTTTCCAATCCAAACTGAACCAGCTTAGCATCCAAAAACCTCAAAAACAAAACGCACAAAAGAAAGAAGGCCACTTACCCGGATTTAAACAATGAAAAAGCGTGAAAACGGGTCCACGACGTGATCGAAAGTGTGACAAGCGGGGCGGCGCGAGGCTTAGAGAGAATAATAAAAATAATCACTGATAGCTCTTGTGACAATGACATTGCAGGCGCGCTATATATAGGCAAGGTAGTAATAAATGCACCACCAACTTTTAAGTGGCGCATCAAAAGAGCTATTGACACAAGAAAACGTGCACCATTTGGCGCACCAAAACGCTTTTAACAACTTCGAAGATATGTGCGCCTTATTGGCAGTACACCGAAATTGGTGTTGACAGAGGAATATGTGCACCCTTGGCGCACCAAAAAGGGGCGCAACAAAAGTTATGTTGACAGGAAGGCGCATGCACCTTGGCACACGCAGGGAAGACTCAACATAGAGAGGCACACCAAAATGCCTGCTGACACAAGAAAACATGCGCCAAAGGCTTTAAAGGGGGCGCATGAACTTTTGATGTTGCATATTCATTATATGCGCCCGGCCAAAAAGACCAAAAGCAGACGAGTTCGAAAAACTGGATTTCCCGGGAAGGGATTTCGCAATGTTCCGAACGCAAGAAATCCCCGACAAGGGATCGGAACAAAATTTCGGTATGGTTATCTATAAAATTGCCCTTTCCAATTTTACGGGATAACACACCCAAATACTGAGACCTTTTCCAAACAAATAGAGAAACAAAGAAACAACCATGGATCCATACGTGACCCTTGACCCATGAATGGATTAAATACGATAAAAAAGAAATGCGAGGGACTTATCGGGCACAACATGAGGAGATAATTTATGGCAGAGGCCTGTAAATTGATAGATTTTCAATGGAAAAATAGGGTGAAACTATTTTGAGCACCAACATTGGACTTGGCTCGGGGATGGGCACTCCCTGTGAGTGCCACAAGAAAAAAGGTAGACCAAGTGCTAAAAATATCCATTGGGTGATAGAGTCAGCTTGTAGAGCAAGAAACAGAGCCATCTAAAAAAATTGAACAGAGAGACTAGTAAAAATAGGTCACCAAGGACCAAAATGAGCAAAAAACACAAAAGACAAGAAACAAACAACCAACTATACACTTGTACAAAATATTTTTACCTTGATTATGGGAATCAATCCAAGAAATGCTTCAAATTCCTGCCATTAATAGGAAGCTCAAGCAATTCACCATCCAAGTCCTTTAAGAAGAAGGTATGTTCACCAATTCTAATATCAATGGAGTAAGGGCCCATCCATAATGAGTCAAACTTGCCATGCTTGCCCTTATCTTCATGCCTATTATCCCATAGTAGCACAAGATCTCCAACATTGAAAGCTTTGGGAGTGACCTTCTTGTCAAATAACTTCTTCAAATTTTCTCTGAACTTTACATGCCTCTGGTGGGATGCCCTCCTTTCTTCATCAAGTTCAACAATCTGGTTAATGTGAGCATCATAAGGACTTACTTCTTGATCCTCCAGTTGTTGAATGAACTGATATGAGGATAGTTGCATATGCAGGGGCAGCAAGGCCTGAGTTCCATACACCAACTCAAATGGACTCTTTCCAGTGGATCTTTTAAAAGTGATTCTTAGCCCAAACAACAAACTTCAACTATTCACCCCATTTTCTCTTGTTCAGCTCCAAGGTTCTTCTTGATAATCTTTAGAAAATTTTTATTACTAGACTCAACTTGTCCATTTCCTTGGGGATTGTAATTAGAGGCATATGTCAAGTTGATCCCATACTCTTTGCACATTTCCACTAGAGGTTTAGCCCTGAAACTCATGGCATTATCAACTACAATTTTGATTGCACTCCAAACCTACAAATGATGTGGTTCAACACAAAATCCATGAAAATTTGGTGTGTTTCCTTCTTGGTGGGGATTTCCTCCACCCATTTAGTAAAATAATCAGTGGCTACAAGAATCCACTTATGGCTAGCACTTGAAGGGTCTGAAATCTCACCAATGAAATCCATTCCCCATTGCTTGAATGGGGCTTCAATTGATATACAAGCTGCAAAGGCAGGGAGCCTAAAGCTTTTAGTCTTCTAGAGAAACACTGAAAACTCTCACATCTTCTAACCAACAAGGTTGTATCCTTGAAGAGATTTGGCCACCAATAACTAGCCCTCAGGATCTTGTGTGTTGTGACCCTTCCAGCAAAATGCCCCCATAAACTCCTCCATGGAGATCAAAATTATCTTGGGGCTTCATCTTCAGTAATGCACCTTAAGAGGACTCCCTCAAGGTTCTTCCAAGCTAACCCATAATCAGTAATGACATATTTATGGGAAGCCAACTTAAGAGCCCTTTTCTGGTTCTTACTTAAATACTCAAGGTAGTATAAATGTTTGAGATAAAAAATCACATCCTTGTACCTCAAAACTCATTAGTTTCTCAAAGACATCTACCCTTCCTTCTTACCTCATTTACCTCAATATTTTTCAAGTTTCTCTCAGCCATAAGCTTAGCCAAGCCCAAACCTCTCACCAACTTCATGGTTTGGATATCCATATCATATTCTTGCAACTTGTTCACCCATCTGCATCTTTTTCTTGAGACTTCCATCTCTGATAAGATGTCCTTCACCATGGTGTGGGGAACATAAGCAACAATTTAGAACTTAAAATGTAAGGCCTAAAAACCTTTGTTTCTTTTACCAAGGAAAATGCTTGTTTCTCCATAATAGTGTATTTCATCTCAGCCCCTATAAGGCCTTACTAAAAAAGGAAATTGGCCTCTCAGCCCCTTCATCATCTTTCTACAACAGGACAGATGCAATAGTGTTCTCTGAAGAAAAAGAAAATAGTTGGAAAGGCTTCTTATAGTCTGGAGCTACTAAACATAGGGCATGCTTTAATGCCTCCTTGATCCCATTGAAATCTTGGATGTAGCCTCTTCCCATTTGATGACCTGGTCCTTCTTTAACATGGAAGTGATTGGAATGGTCAACTCAGCAAAGTTTGATATGAATCTCTTGATGAAGTTTATCTACCCAAAGAAAGATTGAATTCCTTTCTTGGTTCTTGGAATTGGGACCTTGTTGATGGCCTCTACCCTTTCTGGATCAATCATCACCCCTTCTTGTGACACAATGTGACCAAGAAACTTTTCCTTCTACACTCCAAAATGGCACTTCTTTGGATTGAGTGAGATGCCATATTCTCTACATCTTATCAACATCTTCTCCAAGTGTAGCAAGTGATCACTTCTCTTTCTGAAAACAGTTACATCATCTTGATAAACAACAATAAACTCATTGATGTAACCAACAAAAGCAACATCCATTTCTCTTTGAAAGGTGGCTCTAGCATTCATCAAACCAAAGGGCATCCTAACATATACATAAGTCCCCCAAGGAGTAGTAAAGGTTATCTTGATCCTTTCTGATTCCTTCACCACAACTTGGTTATAACCAGAGAAACCATCTAAGGTGGAAAGAAACTCAGAACCAGTCACTAATTGCAGCATGTTTTCCATATTTGGTAAAGGATAATTATCCTTCATTGATGCTCTGTTTAGATTCCTAAAATCTCACACACAACTTGATGTCACCATTTTCTTTCTAACTGGTACTAGGTTTGCAACCCAAGAAGAATACCTTGTGGGCTGAATAATCCCTCCATCTCTTAGCTTCTTCAGTTCTTCTTGCATTTTGAGAGATAAGAGTGGATTGATTGGCCTCTATTTCTACCTAAATGGCTTTGCATTAGACTCCAAGGGAATCTCATGTTGAAATAGATCCTCTCTATATGCTTTTAATTTAGAATAGGTCCAAGCCATGTAATCTTGATATTTTTCAACAATTGGATGTATGACTACTTCTCCTCTTTGCTTGAGATTGCTTCCTAACCAAATTTTCCTTGGTTTTTCCTTTGTACCAAGATCATGCTCCTCAACATCCCTTGAGGCTTCCATATGTCTATTAATAATGCAATCAACATTATCAAAGTTTGATTCAAGAGCAACCAGCCCTCTAGGAATGGTATTAGTCTTTAGTTGGATGATGCCTTTTCCAAACAAGGTTTCTTTACCCTCTACTACACACACCATTGGCTCCCAATCAATATTTTGATCAAAAAACTCTCCTTTATTCTACAAAAATCTTTTGACCTGAGCATCATCATCAAAAACCTGCCAATGTTTAATGTTGTCAGGGATAGAGGGTCTTGTCAATACCTCAACATCATATTCACAATATGGGGACATTGCACAATTGTCAAAATGAGACCCCAACACTACAAGTTTTTCTACCAAGTCATTGAACTTCCTATCATGATGCACAATGTTGAATGAATCAAACATCTCAATGAAATCCCAAACTACATGCTTGTATTGTTTCATTCACTTTGATTTTTGTGGCATATAGTTTTCTGACTTGTTTTACAATTAATTCTGAGTCTCCTTTGACAATGATGTCTTTGACACCATATTTCCAAGAAATTCTTAAACCCAACAATAGTGCCTCATACTCAACAATGTTGTTAGTGCACTCAAAGTTGAGTTTGAAGGAAAAAACAAATTTTCTATTGACCTGGAGAAAGAAAAACAACACCAACACCATTTCCAAACTTGGAGCAAGCTCCATCAAACAATAAAGTCCAAGGAGAGCCCACTGCCTTTTCAAGACACTTGCATTCTTCAATCTTGTGCTCTTTTCCATCAGCAAATCCTATGAAGTTATCAACATCAACACTTGTGTACAATACCTCATAGGATGCATTGTTGGGATCCTCAATAAGGTGCAACATCTTCTTTTCCCCATACAACTTGACAAGGCTGCCCTCAATTGGGATGGTGGCATAGGACATATCCATTTGAACACTCCCACCAACACTTGCAGCCCACTTTCTAGATAACAACATACCCCACTTGGCTGGGTAGTCAACAATAACTACATCAAGTTTCAAATTCCTTCCTGGATAGGCTGCAAGTTGCACCACTAGACCCTTCACACACCCCACCACTGCACCTCTCTAGAATCCATAGTAGTGCACTTCCCATATGCATTGTTACTTTGATATTTAGTTCATTCATAACTTCCAAAGGCATAACATTGCATGATGCCCCTGAATCAAACATACAGTTGTGCAACAATCTATCCTTAATGATCAGGGTAGTGAAGAATGGATCCACATTCAGCTAAGAATCTACCAAGGATGTTCCCAAATAAACCTCAGGTGGTTCATCTAGCTCTTCTGATGCTGGTGGTGCCTCTAATTCTTCAATGACTAGTGGAGTCTCCACAATGTTTATATTTTTTCCTGGGCGTAGTCTTCTCCTCTTTCAGCCCCAAATACTCAAGAGCCCTCTTCTTGTGCTCAGGAATCCTAAGCAATTCAAAAATTGGAACTGAGATCTTGATCTGACTCAAGACTTGGCAATATCATAAGGGACAAACTTTGGCAAGGAAACATTGAAAGGAAGGTTGACACACTCATTAGATGGCACAGGATTTTTGACAACTTGGGCATGAGGCGGGGTATGATTTTTTTTGGGACAGCAGGGCCCTTGGTAGATGCATCTTTCTTAGGAGTCTCTTTAGGAACATTTGAAAGAAATGGAGTTTTTGGCTTGGCTTGAGGCCTTGTCCCTTTGACAACCCTACTTCTTGTGTTGTGTTCCTTTTCTTGAGCCACAACAACATTCATCAACAACTTCCTGTCCTCCTCATAGATGGGATGCCTCCATCATACTTCTTTATCATTAAAGCCCTTAAATATTCAAATTCATTATTGGGAAATTCAAAATCTTGTATAGTATCTACTTCTAAAGTATGAGAGGGAGGAAAAAAAGGTACCCAGTGAATGCAATCCCAAAAATCAGCAAGCGATTCTAGCACTTATCACTTTAGTTGAAGTTTCCCCTTGTTGTAAGCTTGTGGAGCAACCCACCATGTAGACATCATCATCATTATCATCATCAGCTTCTTCCTCTTCTTGCTGATCTTCCTCACATGGAGCATGGGGCATGAAACATCTGTCACACCAATCAATGACATCTGTCTCCTCCACAATGACAAACTTTGGCAGCCAAAGGATCAGGTACCATTCTATTTTCCCTAGCTTGGGACTGTCTATTTCCAAATCCAATAGGTCCCTTGCCTCTATCATCAGATCTTTGGTGATTTGTGAACTTGTCTTGGCCTTGTTGCTTGTGTTGACCTTGTGAGCTCTTGCCCAATTCCCTTTTCTTCCCGGGCTAATTTGTATGATATTTCTTTGACAGCCCTTGCCAAAGTTTTCACAACTTCCTCCAAATCAAGCAGCCTTTCTTGTCTGAGGTTTTTAGGTTAATTAGTTTTACACCCTCCCTTTTTGGAGGCTTTCCAATTGCCTTGATGTTATTCTCAATTTGCAGAGCCATGGTGAAGGCCTGCCTCAAATTGGTAGGGTTCTTGTCTCTCAAGTAATATGCAGCCTTTTTATCAAATGCATCTAAATATTTGATCAAACATGATTCATCACATGGCCTTATCCTAACAGAAATCTCCTCAAGGTCTTATTAAACCTTGTGTTGAAATCATGTACTGACTCATTAGGATTCTTTTTGATGTTTTCAAATTCTGATAAAAGAAACCTAGGGTCAATTCTATCACCATACTTGCAATCTAAATGCATTGCTCATCTCTATCCAAGAATCAATGGAATTATCTAGAAAAGCTTTATACCAGTCCCTTGCATCCTCTTCCAAAGTATGGATAAATAACTTGATATATACATCTTCATGTTCAATCTCAAAGTCTTCCATCATATTGATAAAAATATTTAGATGTTGATCACTAGTTATAGTGTTGTTTCCTTGGAACTTTGGTAGTTGTTCCTTACATCTTGAGGAACTGCATTTGGATAACCAGCCATCCCTACAAAATTTATAGGTCCAAAGGTATTTACAAAAATGGAGGTCTAGGTGGGGGTAGGGCCATGTTGTTTTGAGGAGGTGACCTGGAGGGGAGAAAAATTGATGAGGGACAAGAGGGTCTTTGAAACACAGGAGTATAACTTCCAAAATGGATATCCCCTAAAGGCCTTGTTTCTTGGAAATCCCTATCAACTTTTGAAAAGACAGAGCAGAATGAGAAGAAAACTTTTCAAAATCAAATGAAGGCCCCTCTCCAGATGGGGAATTTAATTCCACAAAAATACTACTTGATTCAGAATCACTTGAATAGCAGTCTTCAATGATAGGCGATCACTTTCATCAATGGAGATCCCTTTTCTTGTCTGCTGATCTCCAACAACTCTCCAGGATTTTCTTCCTTCTGACTTTGTTTTTCCTAGCTCTAGAAATAGTGTCCTAGTAGGATCTCTAGCAAAGAAAGATCTTCTTCCTTCCATCTTTGCAAAGTTTAGTAACAAAACTCACTTGACAGAGGTTAAGACACTGGTATTCATCAAGAAATAAATCAACAGGGAGTCACCACTAAGGATTTCCACCTTAGTTGTGCAAATGCACTAAAATATGATCTGTCAAATGTCTGTCAATACTAGAAACTAGAAATGGAAAGATATGACTCTTCTTTACTCAGATTTATCAATGAAACTTAGTGCAATAACTGTAGAAAATGGAAATATTACACATAGCATTTGTAACTTTGAAACTTCATACAGGCCTAAACACAGGATGATGCCTAAAAATATGTATTAGCACTTTGAGCATACAAGAAGTGTTTACTAGGGTCTAACATGAACTGTAATCACTATGTCCCACGATAATGAAGTGAGGTTTTGTTGATGGGATAAATAGATATGAACTGGAAGTGAATCAAAAAAATAGTCTCAGCAACACAAATCAATTCCCAACAATTTAAAATAGTCCCCAAAATGGCACCAAGTAGGTGTTGGTACCCAAATTGATTCTCCTTCAAAGTCTGAGTAGCATCACAGGTTTAGACAGGAAGCTTAGAGACAGATAGATCATAGTGAGTCATTTTTGTAGCCATGGGATGGGATCTAATTGGCCCTTTGTCACTCAGATGTGGAGAAATGGATAGCACCCATAAGAGGATTTGATCTATCCTCACTACTTTATGGTTGTGCCTTTCAACCAAGGTGAGAGGACCCTTTTGTAGCCTATTGTTTATGGAGGAGATGGGATTCCTTCCTTGTGAAATTTTAAGAAGACCTTGAAGAAAATATGATCAATACAACAAAAAACTAACTCTCATGAGTTGTCACTCTAGATAATGGAGATATTTTCTAAGCAAGGTTCAGGCCACTAAAGACAATGAAAACTTGATTGTTTCTACATGTTTTGGTAGTAAAAATTTTGCATTTGTATACACACATGACAAACAGGGGTAGTATGGGTATGATTAATTATTTTTGAATGAAATTTGGTGGGAGGTGAAGTAGGATAAAGTTGATTATACCAGACCTTTGGAGGGACTTTACAATAAAGAGCAACTTTACAACAAAAAGCTTTAGAAAAGTCAAGATGTTCCTTTAACTAGAAGGTGTGCTTCAATGGAGGCCCAAATCAGCACGTTTTCACATAATCTTTAAGACCCTAACACGAAGGCTCAAATTAGAGGACCCAATTAAAAACTATAGTTTCTTATTCAACCATGCCTAAGGTACACCCAAAGACTTACAGACAATCTTTATCAACAAATGACAGTGAATTGATTTTAAATCATTTATTTCTCATCCAAGATGAAGGATCTTCTTGAAATGAAATTGTAGATACCTTTAAACTATCATAGGGATGAGATCCTGTGTGATTTCACAAAAATTTTAGTATAAGATTGCAATAGGAATGAATAAAACTATTTGCAGACATTCTGAAACAAAGAAAACACTAATTTCTCAGAGTCAACACAAAATAACTCAAATTTGATTAAACTTATCAATAGGGGAAAGTTTCTAGAACAATCTCAGAGCTTTCAATGGTTGTACACTCACACCACCTTGACATGATCAAGTTTAATACAAAAGAGATATACAGTTTCTCAAACAGTCCCTCAAAAAGATGGGCTCTATCAAGCCTTTTCTTAGAAGATCAGTTCTAACCTCTAACACTCCAACCTTCCAACCTCCAACCCTTTTCATGGAAAAATTCATGCCATTTATATCATTTTGCAACAGATTTTTCCCCAAAAAAACCAAACATTGAGTGCACCAGTGCTCACCATGATCTCGATCGCGATTCCCAAAATCAAATCTATAAAAAGTTGTCAGGTGCTCAGGGGATCTCTCTTCAACATATCCCACATTCAACTCCCTCCTCTAGTAGATCATTCTTCTTTTAACTCACCAACCACTTCCACCCCTAATCTATCCAATCTAGTTCTTTGCATGCTCTGGGAAGAAAAAAATAAAAGATCAGATCGAGCCCAGAGGTCAGATCTCATCTTAATGGAAAAAGACATCCCCTAGATCTTCCTCACCAAACTTAGATATCAAATTTACTCCCCTTTCCTGTTTGGCATGTAAGAAATATCGAGAAATCATGAAGACTCACATCTCCAGGAGCTTTGGAGTGAAAATGGTGGAAAAAATCAGATATAGATGTACAAATTGCCATTGATTTCTACTTTGAATTTGGACCATCCATGTGGAGATCCACTTTAAAATGGGCTCATGGGTTCCTTTTTTCCTTTTACAACTTTTTGGAAAAATGTAAAATTTTCACATTTTGCTCCACACCTCTACCTTTGGGAAATGAGCTTACATGTTGTCCTAAGGTGGGCCCTAGAGGAACCACGGCCAAATTCTACTATTTCACCTCTTTTTTGGAAAAAGGAAAATTTTCCAAGTTTCCCCCATAGCTCTGCCCTTCCACTTCTAGTCCCTGATGTGGGTCCCAGTGGAACCACACTTCATTTTACACTTTTAACTCCTTTCTTCACAAAAGGGAAATTTTCCAAATTTCCCCAAAAGTCCACACCTCCACTGCATTGACCGGGGAAATTTTTTGACTATTCTCTGTCAGGTCTATGGGCCATTTTGATGCTTCAATCCTTTTGGTGACAAGAGGAAAAAATCCAAGTTGCCCCGATGGTCCGCCTCCCCGCCTTTTGACTCTTCAAACTGCCACGCATCACAATGGCGCATCTTGAGATGGTCCCCAAAATTTGAGAACTTGAATGAGCACGGGCTCACCACGTGTCTCGGGCCCTTTAAGAAGTTGTTGAAAAGTCTAAGGCAAGAAGACCGGCGGAGACCTCCACGTGTCATTATGGTGCAACTTCAAAGACCTCAAGGCTTCAAAATGACTTGGTGGGGCACACTTCCATTTTATAATTTTACTCCATTTTTCTAGAAGGAAAAACATCCAACTTGCCTCCGAAGGCCCACATCTCTACCTTTAACCTTGCCATGTGTCCTTTTGTGGGGTCAAAGTAAGACTTTTTCCTTGCCATTTAAAATTCACTTTAATCGAATCCTGGCGGGGCCGCGGGTGGGTTCAAACTTTTTCCAAAGTAGCCAAAAAGAAAAGTTCAAAAACAAACCCATCATGCCCCATTCAATCAGAAGAAGCCACGTAAGCACCAAAAGAACCAATCAGAATTGAGCGGAGCTACGGGACCAAATTTTCCCTTTTGCCAAAAAGGAAAAAAGTGACAAGTTAAAGCATTTTCCCGCCATCCCCTGGCCAACCAAAATAATCCACATTTCCTTTTTGATGCAAGGATGTAAATTTGACCGGAGAAATGCCGTCAAAAAACCGTAAAATGCAAAAGAATGACCATTCGAGCCTGGAGATGAAATTTTCTCCAAGGACAGAGAATTCAAAAATGTTACAAGGCTCAAATACATTCCTCCAAACTACATCCATTCATTTTTTCTCAAGTATTTAGGGAAAAATGACAAGGACAACAAATCTCAGCTATGGAAAATGGAAAACATGGGACAACTCAGTTTTACACCCAAATACTAGACCTTTTCCAAAAAATAGAGAAACAAAGAAACAACCATGGATCCATACGTGACCCTCGACCCATGAATGGATTGAATACGGAAACAAAAGGAATGCATGGACTTCTCAAGCACAACATGAGGAGATAATTTATGGTAGAGGCCATAAATTGATAGATTTTTTGCCGACCTTGTCGGATAGTCTATGTAGGTAATGATATAGCATGATCTATTCCTTCTTGTGGTTGGTGAAATAGAACCCACAAAATCAATAACCTATTTTTAAACAATTCTCGCACTAGTAATAGGTCTTAGAGGCATTTATTTCATTAACCTGGTTTCCCAAGTACTGACAAGTGATAAAATATAGGGTCTCCCACCACAATCTAGCAAGTAGAATCTTGCGAAGTGGCGTCTACTACATAGTGGCCACCTGCAATACCACCATGAGCTTCATCCATGATATCTGTGTGCTCATATTCTAGTACATAGTGGCATAATACTTCATCCCAACCTAACTTGTACAAGTCACCGTTAATCAACATATAGGGTGTCGTGTGTATAGCAAGTTGTTTCTTCTCTAAGGATTTCATTCCTTCTGGTGTCATACATGTCTCTGTACAAAGACAATAATGTCCTATGATTTTGATGGTGTGCGTTGTAACTTTTTGTATAAATGTGTAATGAGCATGGTATCTTCAATGTCCTGTGATTCTTCTCCTAACTGTATTCTAGATAAATGGTCCAGCCTAGAATTATTTTTTCTTGGGTTGACCACAACTATAAAATCAAATTCTTGAAATAAGAGTACCCATCTACATATGTGCCCCTATAAAATGATATTGTTTACCAAATAATTCAATGCAATATGATTTGTATAAATAAAAATGGCATGGCTAACATGTACTTGTCTTAATTTATGTAGTACATAGATCATTGACAAAGCTTCACATTATGTAGTTGTGTAATTATGCTCTCCAGAGTCATATTTATAATAGAAAAATAGATAGGATGATCTATAATACCTTCTCCCAGCTGAGCCAACACCACACCAATGACTAGGCTCAGAATCATCCACACATACATGAAATGGTTGGTCCCATGAAGGAAAGTGTAGAATAGGCGTGGTAGTAAGTTTCTACTTCAATGTCTCGAATGCACGATGCTGCAATTCTCCCCATTAGAAATTACCTTTTCCTTCTAGTAACTCCTCTAAAGGTGTGGAAACCTTGGCATACTCATGTATGAATTTCCTATAATACCCCTTGTGACCCAAGAATCCACGCACCTCACTTTGACCGGTAAAATCTTTTAGGCCAATAATGATTGCAACCTTAGCTAGATCATCAAAAATACCTTCCTTGAAAGTATGTGTCCTACCAAGATTCTAAATGGTGTAGCAAATATGTACTTCTTGATGTTCAAAGAGATACTCAACCTGTCCTAAATATTTCAAACATTAAGCATGTATTGTCACAATGATTCTTAATAAGTCCATACACCATCCAATCATATAAATAAACCTACAAGAAGTTGTGAGTAAAATATTTGAACTACTGAACAACTACGCATGAAAATATAGTAGGCACATTTTTCAGACCAAAAGGCATCACAATGATAGGAAAAGCTACCCCATTCAATAGTAAAATTAGTCTTTTCCTAATCCTCCTAGAAATCCTAACCTAATGATAACCAGATAATCCATCTCTAAACGAATAGATTTTATGCCCTGCAATGCCTTCTAGTATTTCCTCATTGAATGGTGTAGAAAAGGGATCAGTCACACATGCAACATTCAGCTCCCTGCAGTCCACATAGATCCTAATCTGACCATCCTTCTTGATCACTCGATCACCATTGACTAATCCATTTTGACTTGTCCAGGGGTTTTATAATTCCAGACTTCAACATTTTGTCAATCTCTTCTTTGACCTTTTTGTGCAAGTTGGGTTCATCCTATAGGGTCTCTTTCTAATGCTTACTGCATTTACCTTCCTTTAAGATTTATCTTCATCTCTCCTAATGATTTATGCACACCTTTAAGTTCATGGTACCCTAAGGGAATAAGTCCCGATAATCCTGTAGTAACTATAGACACCTATAATTTAACCCAAGCAATTCAAATATTAAAGTGCATAAATTATCCTTTCCCACAAATTGATGACATCGTCAATAAATGCTCACTTCCTCCTCTATCATTGTTAATAATCTACATTACACTAGCTAATTAATTCTTCTATCCAACAAATACACCAATTAACAAAGCTTCCAGCTAATTAATCCCCTTTTATCTAGACTAATTAATTATCTCCCTCTTCCATTAAATCAATAAATCATCATTTATTTTATTAAATCCTTCTCATAGTCTAAATCATGATAATTATTCCTCTAAAAATCATCTATAAGCTTCGCACACCTATTAATTAATCACTTTGGTTAATTAATAAATCCCCTCAAACCCCATGGGTCACTAAAGGACAAACTAAATTCTCCTAAGGTCGACTCAACCCTTTCTAAACCTTCCTTATCCACAACTAACCCAGCCTCTCTATTTATCCCACATGAAGAGGGATGTAGAGATTCTTCTATCCATTAGGGTATATAAGGATATCTCCTCCTACCTTTCTATTTACACCTACATTCCTATATGAGCATAGAGCATACACTATAGCCATTTATCATCTTTGAGCATTCTTCCATTAGAAGATCTTGCCTTATCCATTTCTTGTTTTTATCCACCCAAGTTTTGAATTCATATGGAGATATGTCAAATGGTCTTGTAACCATGATTTGAAAAGACTCCATTCTTAGAAACCTTGGGATTTCAAGCACATAATCAACTCTTTGATTTCTAGAGATCTACATAGGTTCAATCTCATCTTATTTTAGCATTCAATAAGAGATAGAAGTTAATTTGTTTAACATATTATCTTGAAATGTTCATTTCATGTTTAATGTAGAAATTTTGATAGGTTAGCTTTGTTTAAGCTCTTAGCATGATGATGCATAGGTTTATTTTAGCATTGTATTGAAGCTACTAGGTGTTAGTTTCAACTTTACTTACATTGCTAACTATTTCATGCATACATATGGCATGCCCAGTGGGACGTGTCCTTAGTACCTTAACATTCTAGTTCAAATTTTATTTCAAGATTTTGGCTAACCCTTGATATACACATATGGGAAATAATGTTAAATTTCTTAGGATTTTTCTAATATTTCATGTGTAAGATCTCATTTAGAGCTTTAATTCTAATGGTTTATTGTCAATTTCGAGCTAATATACTAAAATTTTGAGCACACAAACCCTAGCGCAGCACATTAAACAAGGAATAGGCACATTCTGATGCACACACACTCTTCTTGTATTGTACTTTATTCATCGTCGAGAAAATTTTTAGGTTGATGCACATACCCTAAGCTAGGCGTAGGAACACTAACCGTAGCACACACACCATTCTGTTGGCACATACATTCTATGTTTGTACCCTAGCGCACACCCATACCCCTACAGCATAGGAATATCATGGGTAGCACTGACACACTTTTTGAGTTTCCATACTAAATTTTATCTAACATTGGAGCACATGCCTATACGCCTGGCATGCACTCGATATCCCGGCATAGGCATCTCTCAGGGTGGCGCAGCGCACTTCAGATCTATATTTACACACAAGGTACAACCGCCCTAACCCACGCACACATGCCCTAAACCATATGTAGGTGCTTCAATATGGGTTAACATATTAATTTAAGGTTTTAGAATTTATTTCCTAAGGTGCTAACATCATCAAGGTTTTATTTTTGCATGGATATGCTAGACTAGACATTGGATAAACCTTGCATGTTTAATTATAAGAGTAAGGTCGTGTATGCTCTTCCCTCGCATCTTTTGGGTGATCTTGGGAATCATAAATGATTCTTATGTCTTTTATTTCTTTGAGAATGTGTTGAATGTCCAAATTGAGAAAAGATATATTTTGCATTTGAATTAAGTGTTTCCATTTGTTGATTTCTTGGATTTTGTATCGTGTATGCTCTTCTCTTGTGTCTTAGGGTGATCTTGAGAATCAGAAATGATGTTTATTATTTTCATGGAAAATTACTAATCCGTTGTGCAGAACCAAAAATGCTTGTCAAAGAAAAGGTGGCGTTGAAACAAAATTAAACTTTAAACAAACCACATCCAATTTAAAAAAGATAAAAAAACACACCATAATCATCACACTATATCTACAAGTTTGGATAAGGGTATGTCCCATCTGCTAAACACTAGGACATAAACCCTTTGGCATAATCCTTAAGATACAACAATGGGTGTGGTCATAGGAACCCCAAAGCAACATCCACATAAAAGGGAACCTTGTGGATGAAATGGAAAGTTCTCTACACAACCTACTTGACTACTATTACCATTTGTGAGATTTAGCATCACAAATCATCCATATCAGACCCCAGTGAGAGTACATGATGGACGCATTTATTTCCCATTGTTCTTGAAGTGGGTAAAGTAAAGCCAAGATACTCCTAAATTAGTCAGTGTGAATTTTTGGGTAAATTGAGCTCACTCTTTGATGACTTATGACACCTAGTTGAGTGAACCACCTAGGAAGCTATCTTTCACCAGTGGGGGTCCAATTCGACATCATCAAAGAAAATTTGAGTTGAGAGCTATTGTTTCATCACAAAACATGTGAAGCACTAATTTATCTTAGTTTTTCAATTTCCTAAGGCGGTGAAACTCGGCCAAAGTGAGGCCAACATTTTTCAACCCCAATTGATCTACTTCCTTCACTTTATTTTGAATTTTTTTATCAAAAGCAGAGTGACATGTTGTTGCAAATCAGCGGGACCCCTGGATGTTGATCGATTTCTAGTTTGATCATACTAGCATCCAAAGTGATTGCATAACATTGAATCCTTTCCCAAGTGTGGGACTTGCAAAATGAGAAAGGAATCTCTACTTTAGAGGTTGGTTCCTCAATTACTCTAGTCAAATTTATCACTTACAAGTTGAAAAGGTCTATATTCCTAACCCTACCCTAAATTCCAAAGGAGACAAAGATAGAAAATACAAAAACTAAAACTAATGCTAATAGGTGATGCACTAAAGGAGTGGTGAGCATTTTTACTTCAGTAGATTGACATAGTCCATAAAATGCAACAAAGAACCTCATGCACAAACCGATAATTGTAATGAAGGATCGAAAATTAACCAAACAACACAGGCAGAGGATGAAAACTAATCACAGAGGCATATTGTTATTTTCATCATCAAAATCACTTGCATTACACACCGAGAGGAAAAATAAATTTTCAGCTCTTAGAAAAGGTCCGATATTCCACCAAAATCACTTCCAAGGTGAGAAAGGGGACTGTAATACAAAAAAAAGTTCAACCCTTTGAAAATGAGCCAAATCGCTTTTACAAAGGTGTGGGGGCGAGCCTGGAGAGAGAAATGTGGGAAAACATGGAAGGGATTCAACCGTTGACTAAAATGCATTCAAAATAGCATGGGCATCCTTACGAGACTCCATCCTGACATTTTTAGCTATCTTTGGGAGTGAATGCGAGCCATTCTTCATTAAAAATGGTTGTTGAAATGTCATTTCTATCCATGACCATGTGCCGAGGTGTTTTTCAATTTTATCTCTCCAACCTCCATCAAAATGCAAAAAGACCCCGAGAATCTTGTAGATAATTTCACCAAATTTCCATTGATATAAAGAACATGAAAACTCGAGCTCAGACGAAAGATATGGCCATTTGAAGTTTTAGGGCAAAACAGGGCCAAATCGGGTTGGCGGACAAAAATTTGAATTTTTACACCTTTTTGGTCATTTGGAAAATTTTCCAAAATTTCGCCGTGCTCCGCCACTCTAGGTGCCACGTGGTGGCATCTCATTGGCCACGGGGCCTTTCTGGTAAAAATTTTCCCAAAAAACTCCGCAACAACCATAACTTAAAAAATACATGGAGTTAGGAGGAAAACTTTACCTTTACTCGAAAGCTGAGAAAGAGATCTATCTAATGGTGTCATTATTAGAAGGTTTTGAGTTCCTAAAAAGCAAAATATTATTTCGAGACACAAGAGAAGGAAAGATGAAAGGGAGTTAGCCACAAAATGAGCAGGGGGCACATTTTGGATAACAATTTTGGCAACTCAGAGGGGTCATCTGCCTGCTGGATGAAGTTACTGGGTTGCTGAAGTAATCCATTGGGCATGGAGTCAGTGATTTTCTGTCTGATACCCCAACTGACTATAACATTGCAAGGAGGAACATGGAATATCACCTGATGGAGCAAGGCCTACAAACACATTCCCGAAATAGCAAGCCTGTGCTAAAGCACTTAGGGAAAGAAAAACTAATGTACAGCAAAACAATGTGCACAAGAACTTGGAGGAATGAGAAAACTAAACTAATATGTACAAGGTGGAGTATTTCCTTCAGTAGCAATGCTTCAGATGGATTCCATTGACTGGAATCTGTAGTTCTTCACCATCCAATGAAGACAATTGGAAGGCATTGCTATCCTTACACTTTGTGACCATGTATGGGCCACTCCAAATGGCATCAAATTTTGAATGCTTTCCCGGTTTTTCTCTATCTGCATCCCATTTTAGCACTAGATCTCCAACTTGGAAGGATCTATTCTTGGCCTTTCTATCAAAGGTCTTCTTTATCAAAGCTTGATCCTTCTCCATTGCTTGGGATGCCTGATTCCTGATTTCTTGGAGCTCCATCAATTTTGCATATCTAACTTCCATGGGCTCAAAATCCAACAACTCCAACTATTTCATGAGTTCCAATGTTGGAAACTCAAGAGACATGGGTAAAATTGCCTCTCTCCCATAAACAAGCTTGAATGGAGAATTACCTGTAGATCTCTTGGGAGTTATCCTATCAGCCCATAAAGCTGATTTCAATTTAGTATGCCAAGACCTCTGATTTTCATCAAGAGTCCTCCTAATGATCTTCAACAAGTTCTTGTTTGTAGACTCAGCCTGGCCATTACCCTGAGGGTAATAGTTTGATGAAGTACTTAGGTAGATCCTGCTCTTGATAGCCCATTAGGTCACCTTGATCCGATGAATGCTAATGCATTATCTCGATATTATTGTAGCTGTGTATGCCAAACCCGGTTACTATTCCCTCATAGAAATCTAGGATACTAGCTTCATTTGCTTCCTTGAGTGCTACTTGCTTGATCCATTTGGTGAAGTAATGCTGTGGCTCATTAAAATCCACTTGTGCCCTTGGCTCGAATTGGGATTAATAACTCTAATGAAGTCTAAACCCCACCGCATGAATGGCTGGTCAACTAAAATTGGATGCAATGGAAGGGCAGCCACCTCTCTTTGCTCGTGAAAATGCACAATTCTTGCACCTCTTGATCCATGCATAACAATCATTGAAAATCTTGGGCCAATAATAACCAGCCCTCATGATCTTTAGAGCTATCACTCTTGGTGAAAAATTACCACCGGATGGTCCACCATGGAACTCTTCCAACACCCTATGAATCTAATTTGTACCAATGCATCTCAACAGTACTCCATTCACATCTCTTTTGAACAAAACACCATCAACAAGGGCATATGGGACAGCCTGCAATCTGAAGTGTCTTCTTTGGGTCTTGTTCATCTCTGGAGGACATAGGCCTATGCTTAGGAAGTGCATTATACTCTGGGTCCAGCAAGGGGTGGGGACACCATTATTTTCCTCTTGAGTGCTTCCTTGCTCATGGCTGTCTTGCAATGCCAAAACAACCTCCTTCTCATTGCATGCTTCCTCTTGTTTGCTTAAAATCAGCTGCTCACACAATCCTTTTCCTCTGACCAACTTGGTGACCTTGATCTCTATGTCATACTCCATGACACGAGTAATCCAACCTGCCCTTTTTTCATTCAAGTCTTTATTTAGGAGGAAGTCCTTAACTCCCGCATGAGAAACCAACAATTGAACCTTGTTGTTTGAGACTAAATGCTTGAACTTCTTCGAGCTTCGACATCGCAAGAACATGCTTCTCAATGAAACAATATCTCACCTCATAGTCCTCCGTGCTTTGGCTAAAGAAAGCAATTGGCTGCTCATAATTGTCCTTGTTCTACTTGTGTACCAAAATTGCAGAAATAGTATCATCACCCCCAAATGCATAGAGGATGAAATCCTTGGAGAAATCCAGGAGTTGACGAGAGTTGGGGCTTGAGAGATGGCTTCTTTGATTGCTTCAAAACTTTCCTTGCCTTCTCGCTATCCATTTGAAAGCCATGCTTTTCTTTAACATCTTGGTGATAGGCCTGACAAGGGCTGCAAAATTTGGGACAAACCTCGAACAAAATTTATTCTCCCCAAGAAAATTTGAAGGGACTTCTTGTGGCTTGGCAATGTTAGTGCTCTTATGGCTTCAACTCTTTCTGGATCAATTTCTAATCCTTCTTTGGAGACAATGTGACCAAGGAGCTTTCCTTCATGGGCTAAGAAAATACATTTTTTAGGATTCAAGGAGACTCCAAATCTTCTACACCTTTGGAACACTTGTCTCAAATGAGAGAGGTGGTCTGCTGCATTTTTTGAAAAAACAATGATATCATCAAGATATATCAACACTATGTTGTTAATCAAACCTTTGAACACCATGTCCATTGCTCTTTGGAAGGTAGCTCCAGCGTTGGACAGCCCAAATGGCATTTTCCTATATGCATAAGTTCCCCATTTGGTTGTAAAGGCTGTCTTGAACTGATCTTCTTCCTTCACCATAATCTGATTATACCCTGAATAGCCATCAAGTAGTGAAAACCTTTCGGAGCCAGCAACAACTTGCAAAATATGCTCCATGGAAGGTAGTGGGTAATGATCCTTGAGAGATGCTCTATTCAAATCTCTGAAGTCAACACATAATCTGATTTCCCCACTCTTCTTTCTAACTGGGACCAAGTTGGCAACCCAACTAGAATGCTTGATAGGGAATATGATTCTTGATTCTATCAACTTATCCAATTCTTTCCTCATGAGAGGCTCCATGTGTGGATTGACTGGTCTTTGTTTTTGCCTGATGGGCTTAGTACTTGGGTCCAATTCAATGGTATGTTGAGCTAACTCGGGATTGAAACCTTTCAAATCTTCATAGCTCCAAGAAAACACATCAGGGAATTCTTGACAAAGTTGTATGAACTCATACCTTTCTTGCTCAGTTGTCATCTTACCAATTTGGAGTGATTTACCTCTTTCTACTGAGATGGACACTGAATCTTCTCCCTTCACTTGGATGTTTGCTTTCTCCTTCCTAAACTGATCATTAGGATTGAAAATGGACTCCAAAGTAATAAGTCCCTTTGGTAGTTTGTTGGTTCTCAGCTGCACCACTTGGTCACCATACTGCTGCTCTAACTTTTCCTGATTTTTGGCTGAGAATTCAGCCTCTTCTTGCAAGAAATGGATGATTTGCTGATCATTTTCAAACACTTGCCAACTTACATTGTTATCTGGCACTGAAGGCCTCACAATCACATGGATGTTTGGCTGTACCTTATCTTTTTGAATGCTTTCAACAACGTCAAAGGCTGCCCCAACTACTGCAAGCCTGTCAACAGCTTGGTTCTCTTTCCTAGGAATGGATTTGATGCCAAAACCCTCAAAATCTTTAATGAGGTCCCACACTCTGTTCTTGTAGCACTTGAGTAGATCATTCTTGATAAAGATGCTGCCCGACTTGGTTGACAATCAACTCACTATTACCAATGACTTGCAAGTTATTTATTCCTCTCTTGATTGCCCAATACAAAATCCTTGCACTACAAGGCTTCATATTCAAAAGCAGTTTGTTAGAGCATGCAAACTGAAATCTAAAAGATGAATAATACTTAACTCCTTGAGGTGAGACCAACATGGCTCCCCTCCTACACCTTGTGTACTCCTTGATCCATCAAAAACAATTGCCATACCTCATTGTCATCCTTGTGGTCCGGCTTGGTGATGCTAGGAATAGGATGATTTTCTTCATGCATGCAATAGACTCCTAACTCGATTCTTCTATTTCTTGTTAAGGATCAAAAGCATGCACCTTGTTAGCCCATTCATCAAGAGTTAAATCGGGATACTTCCTACCTTGGTGTCACTTCATCAATGCTTCGGTGATCTTCTTGATCAAACGCTAAACAATTGGCATTAATCGACTTGGAGTGTAAGGCTTAGATTTCTAGGTTGATCATACTAACATCCAGTGTGATTGCATAACATTGAATCCTTTCTCCAAGTGTGGGACTTGAAGAGTGAGAAAGGAATCTCCAGAGAAGGCTGGTTCCTATTCCTCTGTTCAGATGCACACGAAATATACAGAGGGTTTTCTTTTTTTAAAACCTAATCTAATCTGCCAAGGAGACAAGGTAAGAAAATGCGTAAAAATAAATCTAAACTAATGGAGGTGATGCACCGAGGAATGAAGAACACTTATTTTGCCAATAAACACAGACCACTTGAATGTGATACAAGATCATGCACAAATGACAGAAACTGCAGTAAAAGACCAGGAGGATGCAAAATGAACACAGAGAGGGTTGAGAATCATCCACAGACATGTATTACTTGCTCCAAAGATTGATACAATACACTCAGAATGCTAAGAGGTAGAATAGTATTACAGCTTCAAATGAGAGGTTCGAACTCCACAAATTTTCCCGAGGAAAAAAAAGGGAGAGGCAAAACAAAAAAATGTTCCACCAAAAGAAGCTCCTCTTTACAATATATAGAAAGAAAATGAGAGAGGAAAGAGAGGAGGGAAAGCCAAATCTACCCCAACCATCTCTAGGTTGCATTCAATTCGTCCATCATGGCAGAAGCGGCGGATCTCGCAAAACGGGCGGGCGCCAATGTAAGAAGCGAACGTCTCGCTGCATTAAAGTTGTTTGTTGAAGCATTACTTCTGCTTGTTATTTCGTGCCAGAGGCGTTTCTCAATTTTCTCCCTCCAAACTGCACCAAAATTCGAGAATAACCCCAGAATCATGTAGAGAATTTCATGAGCTTTCCGTTGATATAAAGAACGTGCAAATCCGAGCTTTGGATCGAAAGATATGTCGATCTGAAGATTTAGGGCACGGAACAGTCGAAAACGGATTTTGAAATATTTTCCCGCGCATTGCCACCTGACGCCACGTGGCATGCTCGATTCACTGGATAATTCTCTCTTCTCTACTTTTCGGCGGGCTTTGCTTTGAAATTTCTGTGGGCCCTAGCTGGGACACGTGGCACTATCCCATAGGTTCGGATCGGTGCTCGAAAACTCACCCTTTGACTTTTTTGACCTTTCTCCTTGTGACACGTGGCGTGATTTTATTGGTTCTCGGCCCTGCCGGCTCTTTCGCGCCCTTCGCGTCTATTTGGCCCAGATGGCACAGTGCTCCTTGTGCTGATTTCGGGCGAACCGGCCGGTTCGCGTCCATTTGTCCCAAATGTCCCAGTTTGTTTCGGACTGCTTGGCCCTTTTTCACCCGGTTCGGCTGGTTCGCGCCTTTTTGGCCTGCTTGTCCCAATTTGTTTCGGACTGCTTGGCCCTTTTTCACCCGGTTCGGCCGGTTCGCGCCTTTTTGGCCTGCTTGTCCCAATCATTTTGATCGCTCGCTCATTTCGGCCGACTCGGCCGGTTCGGGCCTTTTTGGCCCAAACGTCCTGAGCAACACTTAGCCAATTTTTCTTCCTCCTTCGGCCGGATCGGCTTTTCGCGCCCGCCGCGTACTTCTGGCCCGATTGTCCCAAATGCAATTTGGGCCACCTGGAGGCTTTTCGGCCGATCCGCGCCTTGACGTCCCAAATGTCCCAGTTGCTCCCTTGAGCAGGACTTAGCCAATTTTTACACTTTTTCCTGGATCAACCTATTTGCCTTTCTGCAACTTTTTCGCATTTTCTCAGAGCTTGCTCCCTCCTTCTTCGGCCTGGGGAGTTAGAAAATTTCCTGAAGGGACCCTAGAAACCTGATTTTTGCTCTGAATCAATCAATTTTCTTGGGATTTGGATATTCTGATGCATGTTATCAAAATTACCCTGGGGGGGTGAATTTTGGATAACAATTTGGCGACTCAGCGGGATCATCTGCCTGCTAGATGAAAAGACCAGTTACCTGAAGCAATCCATTGGGCATGGAGTCATCAAATATTCTGTTAGAATCCAAACTGACTCAGAATGTGCGAGGAGGAAGATGGAATGTGACCTGATGAAAGCAAAGACATGCTAAACATCTCCATGGATGCAAAAAGTCAAAAGGCACTTAGGGAAAACAAAACTAACCTACAGCAAAACAATGTGCACAAGCACTTGGAGGAAAGAAAATCTAATCTAGTATTTACAGATGTAGTGAACCTCCCTCTAGAAGCAACGCTTGAGATAGATTCCATTTACTGGAATCTGCAGTTCTTCACCATCCAATGAAGCCAATTGAAAGCATTGTTGTTCTTGCACTTTGTGACCATGTATGGGCCACTCCAAATGGCATCAAATTTTGAATGCCTTCCTGGTTTTGCTCTCTCATTCCACATCCCATTTCAATACTAGATCTCCTACTTGAAAAGATCTATCTTTGGCCTTCCTATCAAAGGTCTTCTTGATCAAAGCCTGATCCTTTTCCATTGCTTGGAATGCCTGATCTCTGATTTCTTGCAGCTCCATCAATTCTGCATATCTCACCTCCATGGGCCCAAACTCTAGCAACTCCAGCTGTTTCATGAGTTCCAACGTTGGCAACTCAAGTGACATGGGCAAGATTGCCTCTCTTCCGTAGACAAGCCTAAATGGAGAGTTACCTGTGGATCTTTTGGGAGTTATCCTATCAGCCCATAAGGCTGATTTCAGTTTGGTATGCCAAGCTCTCTGAGTCTCATCAAGAGTCCTCCTAATGATCTTCAACAAGTTCTTGTTTGTAGACTCGGCCTGGCCATTACCTTGAGGGTAATAGTTTGATGAAGTGCTCAGTAAATCCTGCTTGACAGCCCACTCACACTTTAGATCCAATGAATGCCAATGCATTATCAGAGACTATTGTAGCAGGTACACCAAATCTGGTAGTTATTCCCTCGTAAAAGTCCAAGATGCTAGACTCATTCGCCTCTTTGACTGCTACTGCTTCTGTCCATCTGGTGAAGTAGTCTCAGTGGTCACAAAATCCATTTGTGCCCTTGCTCGAATGGGATTGATGACTCCAATGAAGTCCAAACCCCATTGCATGAATGGCTGGTCAACTGAGATTGGATGTAATGGGAGGGCTGCAAGTCTCTCTTTTCCTATGAAGAATGCACAATTCTTACACCTCTTGATCCATGCATAGCAATCACTGAATATTTTAGGCCAATAATAACCAGCCTTTATGATTTTCAGAGCTGTCACTCTTGGTGCAAAATGGCCACCAGCTGGTTCATCATGAAACTCTTTTAATACCCTTTGGATCTGACCTGTGTTAATGCATCTCAGCAGCACTCCATTCACGTCCTTCTTGAACAAAACTCCATCAATGATGGTATATGGAATAGCCTGCAACCTGAAGTGTCTTCTTTTTGCTTTGCTCATTTCTAGAGGGCACATGCCCGTCTGTAGGAAATGTATCATATTCTGAGTCCAACAGGGAGTGGACACATCATCATTTTCCTGTTTTTGATCATCTTGTAATAGCAGGACAGCGTCTTCTTCATCTTCTGGGTTGTCTGGTTGTTTGGAAGCGAGCTGCTCACACAAACCTTTGCCTCTTACCAGCTTGGTGATTTTGATCTCAATGTCATACTCCATGACACGGGTGATCCATCCTGCCCTTTTCTCATTCAAATCCTTGTTGAGGAGGAAGTCCTTAACCCCAGCATGTGAGACCAGCAATGGACCTTGTTGTTTGAGACTAAATGCTTGAATTTCTTCAAGCTCCTGATTACTGCAAGCACATGTTTTTCAATAAAAGAGTACCTCAACTCGCAGTCATTTAGGCTTTGGCTGAAGAAGGCAATCGGCTGTTCATCATTATCTTTGTTCTGTTGTACCAGAATGGCAGAAATAGTGTCATCACCTCCAAATGCATAGAGGATGAAATCCTTGGAAAAGTCTGGGTTGATGAGAGTGGGTGCCTGGGAGATGGATTCTTTGATTGCTTCAAAGCTCTCCTTGCCTTCTGCCATCCATTTGAAAGCCATGCTTTTTCTTAACATTTTGGTGATGGGCTTGACAAGGGCTGCAAAATTTGGGACAAACCTCCGAACAAAGTTTATCCTTCCCAGGAAACTTTGAAGAGCCTTCTTGTGACTTGGCAATGGTAGAGCCCTTATGGCTTCAACCCTCTCTGGATCAATTGCTAATCCTTCCTTGGAGACAATATGGCCAAGGAGTTTCCCTTCATGTGCAAGAAAGATGCACTTCTTAGGATTCAAAGACACTCCAAACTCTCTACACCTCTGAAACACTTGCCTGAGGTGAAAGAGGTGGTCTGCAGCATTCTTTGAGAAGACAGTGATATCATCTAGGTATATCAGCACTATCTTGTTGATTAAGCCTTTGAATGCCATATCCATAGCTCGCTGGAATGTTGCTCCGGCGTTCGACAGTCCAAATGGCATCTTCTTGTAAGCATACGTGCCCCATTTAGTTGTGAAGGCTGTCTTGAACTGGTCTTCCTCCTTCACCATAATTTGATTGAAGCCTGAGTATCCATCAAGTAGTGAAAATCTTTCTGAACCAGCTACGACCTGCAATATTTGCTCCATGGAAGGGAGTGGATAATGGTCCTTAAGAGATGCCCTATTGAGGTCTCGGAAGTCCACACACAACCTGATTTCTCCGCTCTTCTTCCTGACCGGAACCAAGTTCGCAACCCAGCTTGAGTGCTTGATAGGGAATATAATTGCTGACTCAATCAGCTTGTCCAGTTCTTTCCTCATGAGAGGCTCCATGTGTGGATTGACTGGTCTTTGTTTCTGCCTGACAGGCTTAGTATTTGGATCCAACTCGATGGTATGCTGAGCTAAGTTGGGATTGAAACCTTTCAAGTCTTCATAGCTCCAAGCAAACACGTCAGGGAATTCTTGACAAAGCTGTATGAATTCATACCTTTCTTGCTCAGTTGTCATTTTTCCAATTTGCAATGGCTTGTTCTCTTCTACCAAGATGGATACCGAATCTTCCCTCTTGACCTGAATGTTTGCTTTCTCCTTTCTAAACTGATCATTGGGGTTAAAAATGGACTCCAAGGTGATAAGTCCCTTGGGCAGCTTGTCAGTTCTCAGCTGTATCACCTGGTCACCATATTGTTGTTCCAACTTCTCTTGATTCTTAGCTGAGAACTCAGCTTCTTCTTGCAAGAAGTGGATGATTTGCTGGTCATTCTCAAATACTTGCCAACTGACATCGTTATCCGGCACTGAAGGCCTCACAATCACGTGGATGTTTGGCTGTACCTTGTCTTGTTGAATGTTTTCTACAATGTCAAAGGCTGCCCCTACTGCTGCAAGCCTGTCAGCAGCTTGATTCTCTTTCCTAGGAATGGCCTTGATGCCGAAACCCTCAAAATCTTCCATGAGGTCCCACACCCTGTTCTTGTAGCATCTGAGTAGATCATTTTTGGCAGCATGTTGTCCCTTGACCTGATTTACAATCAATTCACTGTCCCCAAAAACTTGCAAGTTCTTTATTTTTTTTTTGATTGCCCAATGCATCCCCTGCACCAAGGCTTCATATTCAGCAGTGTTATTGGAGCATGCAAATTGAAACCTAAAAGCTGAATAATACTTTACTCCTTGAGGTGAAATAAGCACGGCTCCCTCCTCCTGCACCTTGTCTACTCCTTGATCCATCAAAAAGCAGCTGCCATACCTCATTGTCATCCTTGTGGTTTGGCTTGGTGATGCTAGGAATAGGTTGACTTTCTTCGTGTATACAATAGACTCCTAGCTCAGATTCTTCTATTCCTTGATAAGGATCAAAAGCATGCACCTTGCTTGCCCATTCATCAAGAGTCAAATCTGGGATACTTCCAACCTTAGTGTCAGCTTCATCAGTGCTAGGGTGATCTTCTTGATCAAATGCCGAGCAATTGGCATTAATCTGACTTGGAGTATAGGGCTCAATGTGGAAGTTTGCAATAGGTTCTGATCTAATTGTGGCCTTAGTTCCATACCTTGTTCTGAATAGCATGTGAGACCAATCAGCGGACAAATATCCCCCAATCTTGGCTGTGAAGTCCCTTGACAAGCATAGGGCAAAGAGTGGTGGAAGGTCTATGACTGATACATCTTGTAAGACAACAACATTTGGACATGCATGCAAGGTAAGACTCAAATTTCTAATCACTCCAACTGTTGCTATTGCTGTCCCATCCAGCTGCACTACTCCCTTAGATGTTATTTCATATTGGAGCCCTAACTGATCAGCTATCTGTTTAGGCATTACTGAGCTACTTGCCCCGGAGTCTATCATGCAATTATGCACTAGCTGATTTCCAATGATTAACGAAACATAAAAAGGGGGGGGCTTCAACATTTTACCTTGTTGTGCTCCATGATTTCCTTCAGGCTGGGCAGCATTTGTAAGCACTTTGTCTTGCCTCTGAACCTGCTGATTCGAAGTTGGCCAGTCCTTCATAGCAGCTTGCAGCAGATCTCTTTGGCCTGGGATGGATAGGGATTCCCACATAGATATATTGACGTTTGTCTTCTTCATCTGATCAATGATACTGAATGGTGATGAAGGATCTCTCTGCTGTCCTTTGGTTTGCACATTTATTCCTTGTATGTGGGCAGCAACAGCTGGCATTTGAGTTGGCCTAGGGGCTGTTCTTGGCTGCCCTTGTGCATTTGAAACTGGGTTTTGCTTGCCAATCATTTGTGGAGCTGTGGAAGGTTGTGGATTGGCTGGGGCTAATGGCTGTTCTTCACCCAAATTTCTCCTTTTTGACCTTGTGTTGGCTGCAACACCTTGAGAGACTGCCTGATTCATACCACAGAAATCCTCTGCCTGCCAATTTACCAATGTGGTGTCATTTGGGGCAGATTGCTGCTGGAATGTTTCTTGTTGTTGGCCGTTTTCTTGATTGCTTTCACCCTCCACACCAGTAGTTGTTACCATTAAAGCTTGAGTTAAAGCACCATTGTAGCACATGGATTGGTTATGGGGTTCATTACATGGAAAACACCAATCATACTCTTGGGCAATGTTGTTTTGTGCTGGTACTAATGCCTTAGAGGCAGATATGGCATTTGGATTATAGGGCTGGAAAGGTCTATTGACAGGAGGCCTTGTTTGATTCATATTTGTGGCTGGATTAGGTGGTCTTTGAGGCTGGTATGGCTGCCTATTAGGTTGAGCTTGAGGCTGATACGAAGGTCTAAAACCTTGAGCTTGCTGTCTCTTGAGTGTGACCAGCTCATTACCTAAATTTTGCAGTTGCTTCATGACTTCTTGAAGCTCATTTGGGGCACTTGGAGATGAAGTGGAAGCTTCATTTGAACTCTGATTTCTAGGAGTGGGAGAAGGAGCTAAGACAGGTGCCTGACTAGTACTTGGGCTCTCTAAACTTGGATATAATGGCATTGGAGGCCTAGGAGCTAGCTTGCCAGCTTGAATCAGACAATTTTCAGCTCTAATGGCAATACTATAAGCAGCAGGGATAGTTGTGCCTCCCATAGATTGAACCAACATAGAAATATCAGAATTTAAAGCTTTAAGGTAATATAGAAAAGCACCTTCTGCTGTTGGCCTGACTGCTACTGGAATTCTATCCCAAGATCTTTGAAATCTGAAGTTGAAGTCAGTTAGCTGCTCATTGGAAGCTCTCTTGATGGTTGTCAGCTGCTCCAAAAGAGACAAGTTGTCTCCCTTCTCTCCAAATTGATTATGAAGTGCAATACACAGCTGATTCCAGTTCGTGATAGAAGCAGCTTCAAGGCTCCTAAACCATTGCAATGCCTTCCCTTTGAATGAAGACGCCAGCAATTTGACAGCTACTTGCATCTCGTTAATCTCATGGATTGCACAAATGTTAGCAATGTCCTTGACATGATCACCAGGAGTGGTCTGATTTTCTCCAGTAAAGTATGGAATGTTCTTCAGTGCTGCAACTGGGATTGGATTTTGTGCATTGAGAGCAAGTGGGCTGCTGCCTGTGAAGTTGACATAGGGGTTTACTGGTTGCGCCATTCTGATTGGTCTTAAAACCCTTGTATATTGAAAGAAAGGCCTGTCAGGTGGAGGAGTTGAGAGAGTTCTGTTTGGTGGAGATGGAGACCTTTGAATCCTTCTTCCTCTTTGCCTTCTTCTTGGAGATAATTGCAGGTATTCAAACAACACCTCCTCTTCTCCAACTCTTGACCTTGTGATTCTTCTCATAAGCTTTTAGGCCTGTACTGCTGAAACCAGTTGATTCTTCCCCTTGGAGTCGCCAGATATGCAAATAATAGCTCTTTTTAAGCAAGAAAATTGTAGCAGATGCATATCAACTTTGCTACAATAAAAATGAGACCTCTAGGTCCCACCGGGCGTGCCAAAACTGTTAGTGCAAAATCACAGCACCCCTGGATGTTGATTAGATTTCTAGGTTGATCATACTAACATCCAGTGTGATTGCATAACATTGAATCCTTTCTCCAAGTGTGGGACTTGAAGAGTGAGAAAGGAATCTCCAGAGAAGGCTGGTTCCTATTCCTCCTGCTCGATGCACACGAAATATACAGAGGGTTTTCTTTTTTTTTTTTTAAAACCTAATCTAATCTGCCAAGGAGACAAGGTAAGAAAATGCGTAAAAATAAATCTAAACTAATGGAGGTGATGCACCGAGGAATGAAGAACACTTATTTTGCCAATAAACACAGACCACTTGAATGTGATACAAGATCATGCACAAATGACAGAAACTGCAGTAAAAGACCAGGAGGATGCAAAATGAACACAGAGAGGGTTGAGAATCATCCACAGACATGTATTACTTGCTCCAAAGATTGATACAATACACTGCAGAATGCTAAGAGGTAGAATAGTATTACAGTTCAAATGAGAGGTTCGAACTCCACAAATTCGCCTGAGGAAAAAAGGGAGAGGCAAAACAAAAAAATGTTCCACCCTGAAAAGAAGCTCCTCTTTACAATATATAGAAAGAAAATGAGAGAGGAAAGAGAGGAGGGAAAGCCAAATCTACCCCAACCATCTCTAGGTTGCATTCAATTCATCCATCATGGCAGAAGCGGCGGATCCTGGCAAAACGGCGGGCTGCCTAACAGAAGCGGCGAACTGTCTGCTGCATTAAAGTTGTTTGTTGAAGCATTACTTCTACTTGTTATTTCGTGCCAGAGGCGTTTCTCAATTTTCTCCCTCCAGACTGCACCAAAATTCGAGAATAACCCCAGAATCATGTAGAGAATTTCATGAGCTTTCCGTTGATATAAAGAACGTGCAAATCCGAGCTTTGGATCGAAAGATATGTCGATCTGAAGATTTAGGGCACGGAACAGTGAAAACGGATTTTGAAATATTTTCCCACGCATTGCCACCTGGACGCCACGTGGCATGCTCTGATTCGCTGAATAATTCTCTCTTCTCTACTTTTCGGCGGGCTTTGCTTTGAAATTTCTGTGGGCCCTAGCTGGGACACGTGGCACTATCCCATAGGTTCGGATCGGTGCTCGAAAACTCACCCTTTGACTTTTTTGACCTTTCTCCTTGTGACACGTGGCGTGATTTTATTGGTTCTCGGCCCTGCCGGCTCTTTCGCGCCCTTCGCGTCTATTTGGCCCAGATGGCACAGTGCTCCTTGTGCTGATTTCGGGCGAACCGGCCGGTTCGCGTCCATTTGTCCCAAATGTCCCAGTTTGTTTCAAATTGTTTTTGCCCGGTTCGCTGTTCGCGCCTTTTTTTTGTCCCAATTTGTTTGATCCTGGCCCTTTTTCACCTGTTCACTGGTTCGCGCCTTTTTGGCCTGCTTGTCCCAATCATTTTTGACTGCCTGTGCTCATTTCGGCCGACTCGGCCGGTTCGGGCCTTTTTGGCCCAAACGTCCTGAGCAACACTTAGCCAATTTTTCTTCCTCCTTCGGCCGGATCGGCTTTTCGCGCTGCCACGTGCCACTGCCCGATTGTCCCAAATGCAATTTGGGCCACCTGGAGGCTTTTCGGCCGATCCGTGCCTTGACGTCCCAAATGTCCCAGTTGCTCCCTTGAGCAGGACTTAGCCAATTTTTACACTTTTTCCTGGATCAACCTATTTGCCTTTCTGCAACTTTTTCACATTTTCTCAGAGCTTGCTCCCTCCTTCTTCGGCCTGGGGAGTTAGAAAATTTCCTGAAGGGACCCTAGAAACCTGATTTTTGCTCTGAATCAATCAATTTTCTTGCCAACTATACCACTCCTTTGGATATGGTTTCGTCTTCAATTCCCAACCGATCAGCTATTTGCTTGGGCATTACTAAACTACTTGCCTCGGAATCAATCATGCAATTGTGTACTAATTGGTTCCCAATGATCAATGAAACATAGAATGGAGGGGGCTTCAACATCTTACCTCGCTATCCTCCATGATTCCCCTCAGGATTGGGCAGCATTTGTGAGCACCTTCTCTTACATTTGGACTTGTTGATTTGAAGTTGACCAGTCCTTCATGGCAGCTTGTAGAAAATCTCTTTGGCCTGGGATAGATAGTGATTCCAACATTGATATGTTTACATTTTTCTTCTTCATATGATCAATGATATTGAATGGGGATGAAGTATCCTTTTGTTGTCCCTTGGCCTACACATTCATCCCTTGTATATGGGCAGCAACAACTGGCATTTGAGTTGGCCTAGGAACTATTTTAGGCAGTCCTTGTGTGCTTGGGATTGCATTTTGCTTTCCAATAGTTTGTGGAGTGACAGAAGGTCGTGAATTACTTGGGGCCAATGGTTGTTCTTCACCCAAATTTCTCCTCTTTGACCTTGTGTTGGCTGTAACACTTTGGGAAACTATCTGGTTCATGCCACAAAAACTTCTTCCTGCCAGTTTACAAGTGTGGTATCATTTGGAGTTGATTGTTGCTGGAATGTTTCTTGTTGCTAGTCATTTCTTTGACTACCTTCACCCTCCACACCAGTTGTTGTCACCATTAATGCTTGATTCAAGGCACCGTTGAAGCACATGGACTAGTTATGAGGTTCATTGCATGGGAAACACCAATCATACTCTTGAGCCATATTGTTTTGTCTCGGCACTAATGCTTTAGAGGCAGATGTAGCATTGGGATTATAGGGCTGAAATGGTCTCATTGGTGGAGGCCTTGCTTGATTTAGATTTGTAGCTGGATTGGGTGGTCTTTGGGGTTGATATGTCTACCACTTAGGCTGAGCTTGAGGCTGGAAGGAAGGTCTAAAACCTTGAACTTGCTGCCTTTTGAGCGTAACCAGCTCATTACCTAGATTTTGCAATTGCTTCATGACTTCTTGAAGTTCATTTGTGGCACTAGAAGATGAAGTGGAAGCTTCACTTGAATTCTGAATTCTAGGAGTGGGAATAGAAGCTAAATTAGGCACTTGGCTAGTACTTGGGCTCTCTAAACTTGGAAATAATGGCATTAGAGGCCTAGGAGCTAGCTTGCCAGCTTGAATCAAATGATTTTCAGCTCTAATGGAAATGCTATAAGCAATGGGGATAGTTGTGCCTCCCATGGATTGAATTAACATAGAAATATCAAATTTAAAGCTTTAAGGTAATAAAGAAAAGCACCTTCTCATGTTGGCTCTGACTGCCACTGGAATTCTCTCCCAAGTCCTTTGAAATCTAAAATTAAAATCAGTCAGCTACTCATTGGGAGCTCTTTTAATAGTTGTCAGCTGCTCCAAAAGGGACAAGTTGTCTCCCTTTTCCCCAAACTGCTCATGGAGGGCTATGCATAGCTGATTCCAATTTTGAATAGAACTCCGAGGCAAGACTTCTAAACCATTGCAAAGCTTTCCCTTTGAATGAAGATGCCAACAGTTGACAAAGAATTCTTGCTCATTGATCTCATGGATTACACAAATGTTAGCAATATCCTTGACATGATCACCAGTGAGGTCTGATTTTCTCCAGTGAAGTATGGAATGTTCTTCAATGCTACAACCGGGATTGGATTTTGTGCATTGAGAGCAAGTGGGCTCTCGCCAAAGAAATTGACATAGGTGTTGTTTTGTGCCATTCTCGATTGGCCTTAAAATCCTTTGTTGATTGAATGAAAGGCCTACCAGGTGGAGGAGTTGAGAGAGTTCTATTTGGTGGGGATGGAGACCTTTGGATTCTCCTCCCACTTTACCTTATTCTTAGAGATAATTGCAGATATTCAAACAACACCTCTTCTTCTTTAGCTCTTGACCTTATAGTGATTCTTCTCATGAGTTTTCAGGTTTGCAACCAAGTTGATTCTTCTAAAACGAGCTGATTCAAAGTAAGAAACTTGCAACAAATGCACATCAATTTTTTTGCAATGAAGATGAAGACTTCTATGTCCCACCGAGCGTGACAAAATCATTGTTGTTGCAAATCAGCAACACCCCCGGATGTTGATCGATTTCTAGTTTGATCATACTAACATCCAGTGTGATTTCACAACATTGAATCCTTTCCCAAGTGTGGGACTTGCAAAATGAGAAAGGAATCTCTAGTTTAGAGGTTGGTTCCTTAATTACTCGTCGATTTATCACTTACAAGTTGTAGAGGTCTATATTCCTAACCCTACCCTAAATTCCAAAGGAGACAGAGATAGATAGAGAATGCAAAAAGATAAAACTAGTGCTAATAGGTGATGCACCAAAGGAGTGGTGAGCATTTTTACTTCTGCTGCATTAACACACCATAAAAATGCAACAAAGAACCTCATGCACAAATTGATAATTGTAATGAAGGATCGAAATTAACCAAACAACACAGCAAAGGATGAAAACTAATCGTAGAGGCTATATTGTTATTTTAATCATCAAAATCACTTGCATTACAACACCTGAGAGGAAAAATAAAGTTGCAGCTCTTAGAAAAGGTCTGATATTCCACCAAAATCACTTCCAAGGTGAGAAAGGGGACCTGTAATACACAAAAAATGTTCAACCTTTTGAAAATGAGCCAAATCTGGCTTTTACAGTGTAAGGGACGAGCCCATGAGAGAGAAACACAGGAAAACATGGAAGGGATTCAACCATTGACCAAAACACATTCAAAATAGCATGGGCATCCTTACATACCCATCCCCTGACATTTTTAGCCATGCTGGGAGAGAATGCGAGCCATTCTTCATTAAAACAAAGGGTTAAAACATCATTTCTGTCCATGACCATGTGCGAGGTTTTTTTCAATTTTATCTCTCCAACCTCCATAAAAATGCAAAAATGACCCTGGAATCTTGTAGATAATTTCACCAGCTTTCCATTGATATAAAGAACGCGAAAATCGAGCTCAGATCGAAAGATATGGCGATTTGAAGTTTTAGGGCAAAACAGAGCCAAATCGGGTCAAGGGCAAAAATTTGAATTTTTGCACCTTTTTGGTCATTTGGAAAATTTTCCAAAATTTCCCCATGCTTCACCACTCTAGGTGCCATGTGGCGGCATCTCATTGGCCGTGGGCCTTTCAGGGGAAAATTTTCCCAAAAACTCATCGAGCCATAACTTCAAAAATACATGGAGTTAGGAGGAAAACTTTACCTTTCTGGAAAGCTGAGAAAGAGATCTATCCAATGGTGTCATTTCCAGAAGGTTTTGAGTGCCTAAAAAGAAAAATATTATGTCTGAGGCACAAGAGAAGGAAAGATGAAAGGGAGTTAGCCACAAAATGAGCAGGGGGCACATTTTGGATAACATGACTATCTTTAAGTTATCAATTGATTGTTTCACCAATTTTTTTGTTTACGCCCATCCATGTTTGTGGATGGGTTGTTAAAAATATCACATGTGTGGAGACATTTTTATATCATTGGTAGCCTTTTTGATCTTGATACCCAAGTCAATATCATCATCATCGTTAGGCTTCGCTCATCACTTTGATTCTCCTTTGAATGGTTATTTGGTTTATATCATGTCACTACAATTTTGGTAATTACATCTGATTTCTTGTATTCTTGACCTAAATATCTATATTTTAATCTTACACTATATAAATGTTAACAATTCCTAGGTATACTATTAATTTAGTTTGATTTCAATTATTACCTTGATTCTGAAAAGTGTTAAGTGTTACCACTTGTGTGTGTTATATCAATATCATATTGATAGAAATAATTTACTTTCTCGTAAAGTTTGGTTAACATATCTGTGTGGAATTTTTTTGTCACTCACAATCATAACTAAAACCCTTTGGAATATAGTTCTTGATTGAATTTAAGCTTACATCTAGTATAATTTGTTTAGAGGTCACATTTAGTTCTTGTTATTCCTTACGCCTGTATTCATTCATTTGAACTCGACATAAGTAGGGACATTTTGTTAATCATCATACAACACTAAATACCTTTCCAATAACAAATTTAGGACGTACTTCATTTGATTATTTGGTTTGAAACTCAAAATTGTGTGACTGATTCTCGCTTGTTCTGCTCATTTAAGAGAAAATTATTGTGTCACATCGGTTCTTTGACATTCCTTCATTTCTTGACATTTCCTCTTTTCAATTAGGTTTGATAAAATATTTGAAAACATTCACAGACACCTTAGTGAACCTATTACATTTCATGGCTCCTAAAACAAGAATAGGACTAAAAAGAAAGCTCTGTGAAGCAATAAAATGTAAAATCGGAAGCTTCAAACAAGTAAGGATTAAACCCTTTTATTGGCCATGATCTTGGGCCTTTATTCTCCATGGAGAAAGAAGTAGAATAAATGATAGATCATAGTGGTGACAAGTTGGAATCACCACATGCGGAGTTTTACTTCAACCCCACCTTATTAGATGAATTCCTTTTTAGAAACAAGGATCGGGTACTAGCATGAGTTGTGGAGTTAGGATCCAGAATGCCTATCGAAAAAGAGGAAATCCCACCTACAAATGATGTTAATGAAGAGGAGCAACCTCTTATTAACATGGATGATATCTTAACACATGGACATGCTTCTACTTCTAACGTGGGAAACGATAATGTAGTGGGATATAGAATACCTTTCCTTAAGGTACCATGTAAAGTCATAATAGAACACGAAAAATGTTGAACAAACTTTGTAGCATGAATAAGAAGAGTAGCATCTCAAAGAAGAAGTCACTATTCAACAACAAATTAGCAACCTTAGTCGATAATTGGCTTTGTTAATATCTCATGTACAGAAAGAAACAAGAATGTACAAAAGACAAAACCTAAGGTCAAAATTAGTGAACTTCAATTGACAATCAAGGAGAAGATAATATGGAACATCATAATTTATATATCCCTACTTCTCCTATAAAATAAAAATTACTTGCTCAAGAAATTCTATCTATGAAAGTGACACCTATAAGACTCTAAGAGAGCACTATGGGGAATAGTAGAAAATATCAATATCAAGATCTATGTCCATATCCATTTGAAAAACTATGATGCTTCAACCCTTCCCTAAAAGGTTTTACATGCCAAAATTTTACAAATATAGAGGGAAAGGTGACCTGCAAGACCATGTAGAATATTTTTACATGGAATGCCAAGAAGTGGCCTACAGTGAAAACTACCTCATATGACTCTTTCCAAAGACTCTGGGGGCAAGCCTTGGAATGGTTCACTCGCTTACCCCATGGGTCTATTTTCACATTGCGTAAACTTGAAAAAATATTTGTATGACACTTCTCGTACAACATGGAAAGTGAAATAACCATGGTGGACTTGTGTAGCACTAAAAATGTCCTAACGATACATTCACTAGCTTTCTAAAAATATGAGAGGGATATCCAGTCACTTTTCTTGTACATTCCCTAAAAACAACTAGTGAGTATCTTTGTGCCCAATCTCAACCCATAAAACAACTAGTGAGTATCTTTGTGCCCATTCCCATGCATTGTGTGCACACTTTTGAAGAGGTTATTGAAAAGGGCATTCAAATAGAGAAAGACCTTATTACCAAAGGAACCATTAAACCACACTCTAAGGATAACTAAAACACAAATACTACCAAAAATCTGAAAATATTCAACAAAAACAAGAATCACAAATTCTAAATGCATAAAAATAGTTCAAACTGTTAACCTTTTAAATTGACCAAAGGACCTATTCAACCACCACCTAAACATAGAATGTTCACTCCTCTTAATGAGCCTTTGTTGGCCATATTAAAACAATTGGATGTAACTCACATGTTCACTTATCCCATGACACAACCCTTTGATGATAATGCTCCAAAACCATCATGGTACAAAGAGAATGACTATCAAATTACACTAAGTCAAGGGACACAAAATAGATAAGTGTCTATGAATTTGTCACTACATCCAAGACCTCATCGATAATGGGGACATAAAAGTGGATACCTCGAGAAAAATCAAATGCCAAATGAAAAAATGGGTAATATTTAAGGAATCATTCCTTAACATGATAATTCGGATGAGAAAAATCCGGATTAAGGATAGTCATCCTAGAATTACAAAGAAGTGAATTATCTATATACCAAGAAGGACAAAAATAATTACAATTCACTCATTGGATGTACACCATTCAAATCAAGGGAAAGGATTATGTTGCGGTAACAAGGAATGCCCACCTTATGATTCCTAACCCTCTCCATCGACCCCACAAGATGGTAGGTACAACCTCTTAGAACAACTTGAGAAGACGTCTGCCAAGATTTCAATCTTGGATCTTCTCAAAATATCGAATGTACATAAGGAAATCTTGTACAAAATTCTACATGGGTCGAGGGCCACTAGAAATCTACCATTTGGATATTCAAGCTGCAGTGGTCAAAATTGTACCAATCGATTACATCTCCTTTAATCATAAGGATATCCCTATTAAATATCCAACACATAATCTCCCCCTATATATTGAGGTATTCGTTACCCGCCGAAAGATAAAATGGGTTCTTGTGGACAATGGATCAGGGATGAATATATGCACATTGAAATTAATTAAGAAATTGGGACATACGAAGAAGATCTAGAGTCCCACATCATTACCATAACTGCTTATGACAACATGGAAAGGGAATCAGCTAGCACAATCACATTACCAATGGAAGTAGGACCCACTTGTCATCAGATGAAGTTTCATGTCTTGGACTTGGAACTTCCATACAATATGCTTCTTGGCCGACCATGGATTCATGCCATGTAGGCCGTGCCATCAACATTCCATCAATGCATCAAATTGAAACATGAGGGACACACTGTCACAATACAAGGAGATCCAAATCCCTTTTCTCACTGTAGAGCTCTCAATAGTTTTATGTGTAAGGGTTCCTATACATGTCCCTTTACTGATATAGCTATTCCTCTTCAATTTGAAGCCATGAAGTCATGGGTAGATTCAGATTCCCTAAGTTCTTACACCCGTGAGGCTTCTACATCAAATTATCCTTTTGATTCATGGGATATGAAGGTTATAGAATATGGTTGTGGAGAGTATAATGTGTAATAAGCTATGTTGGTTTCAGACCTATCGTTGTCAAAACTAGAGGCTGACCCAACTATCATTTCAAACGGCCTAGAGATGAGTGAACTATTGGGTTATTTTTACCTGGAGGGTTACTCGCTGAAGAGAAATTGTTGGACCCACCTATGACTTGGGTCCTAAGATACTCAACCAACTTGTTACCAAATCTCGAGTATAATAATTCTAGCTGAATGATGTATTCCATGGGCTACAAGGGTCTAGGATGTGGAAACAATGAGCAAGGACTGATAAAACTAGTTTCTCTCCCACATTTCAAGACAGAAAGATAAGGTATAAAAATTAAACCCTATGGATTGCACCCCAATGATCAAGATGCCACTTGTTCTGTGTGTGAAGATAGCTCTGATTATTTAGACAGTGACATAGATTCCCACTGTAGCCAATATAAGAATCTTGCCTCCACAAAACCTATTCATGGATACCGTTGTCCTCACCATAACACCAACTGAACCTTAAATTGACCTTGTTTATCATTTCCTTGTTAAATGGGACCAAAAACTTCATGTACAACTATATCTCTTTGAAAATGACAAATCCATTGTAGAATTCATGGGAATTCGAGATACAATTCTGATTGGAGACCATAAGAAAGGTTTCTACATTGACTTAGATACCTATGTGTACTTCGGCGAGGAAGCTAAGCTTTGTCAAATCGTAAAACTTGAGAAAAAGTGAGGGAAAAATTTCCAATGAAAAGCCTCGGTAAAAAAAAAAGTCCAAGTCACATAGTGAAAACCTCTTTGAGGCGTTGCCTAACAAACAAGTAATCAATTCAATGGACAAGAAAAGTGACCATGCCAAGGGTGAAAATCTCATAGAGACACCCTTAGAAGAAGATCTCAATCTTCCTCCCGATCCTACGCATATGCAAGATTTGTCAAAAAATATAGTAGAAGAAGCCATTGATGTAAATATTGGAATAGAAGACAATCCATAGATAGTAAAACTTGGAGCTTCACTCTCAACATGAGAATAGAAAACATTCACCATGCTTCGTAGGAATTTGTAGATGTATTTGCATGGTCCTATAAGGATATGTTGGGCTTGGATCCAACTTTGGTAGTGCATAACCTAGTAGTGCATGCAAATGTCAACCCATCAAATAAAATCTCAGAAAAATACATCCATGGGTAGCCCTTCTAGTTAAACAAGAGCTAGAAATATTTATAGTGGTGGGATTCATTCGACCTATTGATTACTCAGAATTGATATCAAACATAGTCCCCATATAAAAGAAACATATCGGGATAAGAATGTGTACATATTTTTAGAGACATTAATAAGGCATGTTCATATTGGCGTAAAGAACTGATTAACATGATGAGATCCCTCTCCACCATCAATTCGAGCTTGTGGTGTGATGGTAAGTCATTTGGTATCAGAGCCAGGTAGTTAAGCACATCAACCCAAGAGTAGTGTTGGGATGGGTGACCTCTCGGAAATTCCCAGTGTCACTGCCTCCTAATGCCATTGGGCCTAATTGGGTGTATACGTGGTGGGCCTAGAGCTCACGTGGTTGCATCCGGCTTCATCATACGGGGTGTGTTGGCATAGCTCGATACCAAACAATTTTATGTCACACCAAAATCTTGAACTAGTGGTGGAGAGGGATCTCATAGTGCATCACACCAAAATCTCGAACTAGTGGTGGAGAGGGATCTCATTGCGTTAATATTGATAAGATTGTTGATTTAACTTCATGATATGAAATGTTATCTCTTATGGATGGATTTTTAGGCTACAATCGATAAAAATCATAGATGAGGATCAACACAAGACGGCCTTCACAACCCACGGGGGGACTTTTTGTTATCAGGTAATTCCCTTTGGACTTAAAAGCACAGTGTGACCTATCAAAGGGAAATGACCATGATTTTCCATGATATGATTCATGACATTATGGAATATTATGTGGATAATATCCTTGGGAAATCCAAGACAAGAGCAGATCACCCTGATATTTTGTGGCGTATCTTTAAATGCATGTGGGAATACAAAGTCAAATTGAATCCAAATAAGTGTTTGTTTGGCGTACTATCAGGAAATTTACTTGGATTCATTGTATCACGAAGAGGGATTGAGGTAGACCCAACTAAAGTTACCGCCATTACTGAAATTCCTCCTCCCAAAACATCAAACAACTACGCAACTTACAAGGAAAGATCCAAGCTATCTTCCACTTCATTTCCCAACTTGGATAACAAGTGTCATTTTTCACCCATCTACTTAAAAATGATGTTTCCTTTATTTGGGGATTAGAGAAACAACATGCCTTCGTATTTCTTAAGCAATACTTAGCCAATCCACTTGTCCTCATGCCTCCAACTCTTGGTGAGCCACTCCTACTTGTATATTTTTGCTACTCAATTTTCTATTGGAGCGTTACTTGCCCAATATGACCTCATCCATAAATAAATTTTTTTGTATTATCTCATCCGTACTCTCTTTTCTTATGAGCTCAACTACCCTTAGATTGAAAAATCTTGTTTGGATATAGTTTTTACCTTCCAAAAGCTTCACCATTACTTGTTGAACACTAGAAAACAAGCTTATATCCAAAGTTTACCCGATTAAGTAGCTATTTTCAAAACTCACCCTTACATGTAGAATGGCTAATTGGGTCATTCTACTAAGTGAGTTTGACATCGAGTATGCATAAAAATTCAGTAAAAGGACAAGTACTCATCGATCAGTTAGCAGAAGCACCATTACTAGGAACAAAGCCTATAAGTCTAGATCTTCCAGATGCTTCATTACTGTATATAAGGAATCTATCATGTGGCAAGTGCACTTTGATGGATCTTTTGGTTTTCATGGTTTGGGGGTAGGTGTGGTATTAATTACTATTTTAGGTGACCATATACCTTAAGCTTTTTGCTTTGGTTTTCCTTGTACAAATAATATTATGAAATATGAGGTGATCATCACAAGATGAAGTGGTAATCAAATGGGATATCCATAATGTTAATATCATTGGTGATTAACAAGTGATCATCAACAAAGTTAACAATGAATATAAAATCAAGGATGAGAAACTCATCCCCTACAAAAAACTTGTGGAAACCTTGAAAGAGTATTTTGTGCGTATCACATTCGAGCAGATTCCAAGGGCACAAAATAGATCTGCAAACACTATGGAAACCATAGGTTCTATGCTATGAATTCCACTAGAGAGAAATGACATGCCATTATTTGTTGAGAATCTATGCCAACCTGCATATGACATGCCAGAATCATGTTTGGCTTGTGAAGTTGTTGGTCCCTATTCCCCATGGTATGTGCACATCCACGCCTATCTTAAACATAACACCTTCCCTCTTGACATATCCCATTCCAAAAAACAAATCCTTATCTGCCAAATAGCCCATTACACCCTCTTAGGAGATACACTCTATTATCATGGCTATGATGGGAATCTATTTCATTGTCTATATATAGTAGAGTCAATCCAAGTGATTAAATAGGTGCATGAAGGGGTGTGTGGGGCCCATACAAATGTAATGGTTCTGGATAATAAATTTTTGGCCTAATATAGTTTCGAACTACTACAAATATGTGAGGAAATGCGTACTATGTCAAAAGTATGGAAATTTCATCCATGCGCCATCACAACCATTACAGCCAATCACAACCACATGGCCATTTTCCAAATGGGGACTAGATTTAATAGGAAAGCTCACCCCTACCTCATTTAATGGTCATAATCACATCATCACAGCTATAGAATATTTCACTAAGTGGGTGGAGGCCGTTCCTTTGACTTATGTTACAGGAGCTCAGATTTCAAAGTTTATCATGAATTGCCTTATCTGCTGGTATGGCATTCCTACAACCATAGTTATTGATAATGGAAAATCATTCAATAATAAGATAGTGAAATACCTTTTCATCAATTTCAAATAAAATTGAAATAGTCTACACCATATTATCCACAAGGTATTGGGCAAGTTAAAGCAACTAAAAAAACATTGGTTCAAATCATGGAAAATATGGTGAGTAAGACAGTCGTAATTGGCATTTGCAAATTCACCCAACCCTCTAGGCTTATAGGACCTCCATTTGCACTCCTACTAGTGTGACACCCTATTCCCTAGTATTTGTAACCAAATCCATCATCCCACTGGAAATTGAGCTTCCTTCCTTGAGAATATCTCTTAGGGATTATTTGGACAAGGATTACATAGTAGCTAGGATGGAAGAATTTGATCTCCTGGATGATAAATGTATCCACACCCTTAACCATCTCAAAGTGTATCATAACAGAGTCTCTAGAAATTACAAAAAAGGATCATCCTCGCGTCGGTTTGAGGTTAAAGATTTGGTCATGAAGGAAAATCAATTAAATATAAGGGCGGAAGGAGTTGACAGGAAATTTTGAACCACATTGGTTAGGACCCTAAGGCATTGTGGCCAAATATGGCATGGGAGTATACAAACTTTCCCATCACAATGGTGAAGAGCTCCATGAACCTATGAATTCCATGCACGTTAAGAGGTTCTATGCTTAAACATGGCACAAAAATCAGAAAAAGCAAACAAAAAAAAGAGTAAAAATGATCAAAATACAAAAAAAAAAAAACAGGAAAAGATAAAATAGGTCATCCATATGTGAAAACCACAAAATTATGGTGCTTTGGATAGGTCTCTTGGTGAAAACTAGTTTCTTTTTGACACCTTGGGAGGATTAATTGTTCATAAGCATCTTGTATCTCGAAGGGTATTTTTACTTTGCCTAGGGCTAGTTCCACGCCTAAATTTGTGATTCCCGTGAACCTATCCTATCAAGCCTTGATCTAACTTTTTCTCCTCTTGTTAATATATGAAGGGATGGTCTTTACATATTCCCCATCTAACATTGGGGGCACTTCTGTGACTTCACCTTCTTGTTTATAACACGTGGTGCCTGCCTTTGTATATTCTCCATCTAACGCTGGGGCATCCATGTTTCCTTGGTTACCTGTGCATAGCTTAAGAAAATGTTAGAAAATCACAAAAACAATATAAAATTATTTCAAAAAATCACAAAAACATAGAAAATTGTTATAAAATCACAAAAACATTCAAAATGTTTGAAAATCACAAAACAATACAAACTTGTTTCATAAAATCACAAAAATATTCAAAACCTTATAAAATCACAAAAATAATAGAAAATTGTTTCACAAAATCACAAAACATTCAAAAACCTTAGAAAAACACAAAAACAGTAGAAAAGTGTTTCACAAAATAGTCTTACAAAAACATAACATTAGTTTCCTTACTTTGTCTTATTTCTTGCTTTGTTTGTGTACATTGTTTGCTTGTATAGTTGTTGCTTGTACATTTGTATAGTTTATTACTTAGACATACTTTGATAAGATTCATATTTTCTTTCTTAGATTAGAGTCATTCTTACTTGTACATATGAAGTGTGTTTTTGCATGCATGTAAATAATTGTACATAGCCATATTAATTCATCTTGGTTAGCATTGTATATGTGATTAATTTGTTAGCATTTGATTTTGTTTACCTATTGCATGTACATTGTTTTGTTATCACATCATCATATTTCCATCAATATCATCACATCTAACATCATCTCTACATCATATAAATAAAAATCTAAGTATACATCATACATGAATGCTAAGATAAAATCACATATCGTATCATCAAATGGGGGAAAGAGGATAGCAAATATGAAAAACTATCCCCCACACTAATATCATCTTGTCATCCCATCCACTAATCTAAGAGCATTGTAATTGATATCATCTATGGATCTATCATATCAAAATCAAACACATGTGGTACAAACATCTCAACTATCATCATGATACCTATAAAATGTGAAATCAAATCATATAACATCATGACACATCCATAATCCATGTAATCAATCATAAAAAAATAAAGTCCATCATCTCATACCAATTGTGCCACATCAAAATGTCCATGTATACAAGTATAAAATGTCTGTCTCACAAAAGATATACATCATCAATATAAAATGGGCCATCAAAGGGCACAACTCTTAAAATCCTACATCAAAGGTGTACATAAATAATTCTATACATTGATCAAAAGACTAAAGCCTTCATCAGAGGCATGCATCAAAAACTAGTACATCATATATAATCAAGTAAGAATGATAAATACCTTCATAAGAGGTTTGTATATCATGATACAAGTACAATGGCACATGCCTATGATGAATACAAATGAGCTGACTCAAACTCTCGGATGGGCTAGCTGGTCTCGCATAATGGAGGAGCACCCATAACTTGTGTCCCATGTGGTCTTGTAGGCTACCCTTATGCCTGCTCCACCGATGCATATAGCCTCTTTAATCTCGTCAATCCACTCAAATCCTAGTTATAAGTAGGTGCCATTGACCAGATGGAATTGCCTCATAATAGAGAGACTAATAATAAGAGGCTATGCCCTCCATTGTAGCCAAGTCTCGGTGAGTGCGAGCTATCACCAATATACCATCTGTACATAAAAATGACACTACCTCTGCTTATAGCTATACAACCTTGGCCTCGACCCACTTTACTCACTCTACATGAAGTCAATCTCTCAGCTTATCACCGGCTATATTGGAGTCCGGGTTTGTTGTAGTAGGCTCATTACCTCAGCCATCTCGAGTAGAAATTTGGTGTATCTACTAGAAGCATGTGGAACCATCTCCCCTTGATTATCCTAGGCTCCATCTTGGTCTCGCTTTGTTGTAAAGACTAGAATATGAGATTGGTATTTATCTCTCTCGTTATCGCCTTCCACACCTTCTCGCCATAAGGCAGCTAGCTATGCCTCGACATCTCCTCCCTAATATCGTCCTAACCTCAAAGCACCACTAGAGCTTGTCCTTGTACCTATCTATGAACCTATCCATTGGCTTGTCCATAATCCTATAATCTAGGCCTCGGACCCTATGCATGACCTTGTTCCCATGATTAGCCCTATGTTTGTCCCTATCCGAGCACCTTCGCCTCTATCTAGCATCTTGTACTCAACCCTACCCATCGTGTCACTTCTCATAAAAGGATCATTGGAATGACCCACACTGGGTCATCATCATCACTATTATATGGGACCTTGAGTGGTGCTTGAATACCTACTTCCCATGCCTCATTTGATATATTCAGATTCCACGTAAAAATGATCACATACGAGGCCATGCACTCTAGTGTGGTGCCTAAGTCTCTAGCCTATCTGGTTAGGTCCAAACTTGTGGTACCACTTGTAAAATCTAGCCCTTGCTCGAGGCTACCTCTATATGTGGCCCCATGGTCTACCTCTCTACATCCTAGTGAGCATACCACATATCGGTGAGGGATGTCCTGAACCCTACCCAACTACAGCTAACATCGGTCTACCCTATATATCTCAGTAATATAACTATGGCTGCCAAGAAGAAAATTTTCTACCACACAGATGCTAAGCTCTACTCCATCCTCAGGCCATTGTATGTGTCTATAGGGCCTCTAGATGATGTCTCTATCCAATAGCTCATCAAACTCTCAATGGTAGTAGTAAATGCTACCTAAGTTCCCTCGTACATCGTCTCCCATGGAGACCCATGCCATGAATTTTGGCTCCTCCGGTGCTTAGGTGTGTAACGCACCTACGAGGTGATCGATCGCTATATGGTCCCAAGACTAGATCTGTAGTAGAGATGATGGCCCCACTATCTTTTGACGGTGGTAGGTAATCAATTCTAGATCCCAATATAAATGTGCCAGGATGAACTGATCCTAACAATATTTATCACCATTGAACACTCCATGTACTAATGTAATCAACCCCATCGGAAATGATGTCCTTGTCTTATCAGTGAGTAAGAACCCACTGATAAGAGCCATCAAGTAAAGTGGTCCCTAGTGAAGAGTCAGATCAGCTATGCAATCATGTAGAGACACTATCATACCCTCATGGGGTATCTCCTCACAACCAAATAGGTCACTAATCACCACAGTAATCCAACCAAAATCACTCATATACTCAATCATCGAGCCTACAATGGGAACACGTAAAATCTGCCACATATCCTCTAGTGTGATGGTCATCTCTCTTATGGGGATCCTGAAACACTTTGGATCTCACTATGCCACCACTCAATCAAAGTGGTCAGTAGCCCATGATCTAGGGTAATCAAAGGCATCTCGTGCTACATAGCCTAAGCCAACCACCTCCAATAGTATCGTCATCACACGATGGTCTCATCGGCACATGCTCCCCTCCATCTCAGCTATGCGAGTGTGTCACTCTCACATCTGTAATGCTAGCAGCCACCTCTCTAAAACATGGCATGTGTTAGACACTAACAATTCTTCTAGGTACTTCTATTGTTCTTCTATCCTCCGCTAAAATTTTATTTCTTTTTCTTCTAAGTGTCATTTTTTTGGCATTTTCCCCTCTTATTCATCTCTTCTAGGTTCCTACATGTCATTTTGGGAATGTACACACCTTGTGGCATTTGTGCCCCCTTATTGCACATGTGCATGTATGTATCCAACTCAGGGCATTTACGCCATGTTTATCCTACCTTCACATGTGTGTGGGAGTCTAGCATGTATTTTTGCTAGGTTTTTATGCTTATGCATGTGCGCATGTACTATGTGTATGTGTATGGGTATGTATATGGGCGTATGTATATGCCTTTCTAGAGGCGTATGTGCTTCAGTGCATTTCGTGCACTTATGTTATACCCTACTTCTAGACTCCTAATTAAAGCATTAATTATGACATTAAATACAAAATTGACAAAGTAGGTCAAGCTACTCATGAAGAAGCCATCATCTACATGTTAGGCATACTCCCAAACTTGATCAACGCGTCTCCTATGGTTTCATCCTCTCACCATCATCCTCATCGCTATCGGGGGTCTCATAGTAAAATTTCGCAAGGGGTTTAGTCGGTAATAAATGAATTGGTCGCGATGATTTACCCCCCCTCAGGTGGGGTATATTAAACCATTTTCACCGGCCATGATGCCTGGAATCTTGTTTTTACTATCGTTGTTGCTCTAACTCTTCTTCTACTCACCATGAATAATTATTTTATTTAAATAATTATTTTTCTTTCATTTTTCATCATGTTGGGGCATTCTTTTCCATCTGGTACCCATTTCTTCTCACTAGGACAATTTTATTGCTCCTAGGTAATATCCTTTCTTCTACACACTCCATCGAATAATTATTTTTTATTAAATAATTATTTTATTAATTTTTCCATTATGTTGGGGCATTATTTGCCACCTACTACTTCTTTCTTCTCCCTAGGGCATTTATTTTGCATTTGGGAGATTCTTTGATTCTTCTACTTTCTTCTACGCATCCAACCCATCCAAAAATTGAAAAAACAAAAAAATATATCCTTTCAAAATCCAAAAAAATTCAAAAATTCTCCAAAAATTGTAAACTAGCTCATAGCGGTTGAAACTTGTGTCTTGCGCATGGTATTATTTTCATATCTTGCTGTAAATTTCACATCTTCGTAGATCAAATGACTCATGGATCATTCAGATTTACAACCATTTACAAAGTTTCTTGTTTTCTTCATTAGTAGTCCTGGGGCACATATAGTTGCTTGGTACTATTTTGTAGCACACTATGCTTTTTCATTGGACCCAGTGTCCTTCATCATCTTCCCTTGCATGTATCCTTTCTCGGGGCATAATTTTTAACCCTTTTCATCAATCATGAACATTTGGGGATCTTTAGCTTGATAAAAAAATTTGTACAACCGTCTTGACCATTGTTGGTTAGAATATGTGTGTTCATACTTGTTTTCCCTGTTAAATGAGCTTGTTTCCTTCTCATATTGCATTGTTTTTGTATATTGCATCAAGTGGGTGTTTCAGCAATGGAAAACTATTCATAGTATGGATTTTCATGTCATCTTAATTTTGTTGTATGCTTATATTTTTAATAAGGACCGATGACGTAGATCTTTGGCAATATGATGACAATAAAGTTGTTTCAATACACTAGATGAAAGCTTGCTATTTTCTTTTGTCTTCATTCCTCTTCTACATCATTCTCCTATCAACACTATTCTTTTAACTCACCTAGGGCATCCTACCCCTACCCATTCTTCTATCCATTTCTCTCAACTTTTTTGATCATCGATCGCCTTATTTCATCACCCCATCAACACTCGAGGGGGCATCTCTCACTTCTACTAATTTTTCTTCTATGCCTTCAAAATTTTATTTTTATTTTATCTATGAAGTGGCATCACTTATGCCACCCCAAAGAGGGGAAATTTAGACACCTATAATTTAACCCAAGTAATTTAAATACTTAAATTGTGCTAATTATCCTTTCCCACAAATTGACGACATATCATCAATAAATGCTCACTTCCTCTTCTATCATTGTTAATTAGCTACATTACGCTAGTTAATTAACCCTTCTATCCAAAAAATACACCAATTAATGACCTTTTGTTAATTAATCCCCTTTTATCTAGACTAATTAATTATTATTAATTAATTATCTCCCTCTTCCATTAAATCAATAAATCATCATTTATTTGGTTAAATCTCTCCCATAGTATAAATCATGATAATTATTCCTCTTAAAATCTTCTATAAGCTTACACACCTATTAATTAATCACTTTGGTTAATTAATAAATCTCGTCAAACCCCATGGGTCACTAAAGGACAAACTAAACTCTCCTAAGGTTGACTCAACCCTTCCTAAGCCTTACTTATCAAGCTTAACCCAACCTCTCTATTTATCCCACATGAAGAGGGATGTAGAGATTCTTCTATCCATTAGGCTATATAAGGAGCCATCCTCCTACCTTTCTATTTACACCTACATTCCTAAATGAGCATAGAGCATACACTATATTCATTTATCATCTTTAAGCATTCTTCCATTAGAAGAGCTTTTCTTCTCCATTTCTTGGATTCATCCACCCAAGTTTTGAAGCCATGACTTGATAAGACTCCATTCTTAAACCTTTAGATTTCAAGCACATAATCAACTCTTTCATTGCTAGAGATCTACATAGGTTCAATCTCATCTTATTTTAGCATTCAATAAGAGATAGAAGTTGATTTTTTTAACATATTAGCTTGAAATGTTCATTTCATGTTTAATGTAGAAATGTTGATAAGTTATCTTTGTTTAAGCTATTAACATGGTGATGCAAAGGTTTAGTTTAGCATTGTATTGAAGCTACTAGGTGTTAGTTTCAACTTTACTTACATTGGTAACTATTTCATGCATATAGTAACTCAATGATTTTTTCCACTTCAGATTCTGACCAATAGTCTCCAATTATGGCCTCCTTAGGCTCAACATCTGATCCAATATTCACTTTCTTTGTCTTCATAGGTTCATGATAGGCATGTGTGGTCTTATCTGCACTTTCCAACACCTCATGCCTACTTGTTGAATAGTATATATCTAGATATTCTAGTTCTTCATAAACCACTAAGTAGACCATTTTTCCTTTTTTTTTTGCTTAAGGAAAACACATTTAAATAGTGTGGCATCTATCTCTATTTCTTAAAAAATGTGCTCTGATTCTCCTTCATCAAATAAATCTTGAATGAGTTTCTTTTCCTTGGCACTATCCCCCATAGTTAAGCACTTTATAACCTTTAATTCTTCTTCCACTAGAGGTTTAGTAGAGAAGAATTCAAATATCTAGGTCATTCCTGCAATTAAATCCTGCCAATTCCTAGTCTCTCTATGGAGTTCTCGCATATAAATACCAAACACATGTGTAACCTTCTAAAGTGGAATAAAACTTGTGCACCCAAGGAATAGGTGGTAAAGCTTCCTACCCATTTTCTAGAGTCTCTCACACTACTAAACATGGTGCTAAACAGGTTGATTACCATGGTAAGTACAAATTTGAGTAGGTGCATTTCTCCTGAAGAACCTAGTAACAAGATCAATCCTAATTTCATTCCATCCTACAAGATTATCCTTGTAAACCACCCACCAATGCATTATTGTACCATGTAGGGTATATGCTATTATATTCTGTCTCTACAACTTATTTATCCGTTATTCCTCCATGGAGCATGGGAACACTATAGGGTCTCCTTCTTCAGTGTAACATGGTACCGAGTTGTTACCTATTCTCCTCATATAACGCGGTTTGAAATCCCTAGAAAATATGCTCTTTACTTCATGCCCTACTAACTAATAAGTGCTATGATCCTAATTATCTTAAGAAACACTTGTAGTATCACTAATCGACTGTTCATCCTCCCACCGAAGGATTCCTTCTTTACATGGCTCAAGAACCTCTAGATCCTAAATGGCGCATACATAAATCCTATTCAAGTCTTCCTCACTCAAGGGCTCAACATAGGGTGCATATTTTCCATCTGTTAAAGGGATAATAACTCTTTCCTCCATGTTTTCAAACCTCATATAACCCTTGTTGAACCAAATATCAACATTATTTGCATAACACCATGGACGCCTCGAGAGATGGGAAGATATTTTCCTCTACCAGCATTAAAACCTCAAAATCTCTAGTGAAATTAGCTCCCTATATGGTAATGGATGCATCTTTTAAAACTCTGATGGGAGTGGCCTTATTTCGGTTAGCCATGAACAATACATTTAAAGATGGCTGTAATGGAGGTCTCCCTATTTGTACCCATGCATATAAGGTAAGAAAATTGACTTCCTCACTATATCAATCAATATATTACTCAAAATCCACTCATCCACAACAACATTCAGATTGATTGATTAACTTATCATAATTTAGGTTTTAAGGGGGAATATTTTTATGCTAGATCTCGCCATCCACTCTCAATACTTGTGCATGAAGTGTTTTCCTTTAACCAATTCCCTAACAATGGAATTATATTCTCCTGGTGCAACATCTTGCACACTTATTTCAAGTCATCCATATTAGATTGGACCATCTCTAATGCTTTATTTTGCTCCATCTTCCACGATTGCTCCTTTAAATACTGTATTTCACCTTGAATATTTCTGAGTACCTCCATGGTTTCCTGATAAACCTCCTTTTGATGGGCAAGATCTAGGTACCATGTATGTAGAACCTCCTCCTTAGTAATGGTAGGATTCTAATGTAATGCTTCTTTGGCGTGCTCCGCTTCAATGTGTAGTGATCATTACTTACAATGCCTCGATTTTGGTTCCAACTTGAGAATCACTGATTTTCCATAACGTGTTGTAGCCTAACCATCCCTGCACTTTATTTTCTTATTTATACTACTTTAAGATGCTCATACAAGTTCAAGCATTCCTCATAAATATGATTCTTTCCACAAAAATAACATGTAATATTCTCGAGGAAATTCACACTTGTAGTAGTGGTAAGGAGATCCACATGTATAACATGTTCCATGAGGTAACTCTCCTCTTCCATCACCATGACCTCATCCTCCTACACCACCATGGTATCCTCGACCTCTACCATGACCTCCTTCAAAATGTCCTTCACTCTGATCATAGCGTGCCTGATTGTGATCTCGATCCTGATGCTCATTCTTTCCTTTAGATTTATCTAAAACTCATGTCTCTTGTACACAAATATCTATAACATCATGGATCTGACCAATCATTTGACAATCTTCTTTGTCATGAGTTGTGGACTTGTAAATTTAATAGTAACAAGAGACATTTTGACTTATTGCATGTTGTAATAATGGGCAACGATAACATCATGGTTTAAATGACATATCTCACAGTCCAACAGTGATGAGCATATTTATTTGTGGGAAAAAATATCCTTTGTGTGACCTTCAACTTCACAATCTGTGCACCAAAACCCTATGCACATCTCATGTGCTGAATTTGGTGATAGTCTCTCTAATTGTTTCACCATAGTTGTGATCTGTGCTTCTAAGAATGGGCTCACCCTAGTGTCTATACTTCCAACTTGCCTCATCACATAAAGTTTTTTCAAGTGCTTTACATGATTAGTGTATGTCTTATGTGATAGTGCCCTTCTAAAAGGTGTAATCAAGCCCCCAATGAACCATTGTGCATGTTGGCTTACATGAATATCATAAGAAAGTTTAGATAACAATGTTTTGAAATGAGCATCATACTCTCTGAAACTCTTAGTAGTGCCTTTCTTAATATCCTTGAGCACATTTATACTCTTCTACTCAAACTCAGGGATATGAAATTATTTAAGGAAAGCATCTTTTGAAGATGAATAATCTACGTAAGTCCGATCGGGTCAAACTTTTTGTACTAGTTGTGTACATGCCCTTATAGCGTAGTGGAAAATTTACTTTCCTTGCACTCAGAAGCCATGATTCCTTTTTCATGTCATAGTATTTCACACATGTGCATGTGTTCAATAACGTCTTCTATGCCCTTATAAACTAAAATATGAAGAGACATCTCCATGTAAATATTCTAGGGTTGGTGCATACCTTCCCACCCGATCTAGAACCTCTTATGTTTCCTCTTTCTCTAGAACCACTAGATCTAGTAGAACCTCCTACACCTCCCTCCCGATCTTAAACCTATACTCGAGTTGGACCAGAATATGTACTCCCCTGTGTCCAAATGGTAGTACTAAACTACACCCCTATTATCTACAAAGTGTTACTACTCCCATATGAGAGTCCAAAATTTTGCACACCTAAATTCTGTGTGGAAGATACACCTGAAAAGGTACCTTTAAATAATAATGAATATGTTTGTGTTTCCATTGATGTGTTTGTTATATGCTTAGTCATGCTCCCCTACTACCTAAATTAGTTTACTGACTATTTTTTATACTAGATATTGGAAGACCAAGCACAAGGGCAAGGTTGTAAGGTAGACTTAGATGTACACACATGACCCAGGTCATCTTTGCTACCACACTTCCATGTGAGGCCAAGGAGGGTTCCCTGTCATGCTTTCCCAAATGGGGAGTTCTTGATGCTCTAGCTCCATGCCTTCTACGTGAGCTCCAAATCCTTCATGATCCATCTCTCTCCTATGCCATTCTCTCTACAACCTCTTGTTTCTTCTCTATCTCCCTCTCATGTGCATCATTATACTTAAGCCACCTTTCTTCTCTCTTCCTCTCTCGATGCTAGAGTGCCATCTTTCACCAAACCTACTCCTACCCTCATGCATGGTGGGGTTTAGTTAGCCATAGTTTTACTCTCCAAGTTCAGGGTTACCATCAAAATTTTGATCACCGGTGTAATGCATTATAGGTAAGTTACCCGGGATATCATAAAAATTGAAGTCTACCTAGCTTTGGGAGAAAATAAGTGCCAATTGAGTACTCTAAGATATAGCTATTCAAAACACCATAGAACCATGTATCCACAACAAAATTCCAAACCATATCAGCACCATAAATGGTTTGAAATTATTTCTACATCTAGACAAGTGTTTGATACCTCCAATTCCATTTAGATGCATAAGCAACCAGCCACTTGTACAGCTTCTACTAGAAAGATAATCAATAAGCTCTCATAAAAATGTCATATATATTCTGCTCCACCCATGTGTGTGTGCATCAAACTTAGATCTAGTGATGAACCTCTATCACTTATTCTAGGTCATGTATCTGCTCCTCAAAACTTGCTAGCATTTACTAGTGTTTCTTCATCACAAACCATAATAAAAACAATGAAAAAGAGGTCCCATCAATAGAATCAATGATACACCCTATAATTTACTGTAAAAATCATAGGTGCGTTGGCACATCACTCATCCTATACCGAGAACTCACCCGAAGCATGCATAAGTATCAGGCCCTCTTTAGAGTTGCTCATGTAGGATGGGATCATGATGAAGATTTAATGCATGCAGATACACAATGACACAAATATTCCACAGAGCTTATTCTAGATCTAGATCTTTAGGAACCATGATTCAACAATAAACACAATGATATCATCCATGTAATAACAAACTATAACCATGTTTAACACCTTGACCTTCCATTATATTAAAACACAAGAATACACAAAAGCTTCTTATAATAATAACATTATATGCTCATGCACGTAATAGATCTGACAACATAATTCTGCATACCTCTATATCTATCTCACACACATACCTCTCTATATCTATATCTCTGTATATCTCAATCACCTCTCCTACATAACTTACTACATACATATTTATAAGGGTGGGGACTTTCCCTTCACCGCTTATCTAATCCCAAAATAGGTTACATGCTAAGAATAACCATGCGCCTTTACAATAATAGGCTCACATGCAAGAATGCTAACAATAGACCTCTCACAGTTAACTAGAAGTAGTAATATTATTATTAGCTTGATCCCATGAAAAACTTAGTAGATGCTCCTCCAAAATAGCCTATGCATGTCATGCAAGTCTTCATTTTTTTGTGTTCTCCCATGCCATCTTCAAAAATAGATCGTAATCATGAAAATGGATAAGTCTCAAATCTATCTCTGTCCTTCGTGCATGATTCCTTCCCGATCCTCTTCGCACCTTTGAACGTGCTCTACTCTTCCACGTAAATATTTTGTACTAAGTGTTATACATTGTCTGCTCAACAATTTAATATCAAATATTTGAATTTTAGGTGATCTTGGTAAAATATGGAGTAGAAGTGAGGAGGGAGTTTTTACTGTACTAGTTTTAATTGTTTCTCATATGGTGGATTAATTCTTCGTGGTTTTTACCCATTTAGGGGTTTTCCACATTACATGTTGTGTCAATGTGTTATTTAATTTAGGTTTTTATTTATTTTTCTTATATGTGCACATTTACATTTATGGTTATTCATTAATGTTCACCTAATATTTCTTAAGGTTAATAAATTTTCATTCACCCCCTCATCCTGACATGGTACCAAGCGGGATTAAATAATCTAATTTAATTCTAATGTTTAAGGATGCAACGGTTGAAACTTAGGTGGTTAGTTTGTTGAAATAATATTTAACCCCCGCTTCCCTCTCAATATGAGGAATTAATGTGGTTTGCATAGGTGGAAATTCAATAGGAGATTTCAATTTGCATGTGAAAAAATTGAATTTGAGAATTACCAAGGCCCTAGAAATTAACGTAATGGTTGATAAATTTTGTGAATTTTTTTCTACAGATTATAAATGTTTGAGCTAAATTCAAGATATCAAAAGAGAAAGTAAAAATTCAAGTTTACATGGGAGAAAAAAATCCAGAAAATAGGATTTTTAAATTTTCTTATTGGTCGGTTAGTTCATCTTGTCCCCAGTAATAAAAAATAATTACTTTCACTTTGAATTTTAAAAAAACCTATTTTATGTCCTGTGTGGACCCCCATAAAAATTCTTGCACCTATAGTTTATAATCAATATAAACTATATTTTTATTTTCTATAGTTTTTTATAAAATTCTTGGTGTTTTATAAAATAATATATATATATATATATATATATATATATATACACCTATAAACTATAAAATATAGTGTTTAAAAAACCTAACAATATATAACCTAACCTAAAAACTATGTGTCCCTAATATATAAAAACATATTAAACAAACTCTATTATAGGGGTAGCCCCTCTCTACCCACCATCCTACCTCGCACTCACTCTATGTGTGGCCCTTTGTCATGCCTTACATTTCTCTTTAATGTGTCTCATGGGCTTCCATCTATCCACCCTCACCCATGGACCCCCTTCCTCTATGACTTGTTTTGTCCCACATAGGGACATCAGGGCAATGTTTAACACTTTAAAATCCTATGCGATAGAAATGGTGGTGTGACTTCAGGTAACACCATCACATTTTGTTCAAAGATCCTTGATGGCTCATCTCATCTCACCCAAGTGGCTCGCGGTGTTGTGCAATGACGCTCTATGCGCAACTCAATCTACGGTTGCATTTTTGGCTCGATTGGTTTCATTCAATAAATTTCCAAAGTTTGAAATATTGGATTTAAATATGGTTTGGAAGTTATATTCAGTTAATATGGAATATGGTTAACTCTATGATAAACTATGTCGAGTTGATTAGCCAACTCAAATACGAGTTGATAGAGCTCCCTTTTTCATATATAAATATGTTTTTGAAAAATATATTTGAATTATTTTCTTTGTGTCAAAAATATAAGCAAATTATAAAAAGTATTTTTTGAAAAATAGTTAAATAATATCATTTTATTTTAAAATGATATATTTTTACGATATGACGAAAAATTATCATCATCATTTTGTTAGAAACCTAAAAACAATCACTTACATTTCAATTTATTTTTTGATAGCATACTAATGCATTTTTGTATAAATTATTCAATTAACATGGCCTTCCTTTTTAGCATAAATTGATCGATGTTTGATTGTGAGGATTAAAATATGACAAGGGACTTCTATTAAACTCTTATTTTAATCCTTGTTTATTATTTATTTATATTTACGCAAATATGGGGTCTAATCAAATTTCAATTGATAAATATCAATTTTGAATGGAAACAATTACAACATTTCAAGATTCGATATAAGGTGGAATTCAAGGCTAAAAAATATGGGCATTGTAAATGGAACAAAGAGAGCTCGATGGAAGACATAAAACTATTGATAACATCATTGGGTATGACAGAAAGTATAAGATCTGATGTTCATTATTTTAAAAAGAGTAAAGCATGATTTAATGCTTCATATTGTGAGTTAAGAAAGTCTGAGTGAGGCTTGCGCTCAATTAGAATCGATGCACGAAGATAAGTGTTTGTCAAAAATTATTTGGCCCATAATATCGGCTAAGTACAAGAAGGCACGTGGGTGTGTGGAACCTATGTGAAGAAGGGAGTGTGGTTTGAAGGTGCATAGGGAAGGATTCTATCGGGTTTAGCAGAACACATGGCGTGCACATAAAACAAGATAGTGTTAGGACTTATCCATATGAGTTCCGTAGATGGCACGTGAGAAAATTATGACCTTTCTAGCATTCAAAATGGATAAGGTACTAGCCGGGCAGATTGTAGGATCAAAAAGGGAATATTCCATGCATGAGATGGAAGGTTAGAGAGGAACATCATTGCACATAGTTGAGAGATCGGATGAAAGGAGGCATGCTCCATTGGAGGACCACTTGGAAACCGATCTGCTACCTCGAAGGAATGGTGGTGATGGCATAAAATATATATATATATGTAGGTAAAAGAAAGAGAGTGAAGATACTATAGAAGAGATGCGAGAGAAATAGTGCACTAGAAAATAGGTGAAGCTCTATATAAATATTATGAAGGATTCTATGGGTTTGGATTAGAGAAAATATAGGAGTGATAGCATAATTAGAGGGATGGGTCTATTTTTATCCTTGTAATATAAAGGACATAGTTTAGGTCTTATTCATGAACCTAGTTAAGGGTTTAAAAATAACTACAAAAATCATCAAATTGATTTTAGAGTTATGAAAACTCCCATGAAGGGAGATGAAAAAGTGATAAATTATTTAGCAAAATCAAAAATATTAAGCCACAATTAGATGGATGTGGTAGTAATTTGATTCAGGATAAATTACTTTATTTCGTTATTCAATTGAATATTCATGACAAATTTAGAAATTTCATTTCAATTTTGAATTTAAAATATCAAACGAGAATAGGACATGTATGGTTCCTTCCCATTCTTTTTCACTTAAGTATCTATCATGGATGATGCATTCTTAAAATAATCACATAAAGGAGGGGCTTGGTGCCTGCATGTGCCTCGGTTGAACACCCAAAGTGCCCAATGGGTGATAGGCTGATGCACATGGGATTAGATTGTTCTGCTAAGGGTATAAAAATGAATACATCTTAGTTCCATTTCCAGGACCTATTTTCAAAGTTGTTGTGAGAAATGGCATACATATTTGTCCCCTGTGATGTGTGATTACTAAATAAATTACTTTGGAAAGTGTTAAAGCATGGTTCAAGATCATGAAGGATGAATTTTCTCAAAGATTTAACACTTGGACTTGATTTTGATGCACGTAGATGGGTAGAAGATAACTTTACCATGAGTTATACAAGACATTCTTCTATTGTTTTCAAGTAGAACTATATGAATGGATCTCATCATATGCATTCAGATTGAGTGATACTATAGATCACACTTATTGAATCAAGATGATTATTAGATTCTACAAGATGCAGATTAACTTGGACGCCTGTTGTTGATCACTGGTGGAAAGGAGTGCTAACCAATTATACTCTATCATATGCCATTTCTATGTATTCTTTCCCAAAAGTTTCTAAGTTTGATTTTTTGAGAGAGCTTAGAGGATTATTTTTGCATGTTATTCCTTTGGATTTAAATATCTTGATCATTACCTTAAGTATAGAGGCATTTCCCATGGCCGGCTAAAATTCTCTCGAGTTTTGGGAGAGAAAGTTAGGGTGTATGAATATGGTGGACATTGCGGCTAAAAGGAAAGGAAGGAGAGATGAATCAAGTATAGAAAATATTGTGAAAGAGATGACTAGAAAACACAAGGTTACAAATGTGATGGATCTAGGTTAGACATTACGGGAAGGAGTTGAGATTCATGTAGAGGACTTGGAACTCCGAGAAGTCTATGCTACCCCATCTTGGGAAAATGTGGGAGAGAAGCCCCTTCACTTTCTAATGAGATGTCATCACATGGAGAAAGGATAACCTTTGGTGCACATCTCGAACCCACCTGACAACCAACCCTTGGCACTTGGTTTTACGATCAAGGGAGAAGTTTGTTAATCTAGCTAGTATCAGTGGGAGTAACCAATCCACCTAGAAGATACAATTTCTTATTTGGAACATCCATTCTTGGGCAAACCATTTTGGTATTTGGACAATTTTTTGACAAGTTGGAATTACACAAGGTTTGGGTATCTCCTCTTGCGGTGGTGTAGGACACACAACTAGCAATAGGAAAAGATCACAAACCATTAGTGCATATTTCATTGGGATGTTGGGAACACAAGGCGTGACCATTTCAAGCCATTTTTAACGTCGGAGGTGAATTTAGTAGTATAGGGGTTAGAGGACTGGTGGACCTAGCGGATCTAGATGATCTTGTGGGTTAGGACAAACAGGACTTGGTGGATCAAGTGGATCTCGGTGGAGGAGGAAACAACCGAGGGGAACCAATGATCTAGATCAAGAGGAAAATGGCCTCATCTACACTCCACAATTATTTTTGAGATGTCTTTACACTTACTAGACTATAAGGGTATTGAGGATGCTATAGAGTATGTTCATAAGTGTGAATTACTATGGCACGTGAAAGGGATCACTACCCCAGTGGAATGCAAGTCGGTTTACAACAACATTACAAGGGCATGTGAATAGTTAGTACAGAAGTATGATCCCCATCAAATAGTGGTAAATTACACTACATTAATAAATTCCTTCCTAGTAGAGTTCTATATCTAAGAATTTTACCAAGAGCATCAATGCTCTAAAAGAGATCTAGAAAGGAATGGCGAGTGTGTGTGGAGTACAACATGTGCTTCAAGACTCTCTTTGTCTAAACTATCCTATGATATTCATCCTTTTCAACATTCTTAATGATTTTTTAGAAGATTGATAACACTGTTTAGAAGGGCACTATCACACAAGACTTTCATATATCTACGCGAGGCATTAGAAGTTGCCTTGCGCATGCCGAGGATTTTGGGAGTGTTGATACTAGTTTTAGTCCTTTTCTAGAGGCTCAAATTACTATAATGGCCATGTAGTTCAAGTAGTTATCTTCAAACTCGGTGTATGAGGTTCATAGTGGGATTTGGTGTATATACTATGAAGTGGAAGGGCATGAAAAGGATAGTTTTTTTTTATTATGGGTAAATAGTTTTGAAGGGACTATACCCTGTGTACAAAAAGGCTCAAAATCCAGATACCAAAAGAGGAAAAACCAACCCTAGAAATGCAAAACATCATAAACTAGGAGGCTCAACAGCCAGATAATACAATAAAGAAACAAAACAGGATCAAGATAGACAATGATCCAAATAAAAGCAAAAGAGACAAAACATGAACAAGAGGGAACCACCACTGGTCTTCCTAGCCAAAAAACAACACCAAAAACACCAGTCAACAACAACTTCACCACCAGTAAACAACAACAGAGCTCCACATCACTTGACAACCTAGTCAATCTTGGCTTTAATCATTTGGAGCGAGATGAAGAATGCAATGGTGGTGGCCTGGGATGGATCTTTCAAATCCACCTGGGCAATTGCAAGATCTCTATTCTCCTTGGAACCCCAAATATCCTCGGTAATACCGCTGAGACTGCAAATACTATGCACATGTTGCTTGATAAAATTGTAGATGCTTTTAAGAGCTGAGAGGATATAATCATTACACCCTTTTGCATTACCAAGCCTGGCATCCAGAGAGAGAAGCTTCTTGAAAACTTCAGTAGTGATATCATCTTCTTCATCATTTTGCAGCTTCCATTTTCCCTTTGTTTTATCCATATCCCTAATAGCACTCTTTAGGTCCTGAATCTCCTTTTCCATCTTTTCTACTCTGACCAACAAGTCCTCATCTTTAGGTTCCTCCACCGGATTACTAATGTGCAGTAAATTTGCAGCAAGCTCCAGGTCTTTATGACTTCTTAGAACCCTCTGAGAAGTAGGGACCTTAGTTTTCATCTCTTTCCTTTTCCTGCTAGTGGTAGCAATGTCAAGTTTCCTATCGGGAAGGGGAGGGATGGAGGTAGGGGAGGAGTAGAATTGGGGTGGGGGTAGGCTGAGAAGTGGCGGTGAATGAGAAGGATTAACCCTTGATGAAGGGGAAAACCCCAGTGTGGTTTTTCACTTCCAAGATGAAATATCTCCAAAGAATTCAACAAGTAATGAGGAAAGTTTATGGTGAGGTTTCTATGAAAGTGATTAAGGAAAATTAAGTGCTTCGGGGGATAGTGACAAATCTCCCCTCTAGAGTAACGTACCTTACCACCATCCTTGCAATCTCAGTGAAGGGCTCTGGAACAGATGTAATTTTGATGCCAGCCATCACAAACTCCAGATTCTCCCCCTCATCAAGAAACTTCTTAGCCTCCACCTCTCTGTCCATGTGCTTGTTGAAGAATTTGGTTCCATCTAGATTGAGCCCGGTGACTTGGGTAATAAGGATACTTTCCCTCGAAGTCGGTATGCATTATGGCGGTAGACTATGAGATTTCCATGGGGATCATGATGCAAGTAGGTTCCCTCTACTACAACATACAATCTGCAAAAAAATCTTGTTCTTATAAAATTTGTACCTCTACAACCCACGATACCAAGGATTGGATACTAATTAATCAAATTTAGGATTCTATTGATCTTGGTGTGTGCTAGACTAGTCTTGTAAGAAGCCCCAAGGATGATGATCATCACTATGAAGGGTGTGTAGATTGAGGAGCATGTAGAAGAGGTTTTCAAGGAGGATTTCATGTTCACAAGAACCATGGTGGAGGACAAATTGAATTCTCATGAGGAACCTGTTATAACTATGGATCTAGAGAGAATTACAAGTGTGAGTGTCTTGATCTATTGCAATGCTTGTGGTGTAGGAAGAAACATAAGTATGAAGAGTTTCCAAGGATTTATGATCATATGAACAAGCAACACAGGGAAATATAAAAGCATTGGGATGGTAAGCATCAAGAAGGCTGATTCATAGTGGATTCCAAGAGTGGCACATGAGTCAAGACTAGAACCTGTATTGGTGATGATGTGAGTAGAGGCCACATGCACGAAGGAGATGCTAAGACAAAGGACACTAGTTTCAAGAGAGGAAGTGGTACATGGAAAGTATCCAAACCCTTCTCATCAGAAGGAGGTGTATCAATACACTATGGATGTGATTTGGAGTTTGCAAGGGGAGATCCAATCTCTAAAGGAGAAATCAAAGTATTTGGAGCAAAGGAAGAATGTCGAGGCTCCAAAGGATGACTTGGATAAAGTCAAGGAAGTATGTAAGATGTTAAGGAAAGATAATATTATTCCCTTACTAGGAGATTGGGTGAGGACAATGTATCATGCATCGAATAGAGTGAAAAAGGTAGGTTTTACATGCAAACCTTCCTCCTCATAGCCTTGACTATGATAAGGAAATTACATTAAATGTAGTTGTTGATGGATGGATTCTGAGTAATATCCTCATCGACATGGGAGTGGAGGTCAATGTTCTTACCTTGGATGCCTAACATCAAATGGGAAGACCCACATTACAACCATCTTTGAATGTGTTGTATATGGAAAACAAGACAAAGGAAATGCCCATTGGAGTCTTAAAGGATGCAGTTATCACTATTCAAGAAGCCAAGTTCACTGCAGATTTCAAAGTCTTGGTGTTCACTAAGGAAGACAACTTTCTAGCATTACTTGGGCACCTATGGTGCTATAATAACAATGCCAACTTGTGGTTTAATATGAGGTTATATTATCTTTGAGAAAAAAAAGAAAGTGTGATTATCCCTTTAACATGATGGGAATTTAGTACCCAATAAAGAGCCTTTAGTAGAAGAAGTCCTCAATAGAATCTATGTATGCTCCATCAAAGATATGGAGATAATTCATCCCACAGAGGGAGTTATCTAGTTTGAATATGCTCAGTCCTTGAGTGATACCACTAACATGACATGTGAAAATTGGGTGCATGGGACTTATGAGTTGATTGGGAAATAGTTGAGAGGATTTGTAACAAGGGTAATAAAGGTGTGTTTGGTCAAGAACCTAGGAGGAAAGAAGTTTCCAAGATACTTTGGAGGAGCATACCTTGAAAATTTCTTGCGAGAAATGGAGGCACAATGGAAGAATGAGGATGAAGAGAAGGGGAATGCTCAGTTATAACCTACTCGGAATCGTAGGGTACTTGGTGGGCTACTCATCAAAAGATCCTCTTAGAATGGAATGAGGTAAGAATCACATTTTTATAATGTTCTCCTAATCAATGTGCCCAGGTGTCATATAATATTACCATGGTAAAGAGACCACCTCATTTCATATCCAAGCATGTGAGAAGGCCTAGATGGGAAGTGCAGAAGCATTACCACCTTTGTTATGGGTGCATAAGTTATATTCCACCTTACAACATTATACCCAATCATGGTATATTCATTCGGATATGCATCATCAAATAGGTAATTGGTAGGAGTTGGCAGCTAATCTCATTCAAGCTTTCAAGTATAGGAGTACAAGCCATTAGTGGATAAGGTGTTGCAAGTAATCAAGTGCCTTACAATGGGATATAGTGCTATGGTAGAGGATAAACTACTAGAATTATTAGGTGAGTCTTATTTGGAAATGTTCCTCAATGAAGAAGAATCAGAGGAAGTATAATTTGAGCACATGTGCATGGAAAAAGAAAAAGAAAAAGAAAAAATGGTCTATGTAGTAGATGGTGAAGACATGGAAGCTTTGGATGTTAACCATTATGAAGGTATGCATAGAGTCATAGATATCGTTGATGAGTGAGAATGCACCTACCATGAGCCCTTGTAAACAAATAAGGTTAACATTAGGACAAAGACAAAACCTAAGGAAGCTATCATTGGGGACTATTGGTCGAAAAATAAATTTCAAAGGTCATTGATCTATTATGCAAGTTCCAATATTTTTTTCCCTCATGGATACCATGAAATCAAAGGCATCCACCATTACTTGGGGATATGAAGATCAAGTTGAAGGAAGGTGTGCATCTGATTCAAAAGAGACCTTATCAAACGAATCCTAACTTACGCATAAAGTTAAAAGAGGATATAGACAAGATGATAGCATCGGGAATTATTAAGGTCCTTGAAGAATCGTAGTCGGTGAGTCCAATGGTCATAAGTATAAGAAGGGTGGAAGGATAAGGATTTTCATGGATTACAAGGAGTTAAATGTAGTTTGTGCCATTGACCCTTTTCCAACCCCCTTCATTGAACAAATTTTGGAAGGAGTGGTTGGGTACGAGGTCTATTCTTTTACGAATGGATTCTCAGGGTACCACCAAGTTAGAATTGCAAAGGAAGACTAGGAGAAGAAAAAAATTTCCATTGAGTGGGGAAGTTTTTCCTACAGAGTTATGCCTTTTGGATTAAAGAATGTGCATGTTGTATTCTTGTGCATCGTGGTACAATCATTTCAGGACTTCATCCATAAATTCTTTCACATTTACCTAGATGACTAGTTTTTGTATGGATTGGTAAAAGACCATTGTGATGCAGTTTTAGGCTAATATTTGAGAGATTTTGGCAATTAAGGATATCCTTCAACATTAAGAAATGTGTCTTTGATAGTCCATTTGGAGCCTTGTTAGGACATATTATATGAAAACAAGGCTTACTAGTGGATCCGGCCAAAGTTGCGATTATTGTGGGATTATGGGAGCATACTAGTCAAAGTGCGCAGTGCAAAGATTCCTTGGACATATGGGGTACTAAAGGAAAATCATCGGGGGTATGCCAAGATCACTGCACCCTCGGAGGAATTACTAAAACACAAGAGTTCCTTTCATTGGGGAGAGGTGTAGTTGAGGCAATTTGACACTTTGAAAGATAGGCTTATCATGACACATGTTGATGCGTAATCACAACATTCTCGAATATCTTCAACTTTATCGGTTGAGACTATCAATGTGATTGCATAACATAAATATTCTATCAAAGTGTGGGACTTTGTGAATCGAGAGATATTTTGGATGAAGGCTGGTTCCTATTCCTCTGTTGAGGTGCACACATTCATATTTCAAAGGATCTACTCTAAAACCTACTCTAACTTGCCAAGGAGACAGGGTTGAGAAATATGCAAGAAAATAAACCTAAACTAACAAAGGTGATGCACCAAAGGAATGCTCAACACCTTCTTTGAAAATAAACACAAACCATAAAAATGCATACAACCACCATACACAGGTGACCAATATTATAATGAGAGATCAGAGAGGTGTAATGAACATAGAGAGGGTTGGAAATCATCCAAAGACATGCATTATTTCTCCAGAGTTGATACAGTACACTATAATGGCCAAGAGGTAAGATTTTTATTACAATTTAAATGGGAGGCTTAAAACTCCACAAATTCACCTATAGAACATAGAAGAAGGGAGGGTGTAAAAAAAAATGTGTAACCTTTAAAACAATGCCCGTCCTTACAATATATAGCCGAATGAGAGAAGGAGATGAGAATAATTCGAAATCTTACTCCAACCACCCAACAAATGCATATGAATTCACCTACAAAATGATGGGTTCTACTACAAAACCCATACCTCCATGTTTTGTTCCTTGTTGGGAAATAAAGGAATCCCATACCTCATTATGGTGATAGGTAAGAAACACTTGGGACACCTCCAAAAATGGTGAACTCGTATTTTTATTTTTAAGAACTTAGTCCCACTATTTTAAAGATATGGCCATCGAAGGTTGAGCTATATTCTACAAAAATGGTGGGTTCTTGATCTTGTCTAAGAGCTCTAAAAATTCTAAAACCTAAAAGTCTAAAATCTTAGACTTTTGAACTTTGGAAATTCAAACTTTTGCATTTTGGAGAAAAAATTATTGATGTTCCAAATTTCTTGAAAGTTCTGAAATCTTGAAATAAAAGTCCAAAATTTCAAAATTTTTGACTCCTTATCTTGGTGCGTTCCTAAAATCTCAAAACCCCTAAAAGTCCAAAATTTGGACTTTCAAACTTTGGGAATTCAGAACTTTGGGGCCATTTCCTGCATGCATCCCAGGTTGATGAAAACCCCAAAAGTAAAAATTTCAACTTTCGGACTTCAGGTTTTCAGACATTTTGAGCCCATTTTCCAACTTGCCCACCGAGAATTTCTGAAACCCGAGAGTCTAAAATTTTGGACTTTCGGACTTTGGAATTTTAGACTTTTTATAGCCATTTTTGCCCCTTTTTTTCCAAAATGCCAAAATTTCTAAATTTTGAGAAACTTCATGCTTTCTCCATTGTTTTTCCTCTTGAGCTCTAATATTCATGGACATCACATTGGTCAATGATGAACACGACCTGCATTTCATCACCGAGCTCAATTGCAACTTGATCTTCAAAATTGGATGTGAGCTCACATGATTAAACCAACCACTTCATCTCTCCCGTAAGATTTTTTTTGATCAATTTCACCCGAGTGGAAAAAATGGATAAAAATACCCATACTATGTTTTCCCTCTTGGTATAATCCTTTCCATGTGCATGTTGATGCCTCAGGGATAGCTATGGGAGCATTACTAACACAACCTAGTGAGGGAATTGTTGATAATCCCTTGTAGTCATTTTTATGCCCTTTCAAAGAACAAGGAAAGAACAAGGAGATTCATCACACTTGTAACCTCACGTTGTCACTAGTCATCTGCCTTTCACGAGCTTCATTATACTTGATTCGTCTCTCCTCCTTTTCCTTTTTATATGTAATATCTTCCATCTTCTTCGACCCTAGCTTCCTCACCCAACACTCGAGTAGCTTAGATGACCATGGGGAATGCTTCTAAACTCAAAGTAATGACCAAGATCTTCATTACTAGAGGAATAGAACTCATAAATGATCCTTTCGGCTCCTTAGAAACTCAAACTCGGTAACTTATGGGAAAGTATGCATCAAAATGGCATATTCTAAAGTGTAATATGCTAGCACTCCCTTCCACGAGTGATCAATCACACGCATCTAGGTCATATTTGTATCCTACACCTCGATATTCATCATGGGTCCACACATGTGATATATAGTACCATCTTGATCTGGATGTGTATGCTAAAATCCATTCATATAGATCTACTTGAGAAGCAACAAAATAATTTATCATACAACTCATGGTATAGGTTCCCTTATACCCATTTACACACATTGAACTTAGGTCCACTACTAAATCTTTGAGAAAACTTGTCCTCCGTGCTCTTGAACCATGTTTCAATACTTTCTAAAGTCAAGTGATCTATCATCACACATCACGAGGACAATGATACATGCCATTTCTCATCACAACTTCAAAAGGAGGATCCGGATATAGAACCAAGATGTATTCATGTTTATGCCCTTTGAAAGAACAAGGAAACTTCATGTGTGTCGACTTATCACCCAATGGGCACTAAGCGCTCACCTAAGAGTGTGTGGGTGTCAGCCCTTCCTTTGTGTTAGTTGTGTGATAATGAATTATTTATGATAGAATTTAAGTGATGAGAATGGAAACAAACCATACATTTATCTTAGATCTCATAATGGGCTGCTAGACCAATGTATTTATCTAGATAAGAAAAAAACTACAGAACATACATCTAAATCATAATAGAAAGGAAATGCACATGGATTTATACCTAATCATATGAAATATATATAAAATGATCCATATAGATATAAGTAAAATTGGAACCACATATATTCATATTAAGTATGTTGATAACCACATTACATTTACTGAGGCAATTACAGATCCATATAATAGTGTAGACCATGGTCATGCATCAGAACTGGACTTAAGCCCTTCATAGTACAAACAAAAATATTTAGACCCATCCCCTTGATACAACATACTCCTATAGATCCTCTTAACCTAACCCATAGAGTCCCCACATTATTCCTGCATGGCTTTGTCTCTCTTCAATTTTGGTCTCTCCATGTGTGTCTTTCTCTTCTACTGGGCACTCATATATATAGCCTTATCAAGAACCACCATGCCTTTTTGAAGTAGTAGATTAATTTACATGTGTCCAAGTGGTCCTCCATGGTAGCATGCTCCTTAAGATGTGATCTCTTCATCCTTCATCATGATGACCTTACGGAATCTTCTATCGTAAGATATATTCCTTTCGTGGATTCAAAGTTACCAAGGCTAGCACATTATCCACTCTGCATGTCCATCCGGTCATGCTTTCCTCATGTTCTAACCGATATGAAAAATATGGATAAGTCTAAAAACATTTTCTTTGTCTTGCGTGCACACCATTGGTTCTACTAAACCCTCCTAAAACCTTTTCCTACGTTCTTTCACCTTGCACACCCTTCTTCAAATAGGCTTTGCGTGCCTATGCAACTTCTTGTACTTAGCCAATATTTTTAGGAGCCCAACATCACCCTACACTACGCCTATTCTCCATTCTCGGGAACATTTTCCTAATGAATAAAGAATGAATGTCCTTGAATAATTTGGAGAAAGATTAAAGGATTGAAGAATTAGGGGAAGAATGAAAGAATGGGGAAACTATGATTAATTTTGCAAGAGGACAGGTAAATATTTTTTCAAGTCTACCTCCAATCTATTCTAGGTATCAACCTTGCTCTATGTCTGCATGATAGAGTCACCGACTAGGGCACTCACCTCTTCAAAGATTAACCCTTCTCCTTGGGCACTATTCATTGCTTCCACAATCCCCTCAAATGTTTCACCCAAATCCTCGATCATGTCCATCCTTCAAGTGATTTAGGGATATAACTCCTTCACCCATTTTTGATTGAGTCCCACAAGGTCTTCATAGCCTCGATTTCTTCTCCACCTTGGCTAGGATTCTATCACATTTCACTCTATTCCCATTTTTATTCTCTTGGAACTCCTTGATCTATGCTTCATCATTGGTGAAAAAAATGCTCACTACTCTATCTCTATCGGTGTAGTTTTCATAGGTAGCCTCAGTGACTTGGGCGGTGGCTTTCACATCAGAGAGGACTTTCTTATAATGAGCAACAATTTCCATAACATTCATCTTGTCCTTCTTATCTTTGTGTGTCAATGCCTCCTCTCGCAAATTCCAAGGCTAGTGGATTCCTCTCCATTGTGAGGATGTGGGTCAAGTCCTCTAGGCACTCCAAGGTGGATCCATACTTCTACACTAATGGTGTTAGATATGGATGCTTTAAGACAATGGCATCTATGATCATCTCTAATTTCTTGTAAACCTCATACACCCTTGCCTTCTCTTCTTTTAACTCACACCTTAGTTGAGCGTTGATTAGTTCCTCCCACTTTAAGTCCTTGGTTATTTCCTTGATCTCTTCTTCCTTCTTCTCTAGTTCTACCTCTAGGAACTTCACCCTGTCATTCCTCCCAAAGAGTCTCAACTTCTAATTTAACCGAAAACATGTTTAGCGCATTGCATATTTGTTCATCGATAACCATTGAGTGTTTACCAAGGGTTGTATCCTTTTACTCGATACATTCATTATTTCCCTTGGCTTACTTTGAACTCTGGCTCATCAATGTGGCACTCAAATTCCCAAGAAAGCATTTTCTTCATCCAGGGTATTCACCTTCCTCATCAAATGATTCCATAGCTAAGAGTTGTTATGTTAGTATGGTTCTTTGAAAGCGTGCACGTAACACCTTGTAAGATCATAAATGTATCCAATACTCTTAACTTGTGGTGCTTTTGTGATCTTTCTCACCATGTGCACATCCTTAGGAAAGTTTACAACCAAACCGGGATCCCATCCCATTTTGCCATATTCCTTTTCTATGCTTTCCTCCTCTACTCCCTTCATAACCAGTCTCTCTTGCATTCCATCTCTTGCTCTACCATGTCCTCAATGATTTTTACTACCTCTCTCTCTGTGGCCTCATCTACATGTTATTTTTTGAGGCTTGTGGTCCTTTGTTCTTTTGTAACTTATTTTCTTACCCCTTTGTCCAAAGTATCCTCCTCTTCCTTGTCATTCTTCCTCTTAACAAATATATACTCATTTTCTTCTTCCTCTCCTTCATCCTCGATTCATGGAATTCAAATACGGGAGGGACTTGAACTGAAACAAGTTCATCATCATCATCATCTATTTCACCTCTATATGCCTCCAAGCTATCTGTACCCTCTGAGTCATCCTCCTCTGTCACCTTCTACTTCTTCCTGATAGGAGATTATGATTCCTTTTCCTCCTCCTTTGGTGAATTCTCCCAAGTGATGGGGTCTTCATGCTTCGGTGCTTGTTCTTTTGGAGTCTTTTCTTTCACTAGGGACTTATTTATCCACACATAAGTACTAGTCTTAGCGCTTATCTACGATGTGCTAATTGCTTATGTAGTCTGAAAACTTGGTGCTTTCTATACCTCTTCTCTTTTCTCTTCTTTGGCATGGGATTCTTCCTTCCCATGGGGTCTTCAGGATGGATACATCATTTTCCAAGTAAGCACCATTTTCAAACTTCAGCCTTGTTCGAAGGTATATCCTTGCCGTAGCCCTTCCAGCAATTGGAAATGTTATAGGATTCATTATTTTTATCTCATGGGAGACATATCTCTCCAAGTACGTGCACTTCTTGGGGTAGGCTAACTTCTGCATAGCTCTCGTGGTCTTGATCCACCTCACTAAAGTCGAACCTTATTCATTTGGCCTCTTCAAACTTATTCACCCCCACTTGGAAATATTGTGTAGTGAAGGAGAAGGAAGCTTACATCGGGGGCTCATTATTTCATCTTTCAACCTAAATCTGCCAATACAAAAGTGTTGATACACTTTGCAAATTCTTCTTCTCCCTTTACGAGTATGGTTAATTGCCTAGAATCCTCTAATCCTCCCCAAACAAGCCTCTCATGTGCTTATCAACTTCTCTAAGCATGCCTTGTGAATGGCTTTCATGGTCTCACAAGTATATTTTGTGAACCTCTTCAGGTATTCCCAAGAAAATTTTCCAGCCCATTGGGCATTCATCTCTATAAGAAAACAATTGAGAGGAGGAAATTTCCAAATAGTATCTTCTTACCTTCTTGTGCGCTACTAATGATTTCATCACGATGAAAGTGGAAAAGTTGTAGATGGTCCCCTAAGATATTTTCTGGCATACGTTCAGTCATGCCTTGTTTACTTGAGTCCATCTTTCTTGATCATTGAGCTTGGTTACCAAGTATGTAGCCATCCTCATTATGGGGTCTAGAATCTCTGTGATGTCAAAGTATCACAATCATTTCTTGTAGTCATATATGGCTACTACTTCCTTGATGGCCTCCTTGTCACTTAGGTCATCATCAATGCTCTTCCCATCACAGATAAGGCTTGTGAACTTGGAAATCAACTGAGGAGTTATGCGCATCTTGCACCCCATGAAATAAAAATAGTCTTCATGAATGCGCACCATTAGCTACGATAGAGGTTCTTAATTTTTTTTGATTAGGGTAATTCGTAAAGTTGCAGTAACCTTGCCTTCTCCAATTTAATCTTTACTTCATTGTTGTATATAGGCATGCCCTCTGATGTCCTCTTGTTTGTTGGGAAAACCAACTCCAAAGCCATTTCTATTTCTATCATGCTGGTGTGATGATTATAGTCACTCAAAATCATTTTCTGAAAATAATATTCCCATTCTTTTCCTAGCAATACCCCATCTTGGTATTGCATCTCTTCATACCACTCTTCATTTGTGCTTATGACGGAAGAATTTTTCTTCTCCTTTCCCTTTCCCTTCTACTTTTTAGGTGAGGTGGTTTCTTTATTTGGAGCTATTCTTCAGTTAGGGTACACTTCAAACGTCTTCTCCTTTCTTTTCTCTCTACCACTTTATCCAAACCCAAGACTTAATCTTGCAAAGAAACCCTCCTAACACCATGTGCTAACCACCAAACCCTAACTAGAACAATTATTCCAAAAGATGAAACTTCTCAACAACTTCCTCCATGCCCATGCACTCTTTTCCTACTTGTTTACGGATCTACTCTAGTCACATCCTCTCATATTTCTTAAATTTTCTTCACACGAGATCACTTTTGGATTTCGTAGTTTGTGAGGGCTCTTTTCACTTTGTAAGAGCAAGGTAAATAATGAATTTCGACTTCTTATTTATATCTTTTCCTTCTTTCTAGCATTAAATGCTATTTTACCTATCACCGTACTTACCACTAAATGCATATTTTCCACTAAGCCAGCCTTACGTGTCTTTACTTATGCACCCAATCTTACATGAAACATTCTCCAACCTTATGCCACACAAACAATCCATTTGAAAAAGAATATTAAGCATGTGTCAATTTTGCCGAAGGCACTTCTTCTATCCTTCACCTAATTTTTACTCTCACCTACCTTGTGTTGTTCCTACACTTCTTCCTCCTCTGTATGTGGTTTCTCTGAAGTCTTATCCTAAAATCAACCTTTTTCATCCAACTCTTCTTCCATGCACTTCCTTCATCCTTATGTGCTTTCTTTCCATGAACCGGCCATTTACCGTAACTTTAACTACCAGTTCAACTTATATTATGGGCCTATAATTTGCATCACTCCACCCCACACTAAAACATATGTGTGGTCCTCTGTGCATGCACAACCTTCAAAAAGTAATATTACCGTTGCCCAAGGCGCAAAAAAAAAATAGAACAAATGACGAGAAAGGGAAACACAAGAAAGGAAATTGTGCATAAAGGAAAATTCTAAACTAACTAGCAATACTACCTTATTAAATACACCAAGAAGACTTATTTATAGTAGGGATTTAGCCTACTTCCATTAAAATGGCATGGAAATCCCATCCCATCCAGTGCTCTTGAATTTCATGTGCCTAAATCAAGGATGTCTAAGATGATATAGGGCCCCAGCCAATGGACTTTAAACTGTTTGGGATGGCACAGAAACTTGGAATCATATAATAGTACCATCTTCCCAACCTAATTTTTTATTTTTGATGTGGTGATCATGCCATGATTTTTGTTTAGCCTTTTCATCCTTTTGACTCCACCTGGCCAATGATCGTCTCTCATCTAATTTCATAAATTTTTCAATCCTTTCTTCCAGTGCTTTTTCTTCATCCAATCCTCCTATTCTGCTATACGCAGAGAAGGTAACATGAATTCAATGGGTAGGATAGCCTCCATGCCAAACATCAATTGGAATGGTGTGGATTTATTCAATATCTTGTAGGTTTTCCTATATGCCCATAAAATAGCTAATACCTTGTCATCCCAATCTTGTCTACCAACGTCACAAAAATTTAGTCAAGGTATGACTCAATATTTTATTAAATGCTTCGGTAGTTCCATTTTATTTTAGATGGTAAGGGGTAGTCTTATGATGAGCCACCATGAAATCTACTAATAGAATCTGACGGTCTCATTTAGGAAATGTGTACCACTATCACTAGTTAAGTTCAATAGGAATCCATACCTTGTAATAATATTTTACTATAGAAACACGACTATTGTAACCATTGTATAATCCTTAATAGGTGTCACTTCTCCCATATTGTAAAATAATTTGTGCAAGTGATTACATAACATGATCCCATCCTACACATGGCTTGTGAAATGGAGCCTACAAAATCTATGGCCCACTTTTCAAATGGATCTGTACTTGGAATAGGGCGCAAAGGAATTTCATTCCTCCACCTTGGTTTTCCAAGGCATTGACAATGATCACATGCCTTAATACACTTTACAATCTTGATATAGGGTCTCCCACCATAACCCATCTTGTAATATCTTACGCGCGGTGGCATCCCTTGCATAGTTTCCACCTGCCTTCATCCATACACGTCCTCCATAATAGCTAGTGCTCATGTTCTAGCATGCACCGTAAATAATTCATCATGCCATAGCTTGTATAAATCACCACTAACATGTAGGGTGCGATGTGTATAACTAAATGCTTCCTTTCTAATTATTTCATCCCTTTTGGTGTCACACCCATTTTGAGAAACCCTATAATATCCTCTAAGTCTAAGGGTGTGTTATAAAACCTAAATAGTTGCACATGTGACATGGTATCCTCGATGATTTGTGCATCCTCTCCTAAGTCAATTACTGACAAGTGATCGGGTCCATAATTACTCTTTTGTAACTTTACAACCACTTTGTGAACTCAAATTCTTGGAATAGCAGGACCCATCAACATATGCACCCTTGTAGGATGGGTTTATTTACCAAGTATTTTAATGCCAAGTGGTCGTGTAGAATACAAATGGTGTTCTTAATAGATCTTGTTTGAACTTTTGTAGTGTGTAGATCATGGATAGTAATTTCAGCTCGGTAGTGGTGTAATTTTGTTCTACTTGATTTTAACTTTCTTATTGCAAAACAAAAGGTATGGTTAACAACCCTTCACCAAGTTGTGCAGTGCTTCTCCAATGGTTGTACGAGAGGCATCCATGTGAACATGGAAAGGCTTATCCCAAATGGGGAAATAGAGTATGGGTGTTGTGATAATCCTATCCTTCAAAGTTTCAAATGCCTCTATTGTGAATCTCCCCCGATGAAAGGCACTCTTGTGTCTAATAAATTTCTCCAGGGTGCGGTGATCTTGGCATATCCTCTTATGAACTTTCTATAGTAACCTATATGCCCAACGAATCCATGCATGACGCTTTGGCTAGTATGCTCCCTAAACCCAAAATGGCTTCAACTTTGGTAGGATCTACTAGGAATCCTTATTTGCATATGGTATATCCCAATAAGGTTTCCAAATGGGGTAGCAAAGACACATTTCTTGATGTTAAGGGATATTATCAGCTATCGACACCTTTCAAACATTAGTCATAAGTTATCACAATGGTCTTTGACTAGACCATCTTGAGTCTAATCATCTAAATAGACCTAAAGAAATTTATGGAAGAAGTCCTGAAATTCTTATACTAAAATGTGTGAGAACACAGTAGGTGCATTGTTCAACCCAAAATGCATGACCATATAGGAAAAACTTCCCCATTCAGTGACAAAAGTTGTCTTTCTTTGGTCTTCCTTTGCAATCCTTACCTAGTGGTACCCTGAGAACCCATCCATGAAGGAGTAGACTTTGTACCCACGCACTTCTAAGATTTCTTCAGTAAATAGGGTTGGGAAGGGATCAATGACACATACTACATTGAGGTCCCTGTAGTCAACATAGATCCTTATCCTCCCATCTTTCTTGATATTGATGACCATTGGGCTTATCCATTCTAACTCTTCAATAACCTTCACGATACACGATGCTACCATCTTGTCTATCTACTCCTGGACCTATACGTGTAAATTTGGATTCATCTAATATGGCCTCTTCTAGATCGGGTGCACATCATCCTTCAATTTTATCCTCATCTCCCATAAGGAATGGTGGATGCCTTTAAGTTCATGATGCCCACATGAGAACAAATATTGGAACTCACATAACAAATCAATGATCTTTAAGACCTCCTTCTCTAACTAGTAGTGTTTAATGATAGATTCCTTGGGTTCTACTTCTAATCCAATGTTAACCTTATATTTTTAGAGGCTCATGGTAAGTTCACCTCATTTCATTAGCACTATCTATAACATCACGCGTACCTATAGAGTGGTTAACATCCAAAATTTCCATCTCCTCACCATCTATGACATAAACCATCTTCCCCTTTTCCTTTTCTATGCATGTGTGCTCAAACTGTATCTCCTCAGATTCATCCTCATCGAAGCGTGCCTCTAAACTAGGCTCACCTAGAAAATCTAGTAGCATATATTCTTCCATGGCACTATCCCCCATTATAAGGCATTTGATCACTTGCAATTCCTTATCCACGATGGTTTTCTGCTCCGATATTCAAAATTTTGATGAGATCAATTGTTAGCTCTTTCAATTTCCCGTCTAGCAACATGTTTTTAAGTGGATATACCATGCGTGTACACAACCTTGTAGTGTGGAATACAACTTATGCACCCATAATGATGGTGGTAAGGCCTCTGTGCCTCCTACCTAGGCCTTCTCACAAGTCTAGATGTGGAGTGAGGAGGGCTTCTTTCCATGATGTTCTTGGATGATAGTGGGCACATTGCTTCAGAGAATCGATGAGAAGGCAATCCTCACTTCATACCATTCTAAAAGACTCTTGCAGTGTGTAGCCCACAACTATATTGCAGTCCCAAGAAGGATATAGTTCAACATCCCTCTTCTTTCATCCTCACTCCACCAAGCTTCCATGTCCCGTAAGAAAATTTAAGGGTATGCTCCCCGAGTTACTTGGAAACTTATTTCCTTTTAGGTGCTTGAGTGAGCATGCCTTGGTTACTCTTATTACAGACCCCATCAATTTTCACCCAATTAACTCATAGGTAATGTGAGCATAAATTTCACATGCCATGCTTGTTGTATCACTCACAGATTGAACATCCTCAAATTGGATAACTTCTTACATGTAAGGTGAATTATCTCAGGGTCTCTGATGGAGCATACATAAATTCTATCAAGGACCTCTTCTCCCAAAGTATTAGTGTAAGGTGTTGACTTCCCATCCATCAAAGGGATGATGACCTATTCTTCCTTATTCTTGAGACTGATATATCCTTTATTGAACCTTAGGTCAGCATTGTTCTTATAGCATCATGGGCACCTAAGAAATGTTGGAAAATTGTCTACCTCGATGAGTGCCAAGACTTCAAAGTCTCCAGTAAACTCAGCCCCCTTAATGGTGATCACTACATCCTTCAATACTTCAATGGGAATTACCTTTTTTTTTCCATGTACAACACATTCAAATATGGCTATAATGTGGGTCTTCCCATTTGATGTTAGGCATCTAATGTAAGAACATTGACCTTTACTCCCATGTTAATCAATATGTTACTCATTAGCCAACCATCTATAACTACATTTAGTGTGATCTCTTTGTCATAGTCAAGGCTATGGGGAGGGAGTTTGCATGCAACACCTACCTTTTGCACTCTACTCGGCATGTGATATCTTCTCCCATAGCCATTCTCCTAGAAAGGGAATAATATTCTCTTACCTTAACATTTTCACACTTCCTTGACCTCATCCAGGTCCTTCTACGAAGCTTCAACATTCCTCCTTTTCTCCTGTTGCTTGGACTGCTCCTTTAGACACTAGATTTCTCCCTGTAAACTTTGAATGACATCCATTATCTCTTGATACACTTCCTTCTGGTGGGTAGGGTCTAGATACTTCCCATGCACCACTTCTTCTCTTGAGACTAGATTCCTTTGCCTTGGTACTTCCTTGGCACATGCAGCCTCTACTCGTGTTGTCACCAAAATAGGTTCTAATCATGACTCACGCTACTCTCTAGGCATCCACTATGTGTTGGCATTCTTTATACTCACCATCCCAACATCCTTGTCCTTCGGTGCTGCTTGGCTCATGTGCTCAAATAACTCATAAAAATCATCATTATTATGCTTTTTCCACACTATGAGCTACTCTGATAAATATGGACACTCATGCACGTAAATTTTGTAGATCCACGAAGTTAAAAGGGTTCCTCGTGGGAACTCAATTCTTCCTCCTCCACGATTCTTATGACCATTAATCCTCCATGAAAACCTCTCCCACGTGCCCCATCCATCCATGCATCCTTCATAAAAGTGATCATCTTCCTTGGAACTGCTGAAATGATGGTGCAGGTGCGCACACCATGATCAATGGCCTCATGGATTTTGTTAATAATCCTAAAATCCTTATTATCATGGGTAGTAGAGGTGTAAATCTTGGAGTAATAAGACACGCTCTTCCAGAATTGTGCATTATAACAAGGGACATCTATTTGCATCATGGTCCCCATGAAAAATTTCACAATGTCTTGGTATGTCACGTACTTGCCTTCCGGGAAACTATCTTTGGCATGCCCCTCTACTTCACAATCCACGCACCAAAGACCACTACGAGTCTCATGTGTGGATTTTGTAGATAGATTCTCTAACTACTTGGTCATGGTAGTGATTTTATCCTAAAAGAAAGGGATGACACTAGTATTAATGCTCCCAACTACTTCAACGAATAAGGTATCCTCTAGAGCCTCGCATGTGTCGGTGAATGTTTTATGTGAAAATTCCCTCCTAAATGGATTCATCAACCCTCCAAAAACCATTAAGCATGTTGTGAAGGGTGAATGACATATGACAGATTTTGAAAGGATATTTTTAAACCATGCATCATACTCCCACACACTCTCTATCATTCTGTTGATCTCATTAAAAGCACTAATTCTCTTCTTCTCGAACTTCGGTATATATAACTCTTCTAGGAAGGCATTTTTAAATATGGTGTAGTCTACCACCATATGATAGGGGTCATACTTATTATACTAGCTATACACGCACCATTGCAACATCATTGTAAATGAAATTTCCTTCCACTCTAAGGTAGTGATCTCCTTTACGCACCATAGTAATTCACAATTTTCCACATGTTCCACAACATCCTCTATACCTTGGTAATCTCACAAGTGTAAAGAAATTTCAAAGAACACATAAGAGGAGGTGGTGAGGCCCTATCCTCCCGATCTAAATCCTTGTTCCCTCCAGTGTTCCCTTCACCGGATCCACCTGGATCTACTAGATCTAGTGCCCCCAAATCCACTAGTTTCACCTCTAGATCCTCATATAACCGGTAATGGGCCTCTGATGGTTGTGCCTAATGTCCCCAACATCCCATTGAATTGTGTGCCAATGGTCTATGAAATTTCTCCACTACCAGAAGTGTATCCCATGCCACTCTCAGATGTGTTTCCCAAACCTTGTGTACTTGCACTTTGTCCAAAAATTCCTCCAAACATTGGAATGGTATGTTCAATCATGGATGTTACAAACAAAATATTATATCCCCAGGCATCGATCACTTACTCCCACTAATACCAACTAAGTTATCAATACTTCTCCCTTGATTTGGAAAACCAAGCCACAGGGGTTGGTCTCCAGGTGGGTTAAGATGCGCATTGATAGCTCTTCTTTCTCCATGTGAAAAACTCTATTCAAAAGCCAAGGGGCCTCTCTTCGCATTTTCCAAGATGGGGTAACACAGACTACTCAAGCTCCACATCCTTTGCATGAACTTTAACACTCTCTGCGACATATGCCTCCATAGATCCATCACACTTACAACCTCACGTTGTCTAGTCATCTACCTTTCACGAGCTTCACTATACTTGAGTTGTCTCTCCTCCCTTTCATTTTCAGCCGTAATTTTTGGCATATTTCTCTACCCTATCTTCCTCACCCAAAGACTCATATTATCTTAGTCGACCATGGGGAACGCTTCTAAACTCAAATTAATGACCAAGATATTCATAGCTAGAGGAATGGCAAATCGAAATGATCCTCTAGGATCCCTTAGAAACTTGAACTCAACAACTTAAGGAAAGTATAAGTCAAAATGGTGCATTCTAAAGTGTAAGCAGCCATAAATCCCTTCCAAAAGTGATCAATATCACGCAGGTGGTTAGATCTACTTCCTACACACCCTCTAATAGTCATCTTGGGTCCACACGTGTGATCTATAGTACTAGTTTGATCTAGATGCATATGCTAAAAGCCATTCATATAGCTCTAAATATAAGAAAAAAAATAATGTCTCATATAGCTCATGGTATAGGTTCTCTTCAACCCATTTTTGTGCATTAAACTTAGGTCCAAGTGCTCAATCTTTGAGAAAACTCATCCTCCATGCTCTTGAAACATGTTTCAATACTTTCTAAAGTTATACGTCCTCTGTCATCATTCATCACAAGAATAAGGATGCATGTCATTTCTCACAAAAATTCAAAAATATGGTCCTGGAAATGGAACCAAGATGTAGTCATTTTTATGCCCTTTCAAAGAACAAGGAAATCCCATGCACATCGGCCTATCACCCAACAAGGTGTTGGGATCTCACCTAAGGTGTCTGCAAGCACCGAGACCCTCCTTTGTGTGAGTTGTGTGATAATGCATTATTTACAATAGAAATTTAAGTGATGAGAATGGAAATGAACCATACATTTATCTTAGAGCTCAGAATGGACTTCTAGACCAATGTATTTATCCAGATAAGAAAATCACTATAGAACATAGATCTAAATCATAACAGAAAGGAAATGCACAGGGGTTTACACCTACTCATATGAAATATATATAAACCTAATCCATATAGATATAAGTAAAACTAGAACCACATATATTCATATTAAGTATGTTGATAACCACATTACATTTACTAAGGCAATCACATATCCATATAATAGTGCAGACCAAGGTCATGCATCAAAACTAGACTTAATCCCTTCATAGTACAAAGAAAAATATTTAGACCCATCCCCTTGATACAACATACTCCTACAGATCCTCTAAACCCAACCCATAGAGCCCTCATAGTATTCCTACATGGCTTCACCTCTCTTCAATTCTCGGTCTCTCCATGTGTGTCTTTCTCTTCTACCGGGTGCTCATATATATAGCCTTATCAAGCACCATCATGCCTTTCTAAAGTTGTAGATTGATTGCCATGTGTCCAAGTGGTCCTTCATGGGAGCATGATACTTGAGCATGCGAGCTCTCCTTCCTTCATCATGATGACCTTCTGGAATCTTCTATCCCAAGTTATATTCCTTTTGTGGGCTCCAAGTTGTCAAGCTGGCACCTTATCCACTCTGCATGCGCATCCGAGTCATGATTTACTCATGTTCTTACCAATATTTCAAATATGGCTAAGTCCCAAGACCTTTTCTCCGTCTTACGTGTATGCGCCACTAGTTCTACTAAACCCTACTAAAACCATGTCCTTCTTGTTTTCACCTTGTGTTCCCTTCTTCAAATATCCCTTACCTACCTATGCACCTTCTTATACTTAGCCAATGTTTTAGGGGCCCAACATCCCTTGTGTTTTTCTAGTAGAAAGTTGACACCAATAGAATAGAACTACACAACTACCGAGTGTAAAGCATTGTCTATGATTTACGCCTTTGCACAAATTTAGGTAGTACTATTGGAAACACCTTTTATATTCTACATGGACCACATGACATTGAATCACTCGGTCAAAAAGCATGTTTTACAAGGGCACATATGTCGTTAGTTCCTATTATTCCAAGAGTTTTAGTTCATATGGTTGTGAAACTAGGGAAAAGAAATTCAAGACCTGACCACTTATCAAGGATTAACTCAAGGAGGACACACAAAGCATTTAGGATACCATGCCAAAAGTATTTGGGTTATGAAACACGTGATCAAACTTGGAATATATCATAGTATTCTTGAAAAAGGTGTGGTGCGAGAAGGGATGAAGGCTCTAGAGAGAAAGAATTAGCAATACGCGTTGCACCCTATGTTGATAAAGGGAGATCTATATAAGTTAGGATATGGTGAGTTTCTTTATCGATGTGTATTGGAACATGAGCATGTTGCAATTATAGAGGAAGAACATAGTGGGATTTCGGAGGACACTATGTAGGAAATGCTATCGCGTGGAAGTTTCTACTTGCATGGCTTTGGTGGGAAAAAATCTACCAAGATTATATTGAGTTTTGAAGGCTTTTGACCATTGCAAGCTCCTTGGAAAAATTGAGAAGAGGGATGAAACTCCCTAACAACCAATAGCCATGATGAACCATTTGAAAAATGGGCAATTAACTTTTTAGGGCCAATTTCACTAGCCGTGAAGGATTGTTTCATGCTATATCATTTCTTTCACTTATTACTTGACACAATGGGTAGAGGTTGCACCTATGAGGGATTGCGAATGCAACAAAACTACTAGATTTTTATGGGAGAACTTAATCGGTAGGTATGGTTGTCCTTTGAGCTTAACTAGTGATAGGGGTAAATATTTCCTCAATGTAACGACCAAGATTCTATTTGTAGAATTTATGGTGGCCCATCACAAGACTACCACTTATCATTCATAGGAAAATGGAACTGTTGAGGCATTTAATAAAATACAAAGTCATGCGTGGAATAATATTTTTGATGTTAGAAGACAAGATTTGGATGACAAGGTATCAGTCATTCTATTGGTATACATGATAACCTACAAGAGGTTGGACAAGGCCACACCTTTTCAATTGGTGTTTAGCGTGGAGGATATTTTTATAGTTGAATGCATGGCACCATCGTTGTGTATAGTGTGCGGGATGGTTAAATGATGAATAAGTGCTAGAAGAGAGGATTGATAAGTTAATGTAGTTAGATGAGAAATGATCACTTACTACATGGATTTAGAAGAAAGAGAAAATAAGACAAAAGGAATGGCATGATCGTCAAATCAAGAACATGAAATTTGAGGTTGGGAAGATGGTGTTTTTGTATGATTTCAAATATCTATTCCATCTTAGGAAGTTTAAATTCCATTGGCTAGGACCCTACACCATCTTGTACATTCTTGATTCAGACGCTTACAGCTATAAGCACTAGATGGGATGATATTACCAAGTCATTTCAATAGGAGTAGGCTAAATCCCTACCATAAATAAGTTTTTTGGTGTTTTTAATTAAGGCGGTATTGCCAATTAGCTTAGAATTTCCCTTTATTTTTTTGTGTTTCTCTTTCTCATTCCTTGTTCCTTTCTTTTTGTTTTATTTTGTGCCTTTTGTGTAGGTAACCATGTTATTTTTTCAAGGTTATGTATGTGTAGAGGACAACACATCTGTTTTAATTTGGGGTGGAGTAATGCAAAGAAAAGTATAAGCTAGTCGAAAAATTTGAGTGGCCCTATAGAAGGAAGTGCGTAAGATTAAGAAAGTGCATGGGGAAATGGTGGATAATAAATTATGGTGTCAAGAAGGTTGTAACAAAGACCATGTATAAAGGATGAAGAGCATAGGAACAACATGAGGTAGGTGAGGGAAAAAATCAGGTAAAGGACATAAGAAGTGCCTTCAGTGTTGTAGACATGTGTATAAGAGTCTTTGGTTAGATTGTGTTTTTGTGTGTCAAAAGGTTGTAGAAGGTTTTTCACACAGGATTGGGCATGTGGGTAAGGGCGCTTAAATTTGGCCTAGTGGAAAAATATGCATTTAATGTTAAAGTATGTTGGTAGGTGGTATAGCATTTATTGTTGGAGGAAAGCAAAAACTATAAATATAAGGTTGGGAAAGTCATTATTTTACCTTGCCATTATGAAGTTGAAGTGCTCTAATAACTAGGGTATCCAGAGAGATTTGTGTGAAGGAAGAAGAATCCTAAAAATCTAAGTGTGCGACTAGAGTGGATCTGTAAAATAGGAAGAAGGATTACATGGGCATGCGAAAAGTTAGTTTGTAGTGCGCTGTCATGTGGAAGGTTTTCCTAGTTAGGGTTTTACATCTAGGGCATGGAGATAGAAGGATTTATTCTAGGGAGTTAAGAAGAGTAACATAGTAGAGTAAGGAGTTCTTAGTTTATCCTAATAAAAATAATTACACCTAAGAACACAACCATTTCACCAAAGAAACAAAAGGGCAAGGGAAAGGGAAAAAAACCCATTGCAGTTGCAAGAAAATGAAAATGGTTATAATTTCTATCATAGTATGATTTTGACATAAGTTATATTAAAGGAAAATAAAATAGAGTCATAGATGCTCTAAATCGTAGGAAGCACATTTCTACTCCTATAGCATTGAGAACTCATTTTAAAGATGAGGTAAAAAAATGTCATGGAATATAATTCTTATTTTTAGTAAGTAAAGACAACACCTGCAGATCGAAATGATGTGAGATATAAAGTTTTCACTTTGATAATGAAGGAATCTTGCGGTTTGAAAATAGGGTAAACATACCTTTGTTAAATGATTTAAGAAAGAAATTATTAGGTGAATTTCAAAATTCACCTTTTTTGAGACACCCTACTTGGCATTATGAAAAATGCTTGTTGATATAAAACAACAATATTTCTAGAAGGGGATGAAAAAGGATGTGATAGAGTTTGCAGCATGTTGTTTAGAATGTCAAAGTGTTAAAGTGAGCATATGCATCTAGCTGGTTTATTATATCCTCACAACATACCACAAGATAAATGGCAAGTGATAAGCATGTATTTTGTTTAAGGGTTTCCCATGTCAAGAAATAAACATGATGTTATTCTAGTGGTTGTTGATAAACTAACAAAGCTAGCTCATTTTATTTATGGTAATCTTAAGGATGATTCACCTGTGTTAGCAAAAAGATTCATGCATGAAATTTTTAGATTGCATGGAGTACATGAGTTTATCATATCTAATAGAGACCCAAGGATGACATCTAGATTTTGGAAAACACTTAATGCAGCTCTAGAGACTAAGTTGAATTTAATTTCTCCATATCATCTAGAAATAGATGGACAGACTGAAAGAGTAAATAAAGTTTTAGAGAATATGTTATGAATGTATTACATGGATCAGTAGTATAAATGGGAAGAGTACCTCCCATTATTTGAGTTTTCTTATAATAAAACATATCATGCCTATTTTAAAATGGAACCGTTTGAAGCATTATACGGAAGGAAATGTAGAACTCTTGTTAGTTGGGACATAATTGAGGATAAAGAGGTAATTAAACCTGAAATCCTTATGGAAATGGAACAACAAGTTAAAATGATTCATGAATGCTTGAAAGAAGTTCTGAGATAGGAAAAAGAGTTATGCAGAATTAAAGCGGGTGGATAAGAAATTTGAACTTGGTGAGAAGGTCTTTATGTGGGTTAAACCAAAAAGAGTTCTATAACTTTTGCAAGGCTGCCAAATTATCACCTCGTTATGTGGGACCCTTTGAAATTGTTGAAGTAATCAACCTCAGTAGCTTATCAATTTAGCTTTACCTCCTTCTTTATCACAATGCATGATGTTTTCCATATTTCTCTACTTAAGAAATACATTTTAGATTTATCACATGTGTTAAATTAGAATTCCTTGGATGTCAAGACCTAGGAATAATCATGATTAAGCCCATTTGAGTGTTGAAACTTACCAGATTGCACTTAATAAATCATGAAATAAGTCAATGTAAGGTCCAAAGTGGGATAAGTTTAATGAAGAGAGTTGCACTTGGAAAATCTTGAAGATATGAAAACTACTTTTCCATACTTGTTTGAACAAAATTGATTTTGGTGGTGATAAAATTTTAATATTTTATTCATGATATGTCAATAAATTTTCCATATTTGGGTAAATATTACATTATTTAAAATGGATAACTACTTTAATGTTGATAGGGAATTTGAAAAAAAAAAACATTGACATGTGATTTGTCTTAGGAAGGTGTATTCTTTTGACTGTTGGAAATCATGTTTGCAATGGATAAATTATTACTGTACAAGGATTCATTTTGTTGTGATTCTGTTTACTTGAAAATGAAGCCATTATTCTTTGTGTACTGAAAGGTTGTGAACCTGTATTGTTGTTTTCATACTTAGCATATGTTAACAAAAAAACCTTGGATCAATTCCATTGATCCAAGGTATGCTTCAGTTCTTCTTACTTGATCATCTTGATAACTTGGCATTCTAAAATAGAAGGTAATGTGGGATGAGTCTTGTTTTGGTTATAATTATGAGGACCCTTCTTCTGGTGTCCTTGCTTTGCATCATGTTGTAAATGGTGAGCTTGGATCCTTCTTGATAAATATTTTTAAGACATTGAATAGCGTAAGAGGATTAAGGACCTATTATGGGACTATTAAGGTAAATACCTTAACCTAAGTTGTAATGTTCTATCCTATTTGGATTTTAACCTAAGGTAGGCTAAGACCTACCTAGGACCTATTACTAAACTACAAAGGTGACACCCTAACCTAAGTTGGTATGGTTATGGTTGAGGAGTTTGGAAAAATCCTATGGCAAATAATATTTTCCTAAAGACTAAGGTTGAATCCTAACCTAAGGATAATCTAACCTAAACTAATACTAAGCTAAAAGGTACCTAAGGGATACTTGGCAAGGGTGAGTGGTGGTGGTGTTGGTTTCTAAGGCATTTATGGGAATTGATTTCTATATTTACATCTTTAAATTTCTACAGTTTTGGTGGAGGCATGGGGAGTTAGGGGATGTCTAGTTGGCATCATCACTAAATGGATTCACATGCATATTTTGAATTTAAAATACTCACCAAATTTGGATGGTGGTGGCATGTGAGAAAGGAGGGGAAATTGGTAGTCCTTGCATTTAATGATCTCGGTTGTGGTGAAGAAACCACATAGGAGAAGATGCAAGCAGATTTTGGAGAGGTTGTTTGGTCATTTGTTCTTTGCTGATTTTTACTCTGCATGAAGTTTTGGTTCTTGAACCAAGCAGTTCTATTTTTGATCCAATGATATTTTTGGCATCTCTGAGCTATTTTTGGATCTGGTGGAAGAATAAGAAGGGTAGAAAGTTGGAGTTGTGGAGGTCATTTTGGAAAAGGAGAGATTGTGGAGGCTCGGCTAGAAATCTTTTGCAAATCGATAGAAAGCTCTATCAGGCATGATAGGCTCTATCCATTAAGTTGTTCTACTTTTTCCTAAATGTCTTCATAAAAACAACTCTTCTCTTGGAAACAAATGGGTTTTTATTTGTGATGTTTATTTTGCATTCATGCTTGAATTGTTCATTGTATTCTTCTTGATGAGATTCATTGTTTGATAAAATAGAATGTGGGTTTGTTCCTTGTTGAATATATGAGTGGATCATGCTTTAACCTTGTTGAACTGGAATGTTGTCAAATTTGTGTGAACTTTGTTGTCTTGTAAAAATGGATTAAGGGAATACACTGTTTGATAAAATATTTGATCTGGGTTTGTTTTCCTTGTTGGGAGAAGGTATGAAAAATGTATCTCTTTTGTTAATCTTGAGATGATTTCAAATCCTTTTTTCATCTTGTTGCTATGCTTTGAGTTATGATAAAATAGATAGTCAGACTCAATGATTTTGGACTTCCTTCTTGTTTGGAAATAACAAGATTCATGTGTTTGACTTATTATGAATGGATATATGATTTACTTATTTTGAGAACCCTTGTTGGAAAGTAATTAATCAAGTAGTTAATGGAAGTCAGTCTTAGAACTTTAAGATTATTATGGAAGAAGTATGTTTCAGTTTGTTCTTCCTCTCTTTTGATATTTTGAAACATGTTTAGCTCCTACTTGCACTTATATAGCATCATTTTTGTTTCTCTCACCATATGTTTGAGAATTATTTAATAATGACTTAAATGGTCTTGGGGTCTAAAAGAATTCCCTTGATATAATCTTTTGAAAGTAAGGTTAATAAGTTCCTGTTATTTTGATTTGAAAGGTTATCAATTTTTTATGCATCCTTTTTGAGGTGAGGTTTTGTGCTTTAGGAGTTACCCTTATCGGTTCATCTAGTTAGATTTACTTGGTTTCTTGCATTCTAGTTTGATGTTTATATGACACTGTAGAGATGGGATATCTAAGTTGAACTATGAAATAGTTCAGTTTTGATTATCTTAAGGAAATGAGTTGGAATGCTTTTTTTTTACTCTTCTCCTTTGGAGCTCGATTTTGAGCACCTGTCTTTGGGTTATGTCTCTTTTTTGTTCTTCATTGTGTTTGAATCTGGGTTAGGTTCCTTTCCTTTCTTACCTGAAGACTTTCCTTTGATTCTTGTGAAGTTGGGAATATGGGTTGGCTTGGCTGTAATCTTGTATTCATTTTCTTGGATGCATAAGAATACATTATAGGTCTCTCTATCTTGAATGGAAATATTAGAGGAATGTATTGATATGGAGCTAATAACATTGGATGAATTGGAATGTTCAGTTGTTGTTTGATACTTCATGTATTGTTGCTAATTGAATTCATTTGAATATCTCCTTTTAGTCATAGCCGAATTTCACTACTATAGTTGTTTTTTTTATATGTTGAGAAAACTCCATCTTCGGTATCTTGACTTGCATGTTATGTAGTATATTCGATCCAATACCGATTAGTTCTATGTTTTCAATGTTTGATAAGAGTTAAAATATCTCTTGATCGGATATGTATCAGTTCTTTTATTCTGATATGTAATTCTTTTCTTAGGAAAGGGTAATGAGATCTTCTCTCATCTTTGTTGTTGACTCCCTTCTCTCTCTTCTCGAGTTGGGAATCAATATTTTATCTTCAAACTCTAAAGGAAGTTGTAGTTATTATCTCTCTTTGTTTGTTCATTCTCTCATTAATATTACTCCTATGTAAGAAGTAGTGACCTGTTCAGTTGTATTAGCTGAAGGAAATGACAGAGTGGATAGTTGGAGGATATATCCTTTTATTTTCTTCTTCTTCACAAATGCCTTGATAAGGATGTAATGAATTTGATATGTGACTCCTTTCAGGTGTATGTAAATGGAATTTATACTTTACAAAACCTGTTGATGATAAACATAAAACTTAGGCTAGAGTTGGCTTGAATTTGGATGTTATATCTTAAATGGGAAACCCTTATTTGAGGATGTTGATGGTTCATCCTAAATTTTATCATAGAAATTGAAAGAGTATGGCTTTATATAACCTAGGATGGAATAAGTTAATTCTGTGTAATGTGGATCATTTCTTCTGTAAAATAATTCTATTTTTCATGAAGTGTTAAGAATTAGTACCTTTCTTGATTTAGATAGAAGGAATTCAAGAAATGATTTATAAATATCTATGGTAGGGATTTGATAAGTAATTAGGATGGAATATTACTTATCTAACATAATTTATTATGAAATCATTGGCTGAAGAGTGTTGATTATATCATGATCTTTACTTAAGTTAATGTGGTTGATCACCTTGTTCTTCATTTTATGATTGTTATTCCTTTATGATGTATCTATCTGTAGTGCTTTACTGTTTCATAAAAGCAGAGTTCTTTTTATGAAATAGTTAGTTGAAAGCACATCATTTTAATGCTTAGTGCTTATCATGCTCAGTTCAATGAACTGACCCTATGCTAGAAATTTTTGCAGATGGACTTTGTAAGTGATAAAAGAAGACAAGTTATTTTATGATGCTTCTTATGCTTACCTAAAGACTAGATCTTTTATGAGGAAATATGATTCATTATTGAAATGTATTGTAAGAGGAAAATTTGTATTTCTTAATTGAGCTTATTAATGTTGTTTGACATGAAAGATGTCTGAAATGATTGGATTGTAAAGTGTGTAATTCCACATTTGATGAATGAAATGGATTGAGAGTTTACTTGTAGTTGATGTGTCATTCTCTTTGTACTTTTGTGAAGGGATTTGTAACCTTATCTTTATTTTCTCATAATCATTTCCGTATGGAAACCTTTTCAGTTTGACTTAAAATGAAATAGGTGGATAGGGAATTTAATACACTATCCCTTTATTAAATGCAACTTATCAAGTTGGCATTCATAGATGATCATTTAACTAAGTCACTATGGTTTATTAATTGATGTTAATGGAAGTGCAAATTCATTATGATATCTTGTTTAAAGTAAGAGGTTACAATGAACCCTAATTCTTAACAAGAAAGAGGAAGATGAACTACCTCTTGATCAATACCTTCATTGATATAAGATAAGTGAAAGGTAAACATGAACATTTAATAAGTAGACTTCATCTCAATGAAGTCTAACATAAAGGAATCTGATTTGGAACTTAATCAAACTAGGAATGGTTGAGTAAAATGAGTAAACCTTATTGTTTGTTTGTTGTTTCTATTTTAATCAACTAAACCCTAAAGTAAGAAGTTAATGATTAAAAGGAAATCTTGATGTTTCTACAAAACATTAACAACTCATTTATGGTTGGAAACCTTAGGGGTTAATTAAACTAGAATTCAATAGGGTTGTTGTAATTAGACTTTAATTATGGATAAATAATTAAGTAATTAACTTCTTGCTTGGGTGTGTACATCTAGATGGGGTGATTCAGTTGATGTTGGCACATGCCAACTGTAGTACTTGTACCTTCATGAAGACTTGGGTCTTCATGAGGATACAATGTTGTAGTTGACATGTTGCAACACCCTTTAGAATTGGATCATCTAGATCTACATAAACTCAAACTTGATCTTAGTTAAACTCTAGGTCAGGTTAGAAGTATGATTTAGTATAGGGGTAACTCATGAAGACTTAGGATAACTAGACACATGCAATCAACTTAGGTCGATTGATTGGTATATGTCTATGTACCCTTAGTCACCATGAGTGGTTCTCTATACCAAACTATGTTGCTAACCTAGGTTAGGGTTAAACCTTGAACAAGTGGACTGACAGGAGTCAATGAAGACCATTCTAGATAATAGATGAAGTGGGGTGAAGGATGTATTCCATTTGATGAGTATGTCATCTAGGAATATAAACATGAACAATATGTGAAAATATTTGGCCAAAGTATCACAAGCTCATTGGTTACGTTGTCCTATGTCACCTAGTTTAAGAAACAAGATTTTAGATGAATATTGGTAACAAATATTCAGATAGGTCTCTTAAATAAACACTTCAATACCCAAATAAGGGTAAGAGAACCAAGTATACTTAGTATACAATACATTGAGTTAACATGAGAGATCGGTAAACTCGAGTTGAGATGAGAGACTAGTGTTTCATCATTACAATTGCATATGGTTATCTGTTATGAGATTGATTGGCATGGAATGTGTGTTCTAAATTATGATTATTTAGAATAGAGAACATTATTATATAAAAAAAATTTCCTTGTTTCTAAAGTCTTAAAATGGGAATGTTACATCTTGGTATCAAAGTTGAAGGTTGCAGCTCTTGGACCTATTGTGTCCATAATCTGATAAAACTTAAATTTTCTTGTTAACAAAAAATGGTTAGAACAAGAGGAAATGTTGCAAAACAACCCACCACTTGGTGGAGAAGCAACTACTGCCCAAAAACTTGATGAGATCCTTGCTTCCCTATTGGACACAAGAGATCATTTGGTTGTACTTGAACAACAAGTAATGGGAAATGAGGAGGAGGAAGAAGATGTTGGTAATAACAATCAGCCACCTCCTGGACAACACTAATGTTGGAAATTTAGGCATTGATAACAATAATACAGCCAATGCCAATGCTAATGCCAATGCACCTGATCAACCTAAAAATAAAAAGGCAAGGCTGGTAGTTGAACTCACTAATGATATAAAAAGATAAGTCCACCTAAGTTTGATGGCACTACATTAGGAGATGGAGCTGAGAATTGGCTCAGTGAAATGGAGAAGTACTTTGCAATAAGGAACTTCTCAGAGGAAACTAAGGCAATATGGGGAGCATATCAGCTTTCCCATGAGGCATCTTCATGGTGGGACAACCTGCAAGGATGAGTTAAACATTGATGAAACAAATATTACTTGGGATCAATTTAAAAGTTATTTTAGGAAATGATGGCTGCCACAACTTTATTATGATCAGAAAATGACTAAATTTCAGAACTTATCTCAAGGAAAATTAACTATAATAGAGTATTGGGAGTGGTTTACTAAACTCCTTAAGTATGTACCTCAGTATCAAACTGATGAGAAGTTCAGATATGAAAAATTTATCATGGGATTAAATCCCATTATAGGTGGTGAAGTGGATGTTCACAGCCCAACCACTATGGAAGGGGTAGTTGAAAAATCCATAAGGCAAGAACAGAAATTGAAAGCAATCTCTACCCATAAGGAGGAAATTAGAAAGAAAATTCCAAACTCTTCATCATCTCTTGCACCTAAAAAGGGGCCATGGAAGAAGTTTGGTATGAAAAATAAGTTTGTAATGGATAAAAACAAGAAAAAACAACAAATAAACCTATTGCTAATGTGTGAAATAACTTTTTCAAGAACAATAATAATGGACATAAGTCCTATGGGGGTTAGAATGATAACTTTAAGGCTGGAAATAAATTTGAGCCTAAAAAGGGACCTATAGGAGGTTGTTACATTTGGCAAAGGACCATTACGTAAATCAATGTCCTTTGAAGAAGGATGACCATAATCAAGTACACAAGATACATGTTGCAGTAGCAAAAAAGGATGAAAAGTAAGTCACACCCATAGAGGTTCTAGGTAAGTTATTTGGCATACCTGTAACTATAATTTTTTATACTAGAGCTACTTGAATGTTTTATTTCTACTAAATTAGCATCAAAATTAAAAATAAAAAGCTGGAAAAATGGATAAATCATGGGTTGTACATTATGGAAATAATGTTGTTCATATAGTTAGTATGTGTCTTTTTGGAGCAGTCCTTGACTTGCCTAGTTTTTCCACTGAGGTTGACCTTTATGTTGCTCCTTTGGGGTCTTATGATGTAATCATAGGTGTTAATTGGCTAGCTGAGCATAAGGAAAAGGTTGACTATTTTGAAAAACATATTAGTTGTTTGGATGATCTGTAGAAAACAATAGACATTCAGGGTATAAAATGTGAGATTTTGGTTAGGAAATTGTCAGCTATGCAACTTAAAAAGGCCAAAAACAAAGGCTGCACTTTGTATGTAGTAAAAATTTCTAAAACAACAGAAGAAAGTAGTGACTTCTTGGAAAGGTATCCATTTATTACAAATTTTAGTGATGTATTTCCAGAAGAGTTACCTGGTCTTCCACCCAAATGGGAGTTTGACTTCACAATTGAGATCAAACCGGAACATAACCTATTTCCAAGGCACCTTATAGAATGAATACTATTGAGTTGATAGAGCTTAAGGCACAGTTACAAGAAATTTTTTCTAAAGGTTTGATTAGACCGAGTGTCTCACCTTGGGGAGCACCGGTAATCTTTGTGAAAAAGAAAGATGGAACACTTAGATTGTGTATCGATTATAGGATGTTAAACAAAGCAACAATTAAGAATAGATATCCACTTCCTAGAATTGATGATCTATTTGATCAGATGTGTGTGCATCAGTGTATTCTAAAATAGATCTTCGATCTGGATATCATCAGTTACGAAATAAAAGATGAAGATATTCATAAAACAACTTTTAGAACAAGGTATGGACATTATGAATTCATAGTTTTACCATTTGGATTAACAAATGCACCTGTAAACTTTTATGAATTTAATGAATAATATTTTTCAAGAATACTTGGACAAATTTGTGCTTGTATTCTTGGATGATATTCTCATATACTCTAAAAGCATCGAAGAACATCATGAGCATTTGAAAGTAGTTCTAGAAATCTTGAGAAAGAGAAGGTTGTTTGGTAAGTTGTCCAAATGTTCTTTCTATGATACAAAAGTGCACTATTTGGGTCATGTCATAAGAAAAGATGGAATAGTGGTAGATCCCTCTAAAATTGTTGCAATAACCAAGTGGCCTACACCAAAGAATGTACATGAAGTTAGAAGTTTCATGGGTCTTGTTGGTTACTATAGGAAGTTTGTTAAAGACTTCTCTAAAGTTGTTGCACCAATAACTTCACTACAGAAAAAAGGATAAGAAATTTGTATGGAATGAAAAATGTGAATCTGCATTTAAGACTCTAAGGATCAGTTAACATCAACACCTATTTTGGTTGTACCTGATCCTAATGGAGACTTCACTATTGTTGTAATGGATGCATCCGGGAAGGTCTCGGAGGTATTCTATTACAAAAGGATCATGTTATAGCTTATGAAAGTAGAAAACTCAAGTTACATGAGCTGAATTATGCTCCACATGATCTAGAGCTTGTTTCCATTGTTCATGCACTTCCAAGTATGGAGGCATTATCTTCTTGGTAGACCTTTTGAACTAAAAATTGATCATCTTGGGTTGAAGTATATTTTTACTCAACCAAATCTGAATGCAAGACAACGAAGATGGTTAGAATTTCTATCTCAATATGATTTTGACATAAGTTATATTAAAGGAAAATAAAATAGAGTAGCAGATGCTCTAAGTCATAGGAAGCACATTTATGCTCTTATAACATTGAGAACTCAATTTAAAGATGAGGTAAAAAGTGTCATGGAATCTGATTCTTATTTTCAGCAAGTAAAGACAACACTTGCTATGCAGATCCAAATGATGTGAGATATAAAGGTTTTCACTTTGACAATGAAGGAATCTTGTGGTTTGAAAACATGGTATACATACCTTTGTCAAATGATTTAAGAAAGAAATTATTAGCTAAATTTCACAATTCACCTTTTTTGAGACACCCTGGCATTACAAAATGCTTGCTGATATAAAACAACAATATTTCTGGAAAGGGATGAAAAAGGATGTGATAGAATTTGTAACACACTGTTTAGAATGTCAACATGTTAAAGTTGAGCATATGCATCCAGCTAGTTTATTGTATCCTCACAACATACCACAATATAAATGGCAAGTGATAAGCATGGATTTTGTTCAAGGGTTTCCTATGTCAAGAAATAAACATGATGTTATTCTAGTGGTTGTTGATAAACTAACAAAGGTAGCTCATTTTATTGTTGGTAATCTTAAGGATGATTCACCTATTTTAGAAAAAATATTCATGCATGAAATTTTCAGATTACATGGAGTACCTGAGTTGATCATATCTGATAGAGACCCAAGGATGACATCTAGATTTTGGAAAACTTAATGCAACTCTAGGAACTAAGCTGAATTTCAGTTCTACATATCATCCAAAATGATGGATAGACTAAAAGAGTTAATCAAGTTTTAGAGGATATGTTACAAATGTATTGCATGGATCAAGTAGTATAAATGGGAAGAGTCCCATTAGTTGAGTTTTCTTATAATAACACATATCACGCCTCTCTAAAAATGGCACCTTTTGAAGCATTATACGGAAGGAAATGTAGAACTCCTGTTAGTTGGGACAACATTGAGGATAGAGAGGTAATTGGACCTAAAATCCTTACGGAAATGGAACAACAAGTTAAAATGATTCATGAACACTTGAAAGAAGTTGTAGAGATAGGAAAAAGAGTTATGTAGACTTAAAGCGGGTGGATAAGAAATTTGAACTTGGTGAGAAGGTCTTTCTGTGGGTTAAACCAAAAAGAGTTCTATAACTTTTGGCAAGGCTGCCAAGTTATCACCTCATTATGTGGGACCCTTTGAAATTGTTGAAGTAATCAACCATGTAGCTTATCATTTAGCTTTACCTCCTGTTTTATCATGAATGCATGATGTTTTCCATATTTCTCTACTTAAGAAATACATTTTAGATTTATCACATGTGTTAAATTAGAATTCCTTGTAGGTCCAAGACCTAGAATAATCATGGTTAAGCCCATTCGAGTGTTGGAAACTCACTCAGTTGCACTTAAGAAATCATGAAATAAGTCAATGTAAGGTCCAGTGGGATCAGTTTAATGAAGAGAGTGCAACCTAGGAAAATCTTGAAGATATGAAAACTACTTTTTCCATACTTGTTTGAACAAAATTGATTCTTGTGGAATGATAAAATTTTAATATTTTATTCATGATATGTCAATAAATCTACCAGTTTTGGGTAGACATTACATTATTTAAAAATGGACAACTACTTTAATGTTGATTGGGAATTTGAAAAACCTAGTTTTGTTATGAACATAAGAATGAGAGTATAATAATCTGATTTTTCCTTGATGCAAATTATATGATTAAGTTAATCATCGGGATGATGATTATTTTTAGGAGGGAAGTATGTAACATCTTTGAAAAAACTATTACTTTGATTACTTTCTCTCTTGACATTGCAAATGTTGACATGTGATTTGTCTTAGGAAGGTGTATTCTTTTGACTATTGGAAATCATGTTTGCAATGAATAAATTATTACTGTACATAGAGATTCATTTTGTTGTGATTTTGTTTACTTGAAAATGAATCCATTCTTCTCTGTGTAATGAAAGGTTGTGAACTTATATTGTTGTTTTCATACTTAGCATATGTTAACAACAAAAACCTTGGATCAATTCCATTGATCCAAGGTATGCTTCAGTTCTTCTTACCTATCATCTTGATAACCTGACATTCTAAATAGAAGGTAATGTGGGACTGAGTCTTGTTTTGGTTATAATTATGAGGACCCTTCTTCTAGTGTCCTTGCTTTGCATCATGTTGTAAATGGTGAGCTTGGACCTTCTTGATAAATATTTTTAAGATGCTAAATAACGTAAGAGGATTAAGGACCTATTACGGGACTATTAAGGTAAATACCTTAACCTAAGTTGTAATGTTCTATCTATTTGGATTTTAACCTAAGGTAGCTAAGACCTACCTAGGACCTATTACTAAACTACTAAGGTGACACCCTAACCTAAGTTGGTATGCTTTATGGTTGTGGAGTTTGAAAAACCTAAGGAAAATAATATTTTCCTAAAGACTAAGGTTGAATCCTAACCTAAGGATAATCTAACCTAAACTAATACTAAGCTAAAAGGTACCTAAGGGATACTTGGCAAGTGGTGAGTTGGTGGCATCGGTTTCTAAGGCATTTATGGGAATTGATTTCTGTATTTACATATTTAAACTACCAGTTTTGGTGGAGGCATGGGGAGTTAGGGGGATGTCTAGTTGGCATCATCACTAAATTTAAAATGCATGCAAATTTTGAATTTGAGTTCACCAAATTTGGATGGTGGTGGCATAGAGAAAGAGGAGGGAAAGTTGGTAGTCCTTGCATTTAATGATCTCGTCATGGTGAAGAAACCACCTAGGAAGAGATGCAAGTGGATTTTGGAGAGGTTGTTTGGTCATTTGTTCTTTGCGATTTTTTCTCTGCATGGAGGTTTTGGTTCTTCAACCAGCAGTTCTATTTTTGATCCAATGATATTTTTGGCATCTCTGAGCTATTTTTGATCTGGTGGAAGAATAAGAAGGGTAGAAAGTTGGAGTTGTGGAGGTCATTTTGGAAAAGGAGAGACTTTGTGGAGGCTTGGCTAGAAATCTTCTAAATCGATAGAAGCTCTATCAGGCATGATAGGCTCTATCCATTAAGTTGTTCTACTTTTTCCTAAATGTCTTCATTAAAACAACTCTACTCTTGGAAACAAATGGGTTTTTATTTGTGATGTTTATTTTGCATTCATGCTTGAATTGTTCACTGTATTCTTCTGATGAGATTCACTATTTGATAAAATAGAATGTGGGTTTGTTCCTTGTTGAATATATGAGTGGATCATGCTTTAACCTTGTTGGAACTAGAATGTTGTCAAATTTTGTGAACTTTGTTGTCTTGTGCAAAATGGATTAAGGGAATACACTATTTGATAAAAGATTTGATCTGGGTTTTTTTATCCTCTGTTGGGAGAAGGTATGAAAATGTATCTCTTTTGTTAAATCTTGAGTTGTTTTCAGATCTTGTTGCTCCTGTTTGAGTTATGCTAAAATAGATAGTCAGACTCAATGATTTTGGACTTCCTTCTTGTTTGGAAATAATAAGATTCATGTGTTACTTCTACTTGAGCTTGAGATATTATTGAATCTTGCTATATGCTATGTTAGGTACTTATGAGAATGGATAAGTAGGATTCATGTTTTTGAGTATTTTGTTGGAAAGTAGATTAATGGAAAATCAGTCTTAGAAGAAGGATTACATTTATATGTTTTGTTTTGTTCTCCTCTGCTTGATATTTTGATCAAACATGTTTAGCTCCTACTTGCACTTATATAGTGTCATTTTTTTTCTCTCACCATATGTTTGAGAAGATTTGTTAATGACCAAACTGGTCTTGGGGTCTGAATGAATTCCCTTGATACAATCTTCCTGAAAGTAAGGTTAATAAGTTCATGTTGTCATGTTGTGGAAAGACTTATCAATTTTTCTCTGAATCCTTTTTGAGGTGAGGTTTTGTGCTTTAGAGTTACCCTTATCGGTTCATCTGGTTGGATTTACTTGGTTTCTTGCATTCTAGTCTGATGTTTATATGACACTATAGAGATGGGATATCTAAGTTGAACTATGAAATAGTTCAGTTTTGATTATCTTAAGGAAATGAGTTGGAATGCTTTTGGTTTTACTCTTCTCCTTTGGAGCTCAATTTTGAGCACCTTGTCTTGGGGTTATGTCTCTTTTTTGTTCTTCATTGTGTTTGAATCTGGGTTAGGTTCCTTTCCTTTCTTACCTGAAGATTGTTCCTTTGATTCTTGTGAAGTTGGGAATATGGGTTGGCTTGGATGTAATCTTGTATTCATTTTCTTGGATGTATAAGAATACATTATAGGTCTCTCTATCTTGAATGGAAAGATTAGAATGTATTGACTGGAGCTAATAATGTTGGATGAATTGGAATGTTTAGTTGTTGTTTGATACTTCATGTATTGTTGCTAACTAAATTCATTTGAATATCTCCTTTTAGTCATAGCCAGTGCACTACTGTAGTTGTTCTTATTTATATGTTGAGAAAACTCCATCTTCGGTATTTGACTTGCATGTTGCAGTAGTATATTCAATCCAGTACCGATTAGTTCTATGTTTTCAATGTTTGATAAGAGTTAAAAGATCTCTTGATCGGATCTGTATCAGTTCTTTTATTCTGATATGTAATTCTTTTCTTAGGAAAGGGTAATGAGATCTTCTCTCATCTTTGTTGTTGACTCCCTTCTCTCTCTTCTCTGAGTTGTGGAATGCAATATTGTTATCTTTAAACTCTAAAGGAAGTTGTAGTTGTTATCTCTCTCTTGTTTGTTCATTCTCTCATTAATATTACTCCTATGTAAGAAGTCGACCTGTTTGGTTGTATTAGTCTGAAGGAAATGACAAGAGTGGATAGTTGGAGGATATATCCTTTTATTTTCTTCTTCTTCACAAATGCCTTGATAAGGATGTAATGAATTTGATATGTGACTCCTTTTGGGTGTATGTAAATGGAATTTATACTTTACAAAACCTGTTGATGATAAACATAAAACTTAGGCTAGAGTTGGCTTGAATTTGGATGTTATATCTTAAATGGGAAACCCTTATTTGAGGATGTTGATGGTTCATCCTAAATTTTATCATAGAAATTGAAAGAGTATGGCTTTATATAACCTAGGATGGAATAAGTTAATTTTGATGTAATGTGGATCATTGCTTTTGTAAAATAATTCTATTTTTCATGAAGTGTTAAGAATTAGTACCTTTCTTGATTTAGATAGAAGGAATTCAAGAAATGATTTATAAATATCTATGGTAGGGATTTGATAAGTAATTAGGATGGAATATTACTTATCTGACATAATTTCTTATGAAATCATTGGCTGAAGAGTGTTGATTATATCATGATCTTTACTTAAGTTAATGTGGTTGATCACCTTGTTCTTCATTTTATGATTGTTATTCCTTTATGATGTATCTATCTATAGTGTGCTTTTTAACTGTTTCATAAAAGCAGAGTTCTTTTTATGAAATAGTTAGTTGAAAGCACATCATTTTAATGCTTAGTGCTTATCATGCTCAATTCAATGAACTAACCCATGCTAGCAATTTTTGTAGATGGACTTCATAAGTGATAAAAGAAGACAAGTTATTTTATGATGCTTCTTATGTTTACCTAAAGACTGATCTTTTATGAGGAAATATGATTCATTATTGAAATGTATTTGTAAGAGGAAAAGTTGTATTTCTTAATTGAGCTTATTGATGTTGTTTGACATGAAAGATGTCTAAAATGATTGGATTTGTAAAGTGTGTATTTCACATTTGATGAATGGAAAATGGATTGAGAGTTTACTTGTACTTGATGTGTCATTCTCTTTGTACATTTTGTAAAGGGAATTGTAAGCTTATCTTATTCTTTCTTAATCATATATATTTTGAACCTTTTCAGTTTGACTTAAAATGAAATAGGTGGATAGGGAATTTAATACACTATCCCTTTATTAAATGCAACTTATCAAGTTGGCATTCATAGTCTGATCATTTAACTAAGTCACTATGGTTTATTAATTGATGTTAATGGAAGTGCAAATTCATTATGATATCTTGTTTAAAGTAAGAGGTTACAATGAACCCTAATTCTTAACAAGAAAGAGGAAGATGAACTACCTCTTGATCAATACCTTCATTGATATAAAACAAGTGAAAGGTAAACATGAACATTTAATAAGTAGACTTCATCTCAATGAAGTCTAACATAAAGGAATCTGATTTGGAACTTAATCAAACTAGGAATGGTTGAGTAAAATGAGTAAACCTTATTGTTTGTTTGTTGTTTCTATTTTTTAATCAACTGAACCCTAAAGTAAGAAGTTAATGATTAAAAGGAAATCTTGATGTTTCTACAAAACATTAACAACTCATTTATGGTTGAAACTTTAATGATTAATTAAACTAGAATTCAATAGGGATGTTGTAATTAGACCTTAATTATGGAAAAATAATTAAGTAATTAACTTCTTGCTTGGGTGTGTACATCCAGATGGGGTGATTCAGTTGGATGTTGGCACACACCAACTGCAGTATTATACCTTCATGTAAGACTTGGGTCTTCATGAGGATACAATGTTGCAGTTGACATGTTGCAAACCCTTTTAATTGATCATCTAGATCTACATAAACTCAGACTTGATCTTAGTTAAACTCTAGGTCAGGTTAGAAGTATGATTTAGTATAGGGGTAACTCATGATGACTTAGGATAACTAGACACACGCAATCAACTTAGGTCGATTGAGTATGTCTATGTACCCTTAGTCACCACGAGTGGTTCTCTATACCAAACTATGTTGCTAACTTAGGTTAGGGTTAAACCTTGAACAAGTGGACTGACAAGTCAATGAAGACCATTCTAGATAATAGATGAAGTGGGGTGAAGGACGTATTCCATTTGATGAGTATGCCATCTAGGAATATAAACATGAACAATATATGTGAAAATATTTGGCCAAAGTATCACAAGCTGTTTGTTGTGTTGTCATTGTCTATGTCACCTAGTTTAAGAAATGGGATTTCAGATGAATATTGGTAACAAATATTTAGATAGGTCTCTTAAACCAAACACTTCAATACCTAAATAAGGGTAAGAGAACCAAGTATACTTAGTATATAATACATTGAGTTAACATGAGAGATCGAGTTCAACAGTCATTTAGAGATCGGTAGAAGAATAAGAAGGTGGCATAAGAGGCAGAATCGGAAGAGACATAAATAAAATGCCTACATTGGCGACAAGGATGAAAATGAACTCAAGGGGGTGAAGACCACCCGAGTGTATGATATTCATGACTCGAAGGAGGAGGAAGGTGAAGAGAAGTATACTTAGGAAGATGAAGTGGAGAATAATGATGAGGAAGAAGTAGAGGATCAAGGCAAGGGGGTGAGCAAAGAGGTGAGCACCAAAAAATGAGGAATCCCAAGCCTCACCAAGAATTAAGTGAAGAAATCCATGGAAAGAGAAGTGGTAGGTATCATGAAGGAGTTGGAGCAGATCATGCAAAGAATATAGAAGCATGCGTGGAAATCCCAATTTGGTGATAACCTTCCCAAAATTTGCACAAACAAGTGGGAAAGGCATAAGTGTCACAAGAGTAGGGAATGGGATACATTAATGATCCTAGAAAGGTTATACATGCGCACTTCCAAAGCACCATACCAACAAAGAAACTCCTGGCTATGTCATCATTTGATGAAGAAGGTGCATATCCTCAGAACCAGGAAGATGTTATCTTAGGCATTCGAGTCTCACATAGATGAACTTGAGTTTGAAGTAAGTAAGGGAGCACTGATGAAGGTGTTAGAAACAAAAGGAGTAAATCCCTTGGTGAATTCTCAACAATTATCAGATGAGAAGGTATGCAATGCACTAAAAAAATTTAGTTGAAGTTGAGGCCAAACTATTTGGGAGAAATGATAGAGTGAGATTCCTGGAGGAGGAATTGGAGAAGAAAAAGGAGGATCTCATGGAAAAGAGAAAGGACCTAAAGAAAGAGGAGATGATCAACACTCAGTTGAGGCATGAGATGAAAAAAGAAAAAGAAAAGGTGTGCAAAGTCTCCAAGAAGGTGGAGATGATTACGGATGCCATTGTCCTAAAGCATCCCGACTTAGCGCCACCCAAGAAAAAGTATGAATTAACCTTGTAATGTCTGGAGGATTTGACTCACATTCTCACAATGGATAGGTAACCACTCACTTTATATTCTATAGAAGAGGTGCATGCGCACTAGGAAAAGAGGAAAAATGAAGGTTCTTGAGATTTTAGATCTATACACTAAACTCCTTATAGAGGTAAACACTACCCTATAAGTCACAAAAGTTGCATATGAAAACTGCGTTGATAGAGATAAGAGTGGCAAGCATCCTGACGGTTACAACTCATGAGATGGAACTTAAGGAGTTTCAAGAGAAAAATAAGGGAGATAGAGCGAAAAGATATAAGATCATGGCTGAGGTGGAAAATAATTCAAAATTAATCGAGACCTACAAGGGTTGATCAAGAGCCGATGAAGGAACTATACCCCCATATCACATGTAGGATGGATGTGCATGAGGACTTGGGAAAATAGGCTTGGATAGTTTTGTTGAGACCATGAGTGCCAAAGGAGAGGAATTAAGTTTTAAGGAGGTGAGTTCCTTAGTTGGAGATATTTTCACCAAGCGCAAAATGAGGTTGACGTTTGGGAGAAGATAGAGGTAGAAATATGGAAGGATTTCCCTCTCTTCCTTCAAAAATAAGTATTTGTTCTTCATTCTCCCCATTCTTTCATTCTTTCTCCCAATTCTTCATTCATTTATTCTATCTTTCCAACCATTTTAATAGCCCTCCATTCTTTATTCTTTGAAGAGAAGTGTTTCTGAGGATGGAGAATAGGTGTAGTGTGGGGTGATGTTAGGCCCCATAATATAGGTCAAGTAAAAGAAGGTGCGTAGGTGTGTGGAACATATGTGAAGAAGCGAATGTGGGTTAAAGGCACGTAATGCAAGGTTCTAGTAGGGTTTAGCAAAACATACGACACACACGTAAGATAAGATGGTGTTATGACTTAGCCATATTTGAAGTTCCAGACGACACATGAGAAAATTTTGACCCATCTAGAATGTGGAATGGATAAGGTGTCATCCTAAGCCGTAGGATAAATAGGGAATATTACCATGCATGTGATGGAAGGTTCCGGAGGAACATCATTACACGAGTGGAGAGCTTGGATCAAAGGAGGCATGGTCCATTGGAGGACCACTTGGAAAATTGGCTACCAATTTGTTACCTCGAAGGAATGGTGGTGAAGGCATAAAATATATATATAGAGGTACAAAGGTAAAAGAAAGAGAGAGAGAAGATACTAGAGAAGAGATGCAGAGAGAATAGTGCACTTTGAAAAAGAGGTGAAACTTTGTATAAATATTATGAAGGATTCTATGGGTTGGGATTAGAGAAAATATAGGAGTGATGGCATATTTAGAGGGATGGGTCTATTTTTATCCTTGTAATATGAAGGACATAGTTTAGTTCTTATGCATGACCTTGCTCTACATTATTATGTGGGTCTGTTATGGCCTCAAGGAAATGTAATGTGATTACTAAACTCATTAATATCAATGGAAGGTTCTATTCTAAAGCATATATGTGTTCATGAGCTTAATTCTAATGCATTTCCTTTGTGTTATGAATCATTTCTATATGTTTTATTTCTCTTTTATGGATGCATTGATATGATAACTCATCCTAGGTTCTCAGAATGAATGCATGGTTCCTTCCCATTATTTTGCACTTAAGTATCTATCATAGATGATGTATTCTCACAAGACTCACATAAAGGAGGGGATCGACACCATCACGTGCCTCGAGTGAGCATCTAGCACCCAATGAGTGATAGGTCAACGCACATGGGATTAGACTGTTGTTCTAAGGGTATAAAAATGAATATAAAAATCATCAAATTGATTTTAGAGCTTATGAAAACTCCTATGAAGGAGATGAAAAAGTGATAAATTATTTATAAAAATCAAATATATTAAGTGACAATTACATGGATGTGGCAATAATTTGATTCAAGATAAATTACTTTATTTCGTTATTCGAGTTGAATATTCATGAGAAATTTAGAAATTTCATTTCAATTTTGAATTCAAAATATCAAAAAAATAATACATTCCATATTTGTAAACCCTTAGTGTTCTCCTCATACATGAAGACCAAGCAATGTCAAATTTTGATTCTAAAGACAATTCCACTCGAGGTAATTTTAGCTCATAAATCAAAAGGTAAAACCTCTAGATTTAACAAAAAGAGAAAGAAAACTTTTAAACCTCCTAGAAAGATAAGAAACCTAGAAATCTAAGAGTTAGAAATTTAGATTTGATGAAATTTTCATTATTGTGGTAAATTTGGTCACAAGAAAGAGGATTGCAAATTTAAAAATAATAAGTCAACTTTCAAAACTCAAATCATTCCATTCTCGATGTTCAAGGTCAAGGAAAAGAAAAAGTGTCAAATGATTTTATTAACAATTTTTTTTCAGGTTCCTAAACTTAAAATGAATTTTCTTTCTTGTTCTCATTTGACTAAAAATAACTATAGTGTAACATTATTAACGAGATAAATGGTTTATTAAAAATGAACATAATATTATTATAGTTTAAGGCATTTAAAGAGATGTTTTGTATGCATTTAATGGATATCCTTCTCCTTCTTGTTTAATAACGAAAGAAGTAACATGTAATTTTGACATGAGATACTAGGTCATGTCAACTTCATGAGTATGTACAACATGTCTTGACTAAACCTAATAACTAGTCTACCACCTATTTCCCAATATCATGAAACATGAGAAGGATGATTACATGGAAAACAATTTGCTAACCCCTTCCACAGTCATCATGATGATAATTCTTTTGAACCTTTGGAACCTATCCATAGTGATGTTTGATGACCTTTAGAAGTTCCATCTCTTAATGATTCTTTGTATGTTATCATGTTCATTGATGATTTCACTCATCTGATTTGGTCTTATTTCATTAAAAATAAATCTAATTTCTTGTCAAAAATTAAAGAATTTAAAGCTTTAGTTGAAAACTCATCTAGTTATAAAATTAAGAGGCTTATGACTAATAATGGGGGAGAATACGTCAATAAGGAATTTGACTCATTTTGTGTTGAATTTAAAATTCAAAGGGAGATGAATACTCCTATACCTCTCAAACAATGGGATTGTGGAAAGGAAAAAGCTGTACCATTGTAGAAAGCATTTAGAGTGATGATGCATTCATTCGGGTTCTTAAATTCTTACAAATTAAAGCAATGAACAACGTTATTCATATTTTGAACAGAGTTCCCACTAAATCCTTAGTAAATTCCACTCCTTGGAAAAGTGGTTAAATAAAAAACAAGTGTGTCTTATTTGAGAATATTTGGTAGCCCTAATTCCCTCTTCATTCTAAAATCAAAACAAAATCTTGATCAAACCTCTTTTCCTTCTATCTTTGTAGGATATAGTGTCAAAACTAAAGGTCTTAGGATCTTTGATCCATAAAAAAGAGAAGTTATAGAAAACAGGAATGTTAAAATTTTGGAAAAACCTTTTTTTCTTCTTCATCTTTTGTTATTTATGATGATTCTAATGAAAATGAAATTGAAAATTGTGAAAATGATGTATGTGATGAAGAAACTAGTGTTGAACCTATAATTGAAAATGAGATTATTCCTAGTTCCTCTATAACTAAAATACCTAGATGGGATGAGTTTATTATGTAAGAATCTAATCCTAGAAACCTTCATAAAATGACTAGAATTCATCATACATATCATTCCTTAATGACATTGTATGAACCTGAACCCCAATCTTTCAAAGAAGCTTCTTCTGATGAAAGATGGATAAATGCTATGAAATCTGAATATATTGTCTTAATTAAAAATCAAACTTGGTAGTTAGTCCCTCCTCCTAAAAAATTTAAGTATAGTCAGATCTAGATGGCTATACAATATTAAATATAAATAACATAGAAGTGTAGATAAATTCAAATCCAAATTATTAGCTCAAGGTTTACTCAAAAACATGGTATTAACTACATAGAAATATTTGCACCTATTTAAAAATGAGCACGGTAAGAATTTTGATTTCCTTAAGCTTTCGGTATGGTTGGGAAATCCATTAGGTGGATGTCAAAAATGACTTTTGAATGGTGATTTAAAATAATAAATCTATAAGACCCAACCTAAATGATTTGAAGAACAAGGTAAAGAAATTTATGTTTATAAATTGAAAAATTATTTATATGGTTTAAAACAATCTCCTAGAGCTTGGTATTCTAGGATTAACAATTTTTTCAATGAAGTTGGTTTTTCTAACTGTTCATCGACAATGATTTACTTGTTAAAATTGAAGAAAATGCTATCATTCTCATGTTATAATTTGAGGATTCTAATAAATACGGATTTAATCAACTTACATATTACATAATGTTATAATAAATATTTAAATAAAGATTTCATCATAACATAAGTAAATAAAGAAATACATACAGGAAATAAATAACACAAGTGACACATTATTTATAGTGGAAAACCCCAATAGGGTAAAAATCACTTTGAAAATAACATTTTACTTGAGAGAACTTATTTTACATCTAGTAATATCACCTCCTCCTAAAATCCTATTTACCAAGGATAAAACGAAGGGAGAAAAGAAATGAATTCCAAAGCAGAAAGGTCGAGGGTTTATGACGAATAAAGCAATACTGATGAATAAATGACAAAAAAGTAGAGATAGATTCAACAGAATAAATGCATAGATCTGACATAAGAAAGATCAGATGCCCATAACACACATATTCAGCACAAAGTCTTAATATTTGCATTAATATCTTCTTCTGTTACAAAAAGTACAAAGCCTTTTCTTCTCACTTCTATTTTTCATCTAAAAGATATCCACCCCCGAATACAACAAGTATTCAAGTATATATAGAAGGAGAGAAGAAAAGAAGACAAAAGCAAACCAACCACTTAATTACAAAAATATCTTACAATAGATTACAAAGTCATTTGTTGACTTTTGACAACTTTAGTGGATGACATCATCCCATGGTGCAACATGGATGATGTCATCATTTGTGTCAACACACTTTGATATTTACAAGGAGAAAGATGGGAAGAAGGAAACTATTCGCATCATCCCATGGCTGAAAGGGGGTATCTTGCTTTTGCTGCTCGGGTGACGAGATGTGGAACTCGGGCACGTACTCCATGAACTTGCTAATCATGGGTCAAGTTGATCCTGGGAAGGATCCTTGTGTCGATCGCTGATAGCTTCACAGGTCTCCCGCTCGTCTGTGAGCTTTTCTGGGAGTTTTGAATAATCATTCTCTACCTCTATCAGGTACCCAATGAAGTCGCGACAAGCCAACAAGTTATTGATGGATTCGGCGTCGAACGTGACCTCTAGCCCCAGCCCCTGTGAAACGATCTCCTTAAAGATCTGAATAGTTTCTTCAACCTTTCTTAAGGTGAAAGAAGAAGTGAGCAAGCCTGGAGACATTCTTAGGACAATCTGCTCCATTTGATGCATTACATCCAGGGCTTCCTCCTTTACTTTGTCGATCTTCTCCAGGATGAACTCCAGCTGATCCACCCGATAATCCAGAGTAGAAAGGATTTTGTTGAGGGCTCTGGGGTGTCCAAAGACGCCGAACTTGACCAGATCTTCGACTGAACAGTCGAGCATTTTCTGAAAGGTCTCGTGTTGCATCCTGGCATGATCCAGCTCTTCGAGATGGGTCCTGCTATCACCTGGAGTTCTCTGTTCATCCGATTGATATTCTGGTACAAACCGGTGAACTTAGCGATCACTCCCTCACTTTCCTTGAGGATTTGGCTCCTCCAGGCAGAAACTGCCATGCCCTGCTCACCGATTTTAGCATACTCATTAATCTTATCCTGGCTCAGAGGCTCAGGAGTTTCGGCGGTAGTTGTAGGAGGCGCACTGCCCATTTTCTGCAAGGCGGAGAAGATATTTATTTTGCTCCTTTAGCAGCCTTTTCTCTTCCTTTTCTTCCTGGAGATTTTTGCAAAGGGCGTCAACTACAGATAGGGCCTCTCCTTGTAGGCTTTCTGAAGATGTCCCCATCATGACTTGAGTCACTGTGTAATCTGTCAAGACAGATCCTTCTTATCCTTCAAAGGATTGGGGTATGCAATCTCCATCACTCTCTCCCCTGATGCACTCTGAGAGAAGCGGGTTATCGGTTTTTGCTTCTTGATCCCTTTTGATGGGATGACGGAGAAGTCCATCGGGGCGATGGGAACTTTCCTCTTCTGTTGACTCAGGTGCTGGGAGATCCAGGCTGGACTTATGGGAGAAGGACCAGAAATAGAGAAGGGGGCAGCTGCAGTAGTAGAAGGGAAAACGTGGAGACACTTGGAGGCGGCATTGAGAGGGAAGCCGAGGAAGTGCTCACGGGAGGAAGAGATACTGCAGGGGAGGAAGACATAGGAATGGAAGGGAGCTCAGAGATGAGGGAAGAAATGGTGGGGGACAGCTCCGCGAGAGAAGAGAAGATGGATGATGAAGAAGGGGGAACAATAGAAGATGGGGGAGAGGACACGACCAAAGGAATGGTCACTTGGGTCACTCGAGGAGGGGAAGGAGGAGAGGGAGAAGGGACAGAAGGGACCTCAATAGTTATAGTAGTGGCAACATCCTGAGTGGATGTGCCTATCGAACATCTTCCGCTGCTTCTTCTTCTAAGCTTTCCGGATTACAACCCGTTCTTGTGAAGCGGAAGGAGGACTTTCAGGAGCTTCCTCTTGGGTGGAGCTGATTCACCCTCTTTTCCTTTCCCCTTGCCTTTGGTAGCTGTTTTGACCGAGGAGGTGCGTTGCCCAACGGAGATGTGATGAAATCAACTCCGAGGTAGATGAGACCATTCATTCGGCACCAATGCTCTGTTCTTCGCAGAGTTTCCTTGACCCTTTCCTCTATTGTTTGAGGAGCTTTGTTTCTGTCAATCACCGCAAAAGGCCAATCGTCCCCACCCGTGTCAAGATATACTTGATCAACTTCTTGATCAGTAGTTTGATAGCCTTTTGGGACGATGGCCACACCGTACTGGATGATTTCAGCCAAGGCTAAGCGGGAATGATCCTTCCTCCTGAGCTCGACCTCATGATATAAGTCGATATAAATATCCTCGATCTGAGGGATGTGGATCGGATCGAGTTTAGCCCTGGGGAGACAATTTCTTGGGTCGAAATTGGGCCTTGCTGGGAAGTTATGTTTTAGATTTAGCAGCTCCAGTTCTGCAAACATATCCTTCACCTTGTGGTGAGAGAGACAAGTATACCTACCCACTGTGAGGGGGAAAGGAGTTCCACCCTTCTTTCTCTTTAAACACTTTTCGTGGTAGGTGATAAGCTGTCTCGATAGCTCCAACAGGATCAACTTGGGGCCGGCATATCTCGGCAGTTTGGTTGGTTCCCCCAAGAAGTTAGCTGCCCTTAGATAAGTAAAGGTGGGGAATTGAGTGAACAAGGCCCCCCATTTCTCTGTGGCTGCGACGATACTCTTGGTCGTACGACCGTGAGTCATATTTGGCCTCAAAAGGTAGATGATGCCATAGAAGAAGGCATCGTTGATCTTTGTGAACTGGGGGATGCTATTTTCCAGCTTCAGTTCTGATAGTATTCATATATTTTAACTTGGGGCCAAACCCCGCACCGCATTAAAGCTGGATAGTCTCTTTCTGAAGCTGCAACATAGACTACGTAGGAGTTCATATAGAACCTCCCCGTTGTGGTAAGTTGTTGGAGCTGCTCAGATATTGTGCTGCTTATGATCTCCGCCCACTCAAAGCGTTGATCGGGCACATTTTTGTTCATCGTTTCTAAGTATCGCAACGCATCCACTTGTGAAAGTAATGGGCATCAGGAAGCCCAAATACTCTACTCAGAACGTGATCAGATCACCGAGTTCCTCTCAAAAAGTCACTGCGATGAATGACTTGTGGCCATCGGGTCACCACCTTTTTGTTCTTCAGGTATACTTCATTCATCAACTGCATACACTGATCCTCATTGTCATCCCAAGCCTTGATGCAATCTTCCTGGCTTACGGCCACAAAGTGCCGGTGGTGAGGAATGCCGAGCATTATTTCAAAGTGTCGGGCAGTGAGGTTGATTATGACCTCGCCCTTCTCATTATGGACACATCTTGTGTCTTTGTTGTAGCAGCAGGCTACTACCATCATGAACTCATTGTTACACGCACTAACTGGGATCCCTCCAAAAAATGCAACCCACTACCCATCAGTTTGTCCATCCATGGACTTCTTGTGACCCTCTGGGTTCTGGCCCAGAAATCCTCCATATCAATGTGACCAAGTTCTGAGTCTCTGATGTCTAGGTCACACTCTACTTGGGATTCGGGCATCCTGACCCTCTGATATTTGTACTTCATTTCTTCTTCTGTGAGCTTGGCCTTGCCCTTAGATTTGGTAGGTCTCTTGCTTGATGTTGACATATGTAACTCTGAACTCAGTTGCTGATCTGCAAGAAGAAGAAGTGAAACCCAACGCAAGAAAGTCATATCAGCTGTTTGATCTTCCATTAAAGTGTTGACAGAAGGAAGAGTTAGTGATTTTAAGGCTTCAGGCATGGCGCATGAATACTGTAGGCTACAGGGTTAAACAATATGGCACATAGAAAAGGGCTGCTGCAAGGGATAAATCAGCACCAAAGGGCGCATGGCATGCATAGATATTGCAGGTTGCATTTTTTGTTGTTGTAAGCAGAAGTGCGCCTGCGCCATATGTATGCATTTTATAAAGGGCGCTGATATTTTTCATGTTACACGGGTACAGGATGCGCCAAAGGGCACAGGTTTAATGCGTGTAACATCATTTTTTCATGCGCCACAGGGGAACTTGGCATGGCGCATGGAAGGTCTGCATAACATAATGTTGTTGTAACAATGGATGCACCTGCGCCTTTTTAACAGTTTTGTACTTGGCGCATATAAAGTTGGTGTTACATGGATGCAGGGTGCGCCAATGGCGCATGAGTTTTAATAATGCAACACATGAGTTTGGTGCACCAAGAGGGCGCAGGAAAAGTGGTTGCAACAAGCAAGGGAAGTGTGCGCCTTGAGGGCGCAATCGTTTTTTGCATGTAATGGCATGGTATATGCACCATTGGCGCGACTGTATATCATGTTATAGGGGTGGCAGATGTGCCAAAAGAGGAAATGACAGTGTCTTATTTTCAAGCCTTGATTCTTTCTCCTGAGGGGTTACATGCATTTAAACTTCTTTTGCAGGATGTCTTTGGGTGATGAAGAAGCTTAATCAAAGAGTTTCAAGCAATCTTTTCAAGACAGAGTCCCCTTTACCAGCAGATCTGGAAAGAGGGGGAAATGCATGTGGAAGAATAGAAGAAACAACAAGGGGGGAAGTTCATGGTTTCACAGCCTTATTTAACCCAATCCACACCAACAAGCAGCCAAAAACCAAAACACAAAGCACAAGAGCAAAAGGGGACCTCTTACCAGGATTATATAATGGAGAAGTGTGAAACCGGGTCCACGAAGTGATTCAAAACGACAGGGCAGGCAAATGACATGTGCACAGAGGGAAGAGAAAATCACGTGATTCTGACTGATGAAAATGACAGTGCAGATGCGCCTATATATAGGCGAGGTGGTAATAAATGCGCCAACCACTTTTTCAAGTGGCGCGCCAAAAGTGTTGTCGACAATGGAAAGCATGCGCCCTTTGGCGCATCAAAACACCTGCCAACACGAAGTTATGTGCACCTTTGGCACACCGAAAGTGTTGTTGACACAAGAATATATATATTGCACCACCAAAACTCGGCACAACAAAAGTATTGCTGACATGAAGGCGCATGCGCCTTGGCATGCAAGAAAGGCACAACATAGTGAGGCGCACCAAAACGCCTGTGTTGACACTTCAAACCGTGCGCCAAAGGATTTAAAGGGGGCACACCAAAACTTGATGTTGCATAGACATTATGTGCACCCGACCAAAAAGACCAAAAATGGCTAAGTTCGGAAAACTAGATTTCCCGGGAAGGGATTTTGCAACGTTCCAACGCAAGGAGTCCCTGACGAGGGACCGAACAAAATTTTGGTAGGGTTATCTGTAAAATTTCCTTTCCAATTTTACAGATAACAAATGCTCTTTTCTGGGACTATCTCTCGAGCGAACCTCAGGGGTAGAGAATCCCAGATCTCACGTGCCTATCCATTGGGTAACAGAGTCAAAAACAAGGGGACCGGAAAGGGAAACACACAACCAACAAAAGAAAACACACAAAAACAAACACACAACTGAAGCAAACTATACAAAGAAGAGAGCAAGCTCTACTTCCTGAAGATTTTCAGATGCTGCCCGCTATAGGGAAGCGGGAGATCAGTTCCATCCAGATACGAGAGATAGAAACTATTCTCTCCATTGAGCTGCTTGATCTTGAAAGGTCCTCCACAGGAATCAAATTTTCCGTGCATGCCCTTTGGCTCTCTTCGTTTGTCCCACAAAAGGACGAGGTCTCCCACCTAGAAATTTCTTTTCTTAGCTTTTTTATCGAACAATCTTTTGACCTGATTCTGATGTTCGGTGATCTTGTCGACCACCCTTACTCTCTTTTCTTCGAGCTCTGCTAGATACATGATCCTCTTTTCAAGGGAATTTTGAAAAGTTTCATCTTCGATTGCCCATGCCAAGCACAGAGCAGGGAGTTCAGCGGAAATGGGAAGCTCGGCATCGGTGCCATATAACACTTGAAAAGGTGACATACCGAGAGATCTCTTGGGAGTAATGCGGTCTGCCCACAAAGCATCGTATAAGGACTTGTGCCACATTCGTTGGTTCTCATCCACTAGCTTTCGTATGATGGTCACCAAGTTTTTGTTACTGGATTCTACCTGACCATTTCCCTGAGGGTAATAATCCGAGGCATGAGCTAAAGTTATTCCATATTCATAGCAAAAACTAATAACTTCCCGTGAAGAAAAGTTAGAAGCATTATCAGCAACAATCTTGTTTGGAACGCCAAACCTGACAATGATATTTTCTTTGATAAAACTGCAAACAACCTCGAAGTGGCATGTTTGATAGGTATGGCTTCCACCCACTTGGTGAAGTAATCTGTTGCTGTTAGGACATAACTATGTCCGCACTTGATTGGGGATTGAGTGCACCGATAAAATCAATTCCCCACTGCTTGAATGGTTCATCGATGATGACCGGTCTGAGGGGAAAAGCAACTAACTTGGGCTTGCCGACGAACTACTGGCAAGGCTCACACTTTGCTACCCAGGTAGCTGTATCTTGGAAAAGCGTCGCCAATAGTACCTGGCCCGATGATCTTGTGTGCTGTCACAGAAGAGGAGAAATGGCCTCCACAGGCTGAATTATGAAAACTTTTAAGTAACTTCACCTGCTGTGGCTTGTCAACACATCGCAAGAAGATGCCATCTATCCCACGTTTGTATAAACCGTCATCCCAGATGACATATTTGGCTGCTCTGAGCTTTATAGCGCTCTTCTCCTTTATAGTTAGGTGAGCTGGGCATTCACCGTAGGTGAGGAAGAAAGCAATATCGGAATACCACTCATCGCTGGTTATGACAAATAGGACCATAGGTAGTGAATAGGGTTTCTGCAGCTGACTTTGTGCTTCATTGGTACAATCATCTTTTCCCTCCGAAACTTCTGACCCTTGGTTTTCGCCATAAGTTGACATAGGCCTTTTCCTCTTACCAACTTGGTTGGTTTTATATCCAGATCGTACTCCTGACCTTTGCAATCCAATTTCCTCGCAAGCTTCCTAACTCCTGTTGAGTTAAAATTGACTTGACTACCGTGTCAGGGACCAGCACCACTGTATGAGAATTTAAAATGTAATACCTGAAGTTTTTGACTGCTTTGACAATGGCGAAGGCATGCTTTTCCAACTGAGACATTTTTAATTCGTGAGGCTTGAGGGGAGAGCTCATGAACGCAATCGGGGATTCAACATTCTCAGAATTCTTTTGCATCAAGATGGCAGATACAGTATGTTCAGATGCATAGCTATACATGATAAAATCCTTGGAGAAATCGGGACACACCAGGACTGCGCGTGAGCGATGGAAGCTTTTATTTCATCAAACGATCTCTTCCCTTCTTCACTCCATCGGAAAGTTGGTGACCCTTTCATCATGTCTAATATATGACGAGTCTTTTCAACAAAGTCGAACAAAGCGCCTGAGAAAGTTCACCTTTCCGAAGAAAGAATGGACGCCGGTCTTGCTTGTAGGAAAAGTAAGGCTCTGAATAGCCTTAACTCTTTCGGTATCTATCTTCGTTCCTTCTTTGCTAACAACATGTCCTAGCAACTTTCCTTCTGTGACTCCAAAAATAGACTTTTTTGGGTTCAGGGAAATCCCATGCTCTCAGCATCTGGCCAATACTTGCTCCAAATGATCACAATGATCATTTCATTGTTTAGAGAACACAGTTAAGTCATCCAGATAAACCACAATGACCTTCCCCATCATACCTTTGAATGCAAGGTCCATGGCCCACTGAAAAGTGGCGCCAGCATTGGTCAGGCCAAAAGGCATCCTGCTGTAAGCAAACGTGCCCCAGGGAGTAGTGAATGTTGTTTTAAATTGGTCTTCAGGTGAAACTTCAATCTGATTGTAGCCTAAAAACCATCAAGCATGGACAACATTTCTGATCCAGTTACTGCTTGTAGAACTTGATCCATTATAGGAAGTGGGTAGTTGTCCTTTAAGGAAGCCTGATTCAGTTTTCAAAATCTACGCATATGCGTATTTCACCATTTTTCTTGCACACTGGCACAATGTTTGCCACCCAAGTACTGTGATGGATAGGAAAAATGATTCTCGCATCCAGCATTTTCTAAATTTCAGCCTGGATAGTACCTGAGATCTTAGGGTTATAATGCCTCTACTTCTGGCGAAAGGGTTTGACGTCCTCTTTCAACGGAATGTCATGTTGGACGTCCTTTGGCTTAAAAGACTTTAGATCGGCGTAGGACCATGCCAATACATCCATGTATTTCTTCAGCAGTTTGACAAACTTCCGCTTCTCTTCAGGTGTGCAACATTTTCCGATGTTCACAAACTGCGGATGTTCTACCGATCCTAAATTAACCGGTTCGGTTTCTGGGGAGGAGCCAGTATCATCTCGCCTTTTCTTTTTTACAAAACGGTCATGCCTATCGAACAACCACTCTAAAGAAACCAGCCCTTCGAATTTTATTTCCTTTGAGCTGACATATGCCATCGTTCCCTTCGGATTCATCGTTTTGACCGGTGACTGATTCACGGCACGTAGAAGTGGATCCTTCAAAGTGAAGTTCCTTAAAATTTTCCACCTTTTCTAGAAAGGCAATGAGTTGATTGTCATCGTTGAATACTTGCCAATGCTGAGAATTGTCCGGCACGCTTGGGCGGAAAACCACCTCAATGGTGTATTTGTCTGTTTTCAAACCTGGGTGAGGGAGCATGAGGGATGCTGAAATGCCAATGAATCGGCCATGTCATTTTGAGCTCTTGGAATGGATTCTATTGAAAAAGCGTCAAATTCTTCGATGCCATCCCACACCGCATTGCATGTAATGCCTGAGCCTCTCATTCTTCACTTGATATATCCTCTTAACTTGATTCACGACTGAGCTCTCGCATCACCTTGTACTTTCAAATTTTTTATCCCTCTTTCCTTTGCGGCTTAGCATGCCAAGTAGCAGAGATTCATACTCAGCAGTATTATTTGTGTTGAAAAACTGCAACTTGAAAGAGAGAGGAATAATCTCCCCTTCGGGAGATATTAGCACGGCTCCGGCGCCACATCCACTAGTCGCGCAACTACCATCAAACTACAAAGTCCAGATCTTGTTAAGATCTTCTTCTTGGACGAGAACAACCATTTTGTCAGACTCGGTAGACAAGAAATAGTTCCCCATTCCTGATGATTCAAAAAGAATTTGGGCTTTGGGGTCCTCAGAGTTAGTAACCAAGTACTTCTTTTGTGATTCTGGCTCCAATGTTTGCATTACACCTTTGACGGGATTCTAGCCTTAGACCAGTCCATATGAATCTCCCCACCAACTTCACTACAAAAACTTCTTCCCAAAAAAATTCCATAGGCTGCTGGAATATCGGCAACAGGACGGTCATCTTTACTCTTTTCTCTGGGAACGCCGCAAATGCAATCGCGCGTCTTTGATTTGACCAATCAATCAACTAACCTACTTGGTTTCCAAGGAATAACATCTGCCAAAAGGCTTGGTAAGGGTGAGGCCCAAAGCATGGGTGACTTTTGCCGCATGACGTTATCAGAAGCTCCAGAATCAATTATGCAATTACTTAACTTGTGGCCATTGATTAGGAGGGAGAGATAGAAAGGTTCTATCTTTCCTGATGCAGATGTTGAGGCAACATTTATGCGGGATGCAGGAGGAGTGGAGAGGATTCCTTTTAGGGAGATCTGGGAGATATGACAGCTTGACTTTGAATATACTTGGTCAACCTTACAAGTTGTTCGGGGTTTGACTGAAGATATTCAGCTTCAGACATTTGGATCTTAGTCTTTTTAGCATGATCTATGATGTCAAACGCGGCTAAGGGTTGCATTGGTGAAGGAATGAGTCCTCACTTCGCGATGGTAGAGTAGGATTACTGGTCTTTATGGAAATAGAAGAAGGCTGATTTGGAGGAGAGATGGGGGGAAAAGATTTCTTTGTAAAAGACTTAACAGGGGGTTGAGTAGGAAGAGGATTACCTCTTTTAGCAATGGTTGGAGGCGTGTTTGACACGGCCTTCTCTTTCCGCACATGGGCAGCGACCTCTGCTTCTTTTCCTTGTGAGCGGGTAAAAACAACATATGATTGTCCACTTGCATACCCCTGTGTACCCTCTTCTTCATCAGATTCTTCCTCATCAAATTCCATATACCCGATAGTAGAGTCACCAGTCGGTTCACCGACATCTTGATCATCTTCGCCTTGAGATGAAGGTTCTTCATAATTTTGTTCCTCTTCTTCGATTTCACTAAAGCGTTGACCGGAGGAGCCTCAAGTGCCAACCGCGGAGCAATCAGTAGGCAAGCGCGCCTTTGGGAATTGTTGGGAAACGAAATTCCTCCGTGGATATCCCAAGTATGAGGAACTCGGGGAAGCTTGAGCTAACTACTTTTTTTGCAAGTAAGTCATTCACCATCTTTTGAAATGCCGATCGATTTAAGTAGCGGGAGAAGGGCCCAAAGATTTAGGCTTGATGATTCCCTTTTTAATTCACCGATATTAGCAAATTATCTTCAATTCGGATGGCAGCGGCTCCGGGTGAGAATCAAGGTAGCTACTTGTTCTCAGTAGAGTAAGAAACTTACTTTTGAGCTCATAGCGCTCACGAAGAAACACTTCGATTTTCCGTGTTGTTGAAGCATGGCAACAGGGGACACGGTTGATTAATGCATCAACCCGCGATAAAATCACGCATGGTCTCATTGGCCTCCTTCTTTAGGTGAGTGATCTGAGATAACAATGCAAATGCATCTTCCGAAGGCTTGTACCTGTCTTCAAAAGCATCCCGCAAGGTGGCCCAACTGGTAATAGATCCGGCCGGTAAATGCTGAAACCATTCTCACATGCAGGGCCCTCAGTAGTTTCCAAAAAAGGTGAACCGACACACATCTTCATGGGTCACATCCAGGATACTGCATGACATGATGAATGCAGATATGTGTGAATCCATGCTTTGGTTCCCGCTCCCATCAAATTTGGGAAAATTCTTTCGGTTTCCATGTGGGAGCGCGTGAACAGGATGCGGCAAAGCCAGGGGACCCATAGCATTTCCCCATGGTACCGCCATCTGGACGGGTGGAAAAAGAACACGGGCTGGAAGTACAGCCTCCACTGAGTAGCAAAGGCACTACAAAGGGATGTGGAGGCTCCTTGTGAAAACCGGTTCTTTCGTGGAGGTGAGGCACTTCTGGCTGACCGATCAGCTGAACTTAGTGATGAAAAGCGCCGGTGTTATACTAAAGTTGTGCCTTTGAAGCAGATCAAAAGTAGGATCGACTTCTCCACGAGCTCTCCTGCTACGAGTAAATGGTTCACCTGCCAGTGTACCTTCCCGATCTGCAATATTGGGAGCAGATTTAAAAACTCTTTTTGGTTGTACTTGCTGATTTTCTGATTTTTCTGACAAAAATCAGCAGCATGTACTTTTCTGAATATTTAATTTTATCCTTTTTTGAAAACCGATTGCGGTTTAATGACAAAGAACAACGAGGATAAAATGATGGTGAAGCTTAGTAAGCTGATTTTCAGATCTAGAGTTGACTTTTCAAAGAGTTTGAAAATTTTGGTAAACTGTCAAAAACTCAGATCTACGGAAAAATACAGATTTTTATAAAAAGTCAGCTGAACTAAAGATCTTCAACTAGGCCAGATCTATGGATCTCAGAAGAAAATTTTCAATTTGGGTCACTTTTGCAAAAATTTTAGATTTTGAACAAAAGTTAAAATTTGCAAACAGGTAGTGATTTTTCTGATTTTTACTGATTTTCTATCATACCACCATCATAGATCTGATAGATCTATTCGATCCCCAGTAGAGTCACCAAAAACTGTTGGTTTGAAAATCTATCGCTTGGGTAGATTTATGGATAGATGAGCCAACAGTGTGCAGGGCATAGCCCTCTTTGAGTCAACGAAAGTGAAATCGGTTTATTGCTATTCTACCAAAGAATCTCATGTAAGTCTCACAATATTCTACCTTCGGGGTTTGGGATCTCATCCCAATAGGGGTGTTTCCAACTGAAAAGAAAGGAATGAAAGAGAGGATGAAGAAAGATCAGGTCCGAAGGGAGAAAAGAAATGAATTCCAAAGCAGAAAGGTCAGAGGGTTTATGTTTTGGGATTGGTAGTAAACAGAGCCAAACCTACTTGCATAAACGAATAAAGCAATACTGATGAATAAATGACAAAAAAGTAGAGATAGATTCAACAGAATAAACGCATAGATCTGACATAAGAAAGATCAGATGCCCATAACACACATATTCAGCACAAAGTCTTAATATTTGCATTAATATCTTCTTCTGTTACAAAAAGTACAAAGCCTTTTCTTCTCACTTCTATTTTTCATCTAAAAGATATCCACCCGAATACAACAAGTATTCAAGTATATATAGAAGGAGAGAAGAAAAGAAGACAAAAGCAAACCAACCACTTAATTACAAAAATATCTTACAATAGATTACAAAGTCATTTGTTGACTTTTGACAACTTTAGTGGATGACATCATCCCATGGTGCAACATGGATGATGTCATCATTTGTGTCAACACACTTTGATATTTACAAGGAGAAAGATGGGAAGAAGGAAACTATTCGTCGTCATCCCGCTGGCTGAAAGGGGGTATCTTGCTTTTGCTGCTCGGGCGACGAGATGTGGAACTGGGCACGGTACTCCATGAACTTGCTAATCATGGGTTGAAGTTGATCCTCGGAAGGATCCTTGTGTCGATCGCTGATAGCTTCGCAGGTCTCCCGCTCATCTATGAGCTTTTCTGGGAGTTTTGAATAATCATTCTCTGCCTCTATCAGGTACCCAATGAAGTCACGACAAGCCAACAGGTTATTGATGGATTCGGCGTCGAACGTGACCTCTGGCCCCAGCCCCTGTGAAACGATCTCCTTAAGATCTGAATAGTTTCTTCAACCTTTCTTAAGGTGAAAGAAGAAGTGAGCAAGCCTGGAGACATTCTTAGGACAATCTGTTCCATTTGATGCATTGCATCCAGGGCTTCCTCCTTTACTTTGTCGATCTTCTCCAGGACGAACTCCAGCTGATCCACCCGATAATCCAGAGTAGAAAGGATTTTGTTGAGGGCTCTGGGGTGTCCAAAGACGCCGAACTTGACCAGATCTTTCGACTGAATAGTCGAGCATTTTCTGAAAGGTCTCGTGTTGCATCCTGGCATGATCCAACTCTTTGGAGATGGGTCCTAGCTATCGCCTGGAGTTCTCTGTTCATCCGATTGATATTTTGATATAACCCGGTGAACTTAGCGATCACTCCCTCACTTTCCTTGAGGATTTGGCTCCTCCAGTGGAAACTGCCATGCCCTGCTCACCGATTTTAGCATACTCATTAATCTTATCCTGGCTCAGAGGCTCAGGAGTTTTGGCGGCAGTTGTAGGAGGCGCACTGCCCATTTTCTGCAAGGCGGAGAAGATATTTATTTTGCTCCTTTAGCAGCCTTTTCTCTTCCTTTGCTTCCTGGAGCTTTTGCAAAGGGCGTCAACTACAGATAGGGCCTCTCCTTGTAGGCTTTCTGAAGATGTCCCCATTGTGACTTGAGTCACTGTGTAATCTGTCGAAGACAGATCCTTCTTATCCTTCAAAGGATTGGGGTATGCAATCTCCATCACTCTCTCCCCTGATGCACTCTGAGAGAAGCGGGTTATGGGATTTTTCTTCTTGGCCCCTTTTGATGGGATTACGGAGAAGTCCATCGGTGTGATGGGAACTTTCCTCTTCTGTTGACTCAGGTGCTGGGAGATCCAGGCTGGACTTATGGGAGAAGGACCAGAAATAGAAAAGGGGCAGCTGCAGTAGTAGAAGGGAAAACGTGGAGACACTTGGAGGTGGCATTGAGAGGGAAGCCGAGGAAGTGCTCACGGGAGGAAGAGATACTGTAGGGGAGGAAGACATAGGAATGGAAGGGAGCTCAGAGATGAGGGAAGAAATGGTGGGGGACAGCTCCGCGAGAGAAGAGAAGATGGATGATGAAGAAGGGGGAACAGTAGAAGATGGGGAGAGGACACGACCAAAGGAATGGTCGCTTGGGTCACTCGAGGAGGGGAAGGAGGAGAGGGAGAAGGGACAGAAGGGACCTCAATAGTTATAGTAGTGGCGACATCCTGAGTGGATGTGCCTATCGAACATCTTCCGCTACTTCTTCTAAGCTTTCCGGGATTACAACCCGTTCTTGTGAAGCGAAGGAGGACTTTCAGGAGCTTCCTCTTGGGTGGAGCTGGATTCACCCTCTTTGCCTTTCCCCTTGCCCTTTGGTAGCTGTTTTGACCGAGGAGGTGCGTTGCCCAACGGAGATGTGATGAAATCAACTCCGAGGTAGATGAGACCATTCATTCGCACCAATGCTCTGTTCTTCGCAGAGTTTCCTTGACCCTTTCCTCTATTGTTTGAGGAGCTTTGTTTCTGTCAATCACCGCGAAAGGCCAATCGTCCCCACCCGTGTCAAGATATACTTGATCAACTTCTTGATCAATAGTTTGATAGCCTTTTGGGATGATGGCCACACCGTACTGGATGATTTCAGCCAAGGCCAAGCGGGAATGATCCTTCCTCCTGAGCTCGACCTCATGATATAAGTCGATATAAATATCCTCGATCTGAGGGATGTGGATCGGATCGAGTTTAGCCCTGGGGAGACAATTTCTTGGGTCGAAATTGGGCCTTGCTGGAAGTTATGTTTTAGATTTAGCAGCTCCAGTTCTACAAACATATCCTTCACCTTGTGGTGAGAGAGACAAGTATACCTACCCACTGTGAGGGGGAAAGGAGTTCCACCCTTCTTTCTCTTTAAACACTTTTCGTGGTAGGTGATAAGCTGTCTCGACAGCTCCAACAGGATCAACTTGGGGCCGGCATATCTCGGCAATTTGGTTGGTTCCCCCAAGAAGTTAGCTGCCCTTAGATAAGTAAAGGTAGGGAATTGAGTGAACAAGGCCCCCCATTTCTCTGTGGCTGCGACGATACTCTTGGTCATACCGTGAGTCATATTTGGCCTCAAAAGGTAGATGATGCCATAGAAGAAGGCATCGTTGATCTTTGTGAACTGGGGATGCTATTTTCCAGCTTCAGTTCCAGATAGTATTCATATATTTTAACTTGGGGCCAAACCCCGCACCGCATTAAAGCTGGATAGTCTCTTTCTGAAGCCACAGCATAGACTACGTAGGAGTTCATATAGAACCTCCCCGTTGTGGTAAGTTGTTGGAGCTACTCAGATATTGTGCTGCTTATGATCTCCGCCCACTCAAAGCGTTGATCGGGCACATTTTTGTTCATCATTTCTAAGTATCGCAACGCATCCACTTGTGAAAGTAATGGGCATCAGGAAGCCCAAATACTCTACTCAGAACGTGATTGTATCACTGAGTTCCTCTGAAAAGTCACTGCGATGAATGACTTGTGGCCATCGGGTCACCACCTTTTTGTTCTTCAGGTATACTTCATTCATCAACTGCATACACTGATCCTCATTGTCATCCCAAGCCTTGATGCAATCTTCCCGGCTTACGGCCACAAAGTGCCGGTGGTGAGGAATGCCGAGCATTATTTCAAAGTGTCGGGTAGTGAGGTTGATTATGACCTCGCCCTTCTCATTATGGACACATCTTGTGTCTTTGTTGTAGCAGTGGGCTACTACCATCATGAACTCATTATTTACACGGCACTAACTGGGATCCCTCCAGCAAAATGCAACCCACTGCCCATCAGTTTGTCCATCCATGGACTTCTTGTGACCCTCTGGGTTCTGGCCCAGAAATCCTCCATATCAATGTGACCAAGTTCTGAGTCTCTGATGTCTAGGTCACACTCTGCTTGGGATTCTAGGCATCCTGACCCTCTGATATTTATACTTCATTTCTTCTTCTGTGAGCTTGGCTTTGCCCTTAGATTTGGTAGGTCTCTTGCTTGATGTTGACATATGTAACTCTGAACTCAGTTGCTGATCTGCAAGAAGAAGAAGTGAAACCCAACGCAAGAAAGTCATATCAGCTGTTTGATCTTCCATTAAAGTGTTGACAGAAGGAAGAGTTAGTGATTTTAAGGCTTCAGGGCGCATGGCGCATGAATACTGCAGGTTACAGGGTTAAACAATATGGCACACAGAAAAGGGCTACTGCAAGGGATAAATCAGCACCAAAGGGCGCATGGCGCATAGATATTAGTAGGTTGCATTTTTTTGTTGTTGTAAGTATAAGTGCACCTGCGCCATATGTATGCATTTTATAAAGGGCGCTGATATTTTTCATGTTACACGGGTACAGGATGCGCCAAAGGGCAGGTTTAATGCGTGTAACATCATTTTTTCATGCGCCACAGGGGAACTTGGCGCGGCACATGGAAGGTCTGCATAACATAATGTTGTTGTAACAATGGATGCGCCTGCGCCTTTTTAACAGTTTTGTACTTGGCGCATATAAAGTTGGTGTTACATGGATGCAGGGTGCGCCAATGGCGTGAGTTTTAATAATGCAACACATGAGTTTGGTGCACCAAGAGGGCGCAGGAAAAGTGGTTGTAACAAGCAAGGGAAGTGCACCTTGAGGGCGCAACTGTTCTTTATGTAACAGGCATGGTATATGCGCCATTGGCGCGACTGTATATCATGTTGCAGGGGTGGCAGATGCACCAAAAGAGGAAATGACAGTGTCTTATTTTCAAGCCTTGATTCTTTCTCCTGAGGGGTTACATGCATTTAAACTTCTTTTGCAGGATGTCTTTGGGTGATGAAGAAGCTTAATCAAAGAGTTTCAAGCAATCTTTTCAAGACAGAGTCCCCTTTACCAGCAGATCTGGAAAGAGGGGGAAATGCATGTGGAAGAATAGAAGAAACAACAAGGGGGGGGGAAGTTCATGGTTTCACAGCCTTATTTAACCCAATCCACACCAACAAGCAGCCAAAAACCAAAACACAAAGCACAAGAGCAATAGGGACCTCTTACCCGATTATATAATGGAGAAGTGTGAAACCGGGTCCACGAAGTGATTCGAAAACGACAGGGCAGGTGCGCTGACAGGTACAGAGGGAAGAGAAAATCACGTGATTCTGACTGATGAAAATGATAGTGTAGATGCGCCTATATATAGGCGAGGTGGTAATAAATGCGCCAACCACTTTTTCAAGTGGCGCGCCAAAAGTGTTGTCGACAATGGAAAGCATGCGCCCTTTGGCGCATCAAAACACCTACCAACACGAAGTTATGTGCACCTTTGGCACACCGAAAGTGTTGTCGACACAAGAATATATGCGCCTTGGCACACCAAAACTCGGCGCAACAAAAGTATTGCTTGACATGAAGGCGCATGCGCCTTGGCGCATGCAAGAAAGGCACAACATAGTGAGGCACACCAAAACACCTGTTTGACACTTCAAACCATGCACCAAAGGATTTAAAGGGGGTGCACCAAAACTTGATGTTGCATAGACATTATGTGCGCCCGACCAAAAAAGACCAAAAATGGCTAAGTTCGGAAAACTAGATTTCCCGGGAAGGGATTTTGCAACGTCTACACTTCTTTATTAAAAAGAAGCTAAGGAGGTATACATGCCGAAGGTCTTTTAATTTCTCCCAAGGTATTTTTACACTTTCCTGAAGGTATTTACAAATGCCCGAAGGTATTTTTACAAAAACTAAGTTCCATTAGGAGGTGACATTGTCATGCAAACTCCCCCTCAATGGAAACTCTGACAATCTAATTTTTTCACAAAAGTGACAAAACTTTGCAGCACTTAAGGACTTTGTGAAGATGTCAGCAACCTGATCTTCAGTCAACATGAACTTGAGATTTATCTCATCACTTTGCACCTTCTCACGAGTGAAGCGTATATGTATCTCAATGTTCTTCATCCTCTTGATGTTGAAGTGGATTCATAATCAAGAGTAATACAACTTTAACACCACATATAAGATAAATACTTCCTTTAGCTTCCATGTGTATCTCTACCAACAACCGTTGCAGCCACATGGCTTCTTTACTTCTTCCATTGTACTTCTCTACCTCAGTAGAAGAAATGGAGATTATTGAATTATATTTTTTGTTCCAAGTAATAGTTCCTACACCAAAAACTTGAACACATATCTAGTATATTTTATAACACAACATCATTATGGTTAGAATCACAAAATCCATATAAGATAGCATTTTCATTCTTATTATAATGCAACCCATAATTGATTGTTTCTTTAAATATCTAAAAATTTTTTTACAAGATTCCAATGATCTCTAAAAAGGTTCTTGCATAAACCTTGAAGTAATTCCTATTATATAGGAAATATCTGATCTAGTTATAGTTAGATAAATCAAACTATCAACTAACAACATATATAAAATAGGATCAACCTTTTTCATATGTAAATTTAGGATCAATATTTATTCCAACTTTCATTGAAGTAGAAAATGGTTTACAATCAATCATAAGAAACTTTTTCAATATAATGGTTGCATATTGTGTTTTGAAAAATAACAATAAAATGAAATACAATCATACAAATAACATGATGTGAGAGACCTAACTCATTCATTTTAAAGTACTACTTCAATTTCTCTTTAATCCTATGAATTAAATCAAAATTTTCACTATACATAAGCAAATCTCAACATATATACATATAATGATAATATATGTAGCCTTATTGCTTAATGAATATATCATTGTTAGAAGAACAATTAACAAAACCTAACAGTTTAAAGAAGGAAACAATTTTTGCATACCAAGCTCTAAGAGCTTGTTTTAAACCATATAAGGATTTCTCAACTTACAAACATAGTTTTCTTTACCAGTTTCTTCAAATCCTTTAGGTTGAAACATGTAAAGTTCTTCTTTTAAATCGTAATTCAAAAAATATTTTCTTATCCATTTGGTGGATTTCCCACCCAAATTGAGTGGAAATTACAAATAAGGCCCTAATAGTACTCATTTTAGCTACATGAAATGTCTCAACATAATCAATACTAAGTTTCTGAGTGAAACCTCTAGCAATAAGTCTAGCTTTATGTTTGTTAATACTACCATCACCATTATATTTTACTTTGTATATCCACCTAGACCCTATAATACTTCATGAATCAAGTTCATACAAGGTAATTAATGCATGGTACATATGATGGCTTCTAGTCATTTTCCTAAGGTTAATAGGATTTGAAATTTCTAACATAGATTGAGCCCAATTTAATTTCTTATCTAAGAAGATAAGAGTTTCAAAACATCTATAACATCAAAACATCATCATGACCATTTACTAAATCAAAATCAAAACTATCATTTAGAAACATTTAATGAAGTAACTTCAAGAGAAGAAGACAACACATGTAAACCTTTCACTAGATTATATCTATACATTTCATATAAGCTTTGATAATTAACATGTCCTAACCTTTCATGCCATAGTTTTGAATTATTCAAACTCTGAGATATAAAACAAGATGTAGAAGAGAAATCATCAAAAATATACAGACCATTTCTTTGAATTTCTTTAGGTATTATACTCTCATTACTATCCTTGATATACTAAGTATCCTTCATGCATGGATTCTAGTTGTGTCCATACCTCTTTTGCATTTTGATATTACCAATGTGTAGAAGGTACTCATCATTCATATTGCACAAAATCATAGAAAGAGCCTCTTACATTCGTTGCAAGAGTGCATTCATGTTATCTACAGTTTTGACGCGATGGTGGGAGAAACCTCGAAGATCTAGAAACAATCATCTAGAGTTTCCTCACCATAAATTTTTTTGACCCAAATGTTGTAGTTAGTTTCATTTAAGATTTAGATTTTGTCAAGATAGAAATAGTTAAACGCATTGTTTTTCTAAACTTGTAAAACACACCCCATTATAATATACAATGTACCACGAGAGTTGGATACATATTTATAGATAATAAAAAAACACTTTTAATAGAATCATATCTAAATTTTATAGATCTAAAGAAACTATTTGATCATAACTAATTATATCATTACAATGCATACTAATTAACTTCCCATGATCAAAATAATAACCCATAATATATAGGACTCTGCATTATACCTAAATTTATATAAAAAATATTTTCGACTATATAGAAGTGAAGAAAAGACCCCTAAGAATGCATAACAACTTTAAATTTCTGAAAAAAATTAATGTAGACAAAAATCTATCCAGCTTAAGTTTGACGTCTAAATGACCGTCATAATAGCTATTTTGTTTGGTCTATCATGATGGTCATTTGACCATCAAATTTAATGAAGCCAAAACTTTTTTTGTGTATTTCTAAAATGTGAAATTTCATAATTTCTTCTTATCGTATATATATTAGGAAGGTTATATTTTAATACATTATAAAACCTATTATAATTTATAATGTAAAAATATATACACTTTTTTTAAAAAAGGTATATAGTTTATAGAATGTAAATAAAAAACAACATATAGTTCATAAAAATTATAAACTATAGTATATTTTTATATAAAAAAATCACATAACCCTTATTAAAGGGGTTTAAAGGACATAGACCAGGTTAAAAGAATTTTACCAAGGTGCAAGTAGATTTATGAGAGTATAAATTAACCTACATATTTTACAAAGGGGACAAGTAATTTCACCCGACCAATGAAATAAATTGAAATCCCTATTTTCATGAACCTTGTCTCCTCCCTTCATTTACTCTTAATTTTACCTCGCACACATTTAAAACTATGAAAATATTGCAAAATATTTTATATAATTCTTGCAAGCTAAAAACTTTAAAACTTTTATGTGGCTATAACTACCAATATTTTAATAAATATTTACCACACTTCATGTGGGCCACCAATAAACTAGCCCTTTTTTTTAATTCTCCATTTATACTTGAGAGTTCCACATTTATACCTGAGATATTATCTCATTTTATTCTCCACTCCCACTCTTATATAAAAGAAAACCTTTAAATAGGTTTATTTATATAGTTTTTATAAACTATAAGATATAAATGAATGGGGCCACCCCCTTACATGGATAATATAAATGGTTAGGGACACATGTTAGGTTTTATTTAATAAGTATTAAGATTTAAAAAGTAATCCCTTCATGGCCAAGCAATAAACACGGCCCTTACTAAAAAAAAAGTAAGCACTTAGGTTTTTTTTTAAAATATATATAAACCAAATCTAATAAAATTTATATTTTAAGTGGTTTAAACTAACCATATATATAAAATATGATTCAAACTTAGGTTTGTTTCTTTTTTAAAAAAACTATATATGCCTAGATTTATAAGTTAAGTTTAAATATGATTTAAACTTAGGCTTAGAATATGGTCTGTTGACTCTTCCCTCAATCCCATGTAATTTTAATATGGTTTAAGGCTTTTAATATATAGTTTTTTTTTAAAACTATATAAATTTTAATATGATGTTTATATAAATTATTATATAAACCTTATTCTATATTATATATATTTTTATTTAAAAATAATAATATAGTTTTCAAATTATATAGGATATAGTTATAGATTAACTATAAACTTATTTTTCAAATCGAATCCTTTTAGAGGGGACCAAAGAACACGGGTATGAATTTACCTTCAAAATATTTAACCTGTAAACATTTGAAATTATAGAAAACATGAAAATTATTTCATATAGTAATAAATCCTTTCTTTTTTGTATGTGATTTTCACGCAGGTAAATATTTGAATCCCCTTTCACCTGTGCACACATCAATCTCCAAACAAACATTAATTCCATATAATTTACAAAATATAAATGAAAGTAAGAATCATATCATATTACATCTCCCCCAAAAAATTAGGGATTTAAAATTAAAAACCCTAAAAAATTTACACAAATTCAATGCCAAAATATGCCAAAATAAATTGGGGAAAAAAAGAAGGGGACTAGATAGTTTTAAATCCCCTTTCGGGTTGGTTGAAAAAACCTTCGTACAAATTAAATAAATAAAATACAAAACATTTGATTTTAATTTATTTAATTTACCTCGCTCTGTTACCATGTTAACATTTGAGGATTCTAATAAATATGTATTTAATCAACTTACATATTACATAATGTTACAATAAATATTTAAATAAATATTACATCATAACATAAGTAAATAAAGAAATACTTACAAGAAATAAATAACACAGGTGACACAATATTTATAGTGAAAACCCCAATAGGGTAAAAACTACTTTGAAAATAACCTTTTACTTCAGAGAACTTATTTTACATCCAATAAGATCACCTCCTCCTTTAAAACCCTATTTACTAAGGGTAAAACCAAATCACTTGATTTGCACACCTTTGATATATTTCCCAAATATATCAAATGAGGACCTAAAGTCCTTTTTATATAAGGTGATCGGGTATGTCTCCCACCCACCTTTTCAACCTAAAATGGTTGACACATACACCTAGGTTTATAATATTTAATATTAGAAATATAATCATTTCATGATATTAAATATTTAACCTAAAGTATATACCTAGGTTAGCATATTTAATAATAGAAATATAAATATTTCATATTATTAAATATTAACCTATATATTAGTGATGGACCCATATACATTAAGGGTTGGCTAGACCACTTAATCATTATTTTCCAACATCTCATTGTATCATATGTTGATGTTTTACTTATCACTAGTAATTATAATAATTTAATTATGAAAATTAATGTAATATTAAGAGATGACACACTTTGGATTATTGCATAACTTTTTGGGCATGGCTATATTTCAGGATAAAAATTCTATAGTAGTATCTCAATCAAATTATGTAACTAATTTACTTAAAATATTTATTATGCTTGATTGTAAACCAGGTCTATTCTTATAGAATTTGGATGTAAACTTAATCTTAAACTTGCATGTGAAAAAATAATCCTACTTTGTATAGGAAACTTGTAGGTAGTTTGATTTATCTAACTATTACTAGACATGACATTTATTATCCGTAGAGATTGCTTGAGGTTTATTAATGAGCCTTATCATTATCAATGGAATTTATCAGAAATATTTTTTTGTTATATTAAGAAGGCAATTATTTTTGGTTTACATTATATTTCCTCTAACAATACATATTTATATGGTTATTGTGATTCTAACCATGTTGGTGATGTGATATATTTTAAGTTAATAATTGGATATGTATTCAAGTTTGATGTAGGTGTCATTACTTGGAACAGTAAAAAGAAGCCAATAGTTTCCATTTCTTCTACTGAGGTAAATATAGAATTGTAATAAAAGTAGCAAAAGAAGCCATGTGGTTGAAGTGGTTGTTGAAAGAGATGCACATGGAAGCTAAAGGAATTACTCCTCTTTTGTGTGATATCTAGAATTGCATTGCTCTCGCTAAAAATTCATTTCAACATCAAATAACAAAGTATATCGAGATACATATGCACTTTATTTGAGAGAAGGTTCTTTATAGTAATATCGATCTCCAATACTGCCTCATTGAAGATCAAGTTGTAGACATGTTTACAAAGCCATTGTGTGTTACAAAGTTCTACAAGTTTTGTGTAATGCTTGTCCTTTCAGAATTTCCATTAAGGGGGAGTATGCATGGCAGTGTCACCTTCTAACATTAGGTCGGTTGTTGACTCCTCCTCTATATGTCTATTTTGGTATAAATCATTGAAAAATTATCTTGTATGATCTATGTAAATTGATAGAGTTTACAAGTAAACTGATATAAATTTATAAAGAAATATCCCAATGGTTGCATATATTTGTAAAGGATGTCCTTGTGTTATAAAATGCTCCTATAGATGCGGTATAAAAAAATTTCCATAATAAACGGTGAGATTTAGTCTCACAAATACCTATGCTAGCTTAAAATCTTTAGGGTTTGTGGATTTGTAAATATTGTTGTACAAACATGTAATGTTGGCATATGGATCTCCACTTAATATTAAGGGAAGTGTTAGAACTATAATATTTAGTGTATCATAATATTTAGCTTATATTTTAATATTATAGAATAACCTATATTCTTATTATTTAAATATAAACTTTATATTAGGTGGTTAGTTAATTTAATTAACTAACATTAAATCGGGAGTGTGATCACTTAAGAAGTTCATAACCCTTTTGGTTATTTGAATATGATGATAGGTCATATCTAGGATATTAAATAGATTTAATATTGAATATTTGAGTGTTAGGTGATCCTAGTAAAATATGGAGTAGAAGTAAGGAGGGAGTTTTTACTTGGATTTGTTGTAATAGTTTCTCATATAGTGGATTAATTATTTTGTGGTTTGAACCCATTTGGAGGTTTTCCATGTTACATGTTGTGTCAATGTGTTATTTACTTTATGTTGTTATTTATTTTACTTATATGTGCACATTTACATTTATGGTTATTAATTAATGTTCACCTAATATTTCTTAAGGTTAATAAATATTCATTCACCCCCTCATTCGACAGGACAAAAACTTACCATTCTTGGGGACCCATATCCCTTTGTGCATTGCAAGGTATTATTTGGTTATTTCCCCTCTATATACGATTGTTATTCTACAAAGATAGCTCTATAGGTTCGGTCCCAGATCTTGCCTCTCTGCATTGATCCTAATACACTATGCCCACAAAAAGATGGTGCTTCCACATCTATTTCCCCTTTTTATACATGGGAAATGAAGGTCCTTCCTATGAGCTGCGGAGAATAGGACCTCTAACTATGAACTCTTTATCTCCAATCTACTCATATCACCAAAAACATGTAATAGGCCAAGCGATCAGCCTCAATGGTATTTGGAACATTCCAAAATTCACACTTTTCTTCCCGGTGGCTTGTTGGTAGATGAAAATTAATGCTCCTATATCTCACCATTTGGATAATGAGATGGATTCTTTATATCAATCTCCCAAGTATGACCTCATTAATAAGATAATGTACGCTATGGGATATATAAGATATGGATTTAATGAATCCAAAGGATGATTAAGCTAAAATTTAAATACAGAAGCCTAATTTGAATGTAAGATTGTAGTAAATGAATGATAAATTAAGTAAAACAATCTACCCAAGTAAACTAAGTAATAACTAATGAAACCCCTTGTGAAAAGAAGGAAATATGCCTTAGCTGATTTTTTGAGTTCTAGAAAGTGCACATAGCTAGAATACAAAGAAATGTGAAGCACTTGACACATCTCTGAGCTCGAAAATTACGAAACAAGAGGAATATTAGATAAGGGTGCACGGAGACAAATTAGAATGAAAAATCTAGTTGATCTTGAATAATTGAGAAAGGAAGCTCTAATAATATTGTAAGTTGAAGTACCGATTACCTTTTTCACCATGATTCTGTCTTCCTAGAGAGTGCCCAAGACCTTAGTGCACCACTATCTTTGGTTGATTTTCATTATTTGTTTCATGATTTTGATCAGGTTCTTATTGGTAGACTCAACAAAAATCATTACCCTATAGGTAATATTTAGAAGTCTTCAAGTAGATTCCAATGCTAAGTTCCCGATTAAAAATTTAATACCAAGGAAGGATTTTGCATTATTAGAGATAATGGTATGAGGAATGCCAAACCTTGTTATAATTCCCTCAAGAAAGTCAAGGATGATTGAATTGGTTGATTCCTTGAGTGTGATAACTTCTGTCCATCTAGTGAAGTATTCTATAGTTTTCTAGAACCCATTTTTGACAATTCTCAAAGGAGGATTAATCACACCAATGAAATATAGACCCTATTATACAAAATGTTGATCCTCTTAGATACTTTAGAGGGAAGCACTGCCAAATTATTATTTCTTACAAAGAAATATCATTATTTGCATTTCATGAACCACTTGCACATGTATACGAATAGGGTAGGACAAAAGTGTCCTCCCTTAATGATATTCATCATTGCTTCCTTGGAAGAGAATTTTCCACTAGAGAATCCATTATGAAATTATGTTAACACTTTATCAACTTGTGCATCATCAACACATCTCAGTATCATACCATCAATATTTCTTTTAAAGATGCCATTTAATCAATGCATTTGGAATGGACTCTAGCCTCATATGTCATCTCCTTTCTTTTTTAAAATTAGGAGGGTATGCACTAGAGGAAATTAATGTGACCATGTCCTTCATTGAGGTATGCACGCTAGGATCTCTATTTTCTTAGGTTCAATTTTGTGCATTGTTCCTCATCCAGGAATAATGAATTCTCCCGATTATTTTATGTATGCTAAACAATATGCTTACTGAGTGCATTGGCTCTAATAAAATTAGTGGCTTTGATAGTCACATCATACTCCATAATTTTGGTCACCCATCTTGCTATTTTCTCATTGATTTTTTCCCCATGATAAAGTATCTCACACGTAATTTTTAAACTAACACCTTGATATGATTTATGGTGTGCATAATTTTGAATTTATTGAGCAAGCACATGATGGTGAAGATATTTTTGTGTGACTCTATTTCAACTCATAATCCTTCAGTGTCTTATTGAAGAAATTCATTGCTACTCTAGTACTTATTCATTTTCTTGTGTCAAGATAGAACAACACTTTCATCGACTCTATAATTATAGAGGATAAAATCCTTAGAATAATCTATATTTATGAGTTGGTGAAAAAATTGGCACTTAAGTAATCTCTTTATTTATTTGTTGAAGATCTCAATTCCTTTTTTTTTTTGTCCATTTGAAGACTATATTTTTCTTGAGCATGAGGGTGAGGGCCTTACCAAACGTACAAAGTTAGGGATGAATCTCTAAACAAAATTGATATTTCTGAAAAATGAATACAAGAATTTCTTATAACTGTTAGGGAAAGAACATGGATGGTATAAATGCACTAAAAATCTATGCGATTTCATCCTTTGAGACCACATGGCCCAAAAATTTTCCTTGCGCAATAACAAAGTTACACTTCTTGGGGTTAAAAGACACCCCAAAATCTCAAAAACTTTATCCATATACATCATATGATCCACATTCTACTTTGAGAAGACAATAATATCATCTAGGTAAACTAGGATGAACTCATTTATATATCCTTTAAATTTAATTTCCATGCTCACCTTTGTTGTGCTACATTTGAAAAACTAAACAAAATCTTCTAATATTCATATGTTCACTATTTGGTTGTAAATGTTGTCTTGAATAGATCCTCTTCTTTTTCCATGATATGAATGAAACTAGAATACCCATCCAACATGGAAAATCTTTGTACACTAGCCACCATTTGCATAATTTTCTCCATAAAAGGGATAATGATCCTTGAAGGATTCCTTGTTAAAATATTTGAAATTGACATAGATTTTGATTTCACCATTATTCTTACATATTGAAACAATATTTGCAACCCTAGTAGAGTACTTGATGGGGAATATTATCTTTTACTTAATGAATTTAGACAAGTATTTCCTCATTAGGGGATATATCTTAGGATTTACATGCCTTTTATTTTTCCGATGGGCTCGTTGTTAGGATCTAAGTCAATGGAGTTTTGAGAAATACTTGGATAAAATCCTTTGAAGTATTCATACTCCGATAATAATATTTCATTGTATTTATGACATAAAGAGATGAGGGCCCACTTCTTATCATGTGTGCAATATTTTCCATGTAGCAACTCTTTACTATGCATAATAGTGACTGGTGTGGAGTCTTCTTTCTCTATGCACATATAATTTTCTTCACCCTTGAACCCAATGTCAAAACTGAAAATGTGCTCTAAGGTGACCACCCCTTTAGGAAAATTGTTTTTCTTCAGCTTGATCACCATAGCTATCATGTAATTCAACTTGCATTCTTGAAGAGAACTCATCTTTTTTTGAATGAACTGAAAAAAATTGTGTCATTGTTAAACACTTGTCCGTTGGTTTCATTATTTGTAATAGATGGTATGATCACCATATTTATAGCTTACACAATGCCTCAGATAAAATCCTCAACATGTGATAAATTTGAACCAAGCATGGCCATTTTATCTATCTATTTTTTCATCTTTCTTGGTATTACCTATATATTTCAAGCATCAAATCCCTCTATGAAGTCCCAAACTCTATGTTTATAATACTTTAAAAGATTATTCTTTGTTGTGCACTTTTATTTGACTAGGTGGATAACCAATTTTGTGTCCCTAAAGATCTGCAATGCCTTGACCTTTTTCTTCTCGGTAATAAGAAGGTCATGCGCCAATGCTTCATATTATGCTACATTGTTGGAGCATGTAAATTTCATCCTATGAGCAAAGAATAACTTCTCATTCCTAGGTTAAATGAGAAAAATACTTACACCTATGCCATGAATTTTTTAGATCCATTAAAACAAATGTGCCACGAGTCTAGAAGAATTATCATTTTATTCTTTCTTGAGTGTGTGTGTCATAATAGATTCTTCTTAAAGGATACGATAAATCTTGAAACTAGTCTCAAAATATTTAATGGATTCATCATAAGGATAAAATTCATATTTCTTGTCTACCCATTCATCTAATATCAGATCGGTATAGGGGGAATGGGTTTCTCTATTGAAACAAAGTCTTGTTCTTAGCCTTTTTAGATAAAGCAATTGGCTTGGAGAGGTGAGGGATCATTTTACTCAACATGATATGAAAATATGAGATCAACTTGTATTGTAAATCGGGTCCCATACCTTGTTCTTAGTAACATATGAGACCAATCGAAAGACAAGTAGATACCCACTTTAGTAGTGAAATCTCTTGATATAAAAAGGGGGAAAATGAGGTAATTCAATCATTAAGACATCTTGAGTTATGGTTAGGCTTAGACAATAATGGAGGATTAACTCAAGATTCTTGATGACTTCTAGAGTGGTGAATTTTGATCCATCAAGTTGTAAACCTTTAGACATGGGGGCGTACTCAAGGCCTAAGAAATCAACAAGCTTTCTTTGGCATAACAAAAGTACTAGCCCTTAAATCAATCATATAATTGTGCACAAGATTTTTTCCTACTATCAAAGACATATAGAAAGGTGGGGTTTTGACAAATTTTCTTAATTTCTTCTCGTTTTCCGGTAGATGTTCATAATAGTGTGAGGTATTTGGATAATTGGATCGAGTGCATGGGAGTTATGCCATAGCTTCATGCAATAGCTCACGTTTATATGGAATGGAAAAAGTGTCCCACATTGTGAAATTTACATTTGTATTCTTTGTTTGGTCTAAAATGTTAAATGGAAGGTGAACATATTTGTGCATTTGAGGCACAAAATTCTCTTTTCTTAATTGTTCAAGAGAAAAAAATCTTTGGGTTATGTACAAGATTGACATACCAAACGATTTCACACCACTTCTATAGGAGTCTTACACAAAACCTCACATGCATAATCTTACGTGTCGAACTTCTAATCTAATTTACACTTGAATCGTTCTTTTTGAAGATCACTTTGATGAAAAAATGTAAAGGTTGTGTCTAGAGCTAAGCATATTCTTCTTGTATCTTGTCTTGTCAACAACATGTGTGTGTGTCCTATTTTGTTATTTGTAGCTTGGTTGACTACACAAAATTCTTTGGAAACCAAAGAACATAAGGTTGGCCTCAAAAAACTTTTAAAACTTCTTGATTTTCACATTCACACAAGCTTATGGGTAGCTCACATGTGAAGTAGATTGAATCATGTAATCCTACGTGTGTAAGGTATTAACACATCTATAATGGATATGAGTCATGTTACAAGGAAAACACCACTCTATCTTCTAAACCAAATTATTCTTAACTGGAACAAGTGTTTGACTTGAACCGGAGTTGGAAGAGGTTTCCCGGAGGAATTTTTACAATGGGAGGTGTGCATTAGCACGTCATCTATCATTTTTCTATTTCTACCCATATCACTGATTTAGATATTAATTTCTAAAGGGTTGATGGATTTTGTTATGTACCCTTGATTAAAATTATTATTGAATGCTTACATCATGCTTCTTTTCTAAAGATATGACTTTATTGGACAATTTTCTAATGGCCTTCATTTCTTCATCCTCCTTCTACTACATGGGAGAATAAGATGTGGAGGAAGGGGGTTGACCTCTCTACTCAATAATAGTGGAAATGGAATGTTGAGGTGCTTAGGGAATTTCTAGGAATAAGGGCACATTTGGTCTAGGAGATAAGTTTACTACCCTAATTAGACAAGTGTCATCCCTAATATCTAATGCATATGCCCCAAGAAATATTGTGCCCCATAGATTGGATCATGATAGAAATATAAAAAATTTAAATCCCATATAAATTAAAGGAAATCACCTTCTAGAGTTGATCTTAAAGGAAACCACCTTCTAGAGTTGGTCTTACCAAGGCTGGAATCCTCTCCCATGTTTTCTGAAATCTGAAATTAAAATCTACCATGAGCTCATTGGGAGCTCTCTTGATGGTTTTCAAATGTTCAAGAAAAGAGAGGTTTTTTGCCTTTTCTCCAAAATGATTGCAAAGGGTTGTCCCCAACTAATTAAAATTAGTGATTGATCATGCCACCAAAATTTTGAACCATTGAAAATATCTCCCCTTGAATAAAGAATCTAATAACCTAATAGCCACATGTTATTTAACAATTTAGTGGATAACAAGAACATTGGCAATGTCTTGAATATGGTCTACTTTGGAGTGGTTTGATTTTGCCTTATCGTTTGATTTTCCCTGGTCAAGAAAGGGATACTCTTAAGTTCGAGATGTTGGAATAGGATTTTGGGAATTAAGAGCAACAAGACAAAAACAAAACAAATTAACAAATGGTTTATTTTGTAGATGTGTCATAATGATAGGTATCATAATTCAAGTAGGATATAAGGAAGTTGTGCATGGAGATGGTGTAGAAATTTCATGAAGCGCTGAAGATGAAGATGTGTGTGTGGTTATCCCGAAGCTTATTATTCTTGGAGAAATCTGGAGGTAGTCAAAGGACTCTCTGACAGCTATGCACTTTGTATCGATGTATTCTTCTCATGAAAGGCACTCAGACTATTGAAAACATTAAATTTGAGAGCTACAAGTCACCAAATGTGTTGAAACAAGCCTCTAAAGGATGGAAATCACTAAGTCTCACATTGGAACTTAGAAATGATGAAATTTAAGCTTTCATACTAGGTTTACCATAAACCGTCGATTGAGCTTAAAATTTCACCCATCCCAATCGATCGGATGAACTGGTTTTTGAGGTAAGAAGGGATTATTTCAAATTTGTGGGACCTTGCATTCTTGAGATAAACCTCCAAAGAAGGCCAGCCCCTCTACCTATTTTTAGTACAAAAACTACCCCTATAAAAGGAAATGCATCTCCCTATCACTACTATAAGAATCAAGGGGATCATGGTTAGAAGGAGATGCATTGAAAAATGAATACTAAGCTAAAAGAGGTTATAACACTAGAAAGAGGGGGATGAACAAAACTATATTTAAGATAAAATGAAAGGGAAATGTTTGCAAAGAGGATAACACACGTATCATATTTTAAAACACATTTTCACATTCCTTTTCATGGAGTACGATGGAAAAGGTATCTGCAAGGGACTTGAGAATGCGAAACAAATAAAAATGCAAAAGAGATATAAGAAGAAGCAATAAAAATTAGCCAAGTCAAGGAATATCCACAAAAAAAAATTTATTGCTTCTAGAAAATGCACATTCTATTACAATGGAAGATGAGGCCAATATCCACATGTAAGAGCCCGGATCTAAAGGCCTTCAACTCAAATGGTAAGGAGTAGAACTCTTAGAAAACTAAAGGGGTCCAACCTTTTACAATGATATTTTCTCTTACATTTATAAAAGAGGGAAAGAAAGGGGAAACTTTGATTTGAAATTTAACCACCAATAACAAGCATTTATTTCCTAAAAACCCACCTGTAAATCTATCGATGCGCCTCCCCATGTCTGTTTGGCTTGTAGAAGAAGGAAGGAGGTGAGATTTGAATAAAATCTAGTGGTTGAATCTACTAGACCTATGCATTAATGGTTGGAATGTGTTTCCATACTTATCACCTACCAAATCCCACAAAAATCTGATTTTTAGTGGTTCATCATGTAACCCACATCAACAAATTTCCAATAAGACTAAAAGCACATGGATATGATCCTTCTAGAAAAATTTATGATGTTCTAAAATATACCATACAAAATAAACATGTAAGACACATGGCACACAGTAGTTAGCTAAAGGATCAACCAACTATTCATTTTTTTGTCATTTTTTCCATGTGTAGAACAATGGTTCATTCCAAGGATTCAACACCCATTTTTCCATCTTTGATAGGTTGTGTGTGGAACACTCAAGTCTAATAGTTTGTGACCTAACATAGTGACTCGGCATGAAAGAATTCACAAGGTGCGTGTGAAATCAATCAGCATGAAAGGTGTGTGCAAGAGAAAAAGATTGTGCATATCTATAAAAATATGTAAGTATGCAAGCAGGGCATGAATATTCAAATTAGAAGCGTGTGATGGCAAGAAAGAATGAGCATGGAGTAAGCTAGGAAGGAAGCACACAACACACAAAAATGAGATCAAGATGCACCAGGGAAGAATGTAATATAAATAGGTAGAGTAACCGGCCTTCTCTAGAGTTCTTTCTCAAGCACGCAAGATCCCACAACTTGAGACAATCCCATGTTTCCTCAACAACCCAATTCATCCCGATCTAGGATATGTGTATTTTGAGCTCAAACAGACTAAAGTGCATCATTGGGTAATGACTACAATATGTAGAGATATAGTGCAAATGTGTGTAATGAATAAGACAAAAAGTTTGTAGTAGATTCTACGAGAGGAAGATTTTGTTTGAAAAATGTGCAGTGTGTAATGTGTGGTGTGTAGTGTGACTAAGAAATGTTATAGGTATGCATGATGAATGTGTCTAGTGTAAATGTGTGAAGATGTGTGGTGTTTATAGTGTTTAGTGTTTAAGGCTTGTGTGTATAGGATTCCCTCAATAATAATGTTTGAACTAAAGCATAAGAGTTCATCATAAGGAAATGATGATACTAAGAGTCTCATCAAGATGCGCATGTAATATGTGAAATTTTAGATGTGGAGTGATAAGAATATAATAAGGTGATTAATGTTAGGGGGAAGTTATGATGGCCCCAAAGTATGTAAGTGATGGACATCTAGTCAAAATACACTAAGTGGATCAATGTAGGGAGTAGTTTCCTTAACAAAAGTGATGGGATGTTGAGGTGGTAAAGATGTGTGACCATCATCAAAATCAGAGTCAACCACATTGTTAGGATTGAAATGAAATGGTTCATTGACATCGTAAGCTTCATCCAGGTTCTATTCATCAACATAGGCATTTTCTAGAGCACCGTGGCAGAATTATAAGTTTAATTATAGGTATAGACACTTGTAGTTTGGTCAAAAAACTATTATTCCTAATAGTGCACTAAATTTTCTCCTCCTCACAAATTGACGACATACCGATAGTTAGACCTATCTAACTCCCCTTTTTATGACACTTTTTTGGTCGTATTCCTCTTATAAGTCCATTAAATAGGCTAATATAGCCTCTTATTGGCTAAATCCTCTTCTTATTCCCCTCTAGACCATTTTTATTAGCTTCCTAAAGTATCAATCCATTCCATTGGATTAGTTGATCCTCTCACAATTATTTCAAAACCCTAATTTCTCTCTAAAACAAGATTAACTATCCTAACCTAGGCTAGCTAGTCCTAACCATGGCCAACCTCTTCTAAACCTAGTTAAATCTTATTTTGACATGCTAAAAGTTCTTTTTGGGCTTTTCATTTGTCCCACATGCACTCCAAATCTCTAACTTTTCCAAATGGAAAACTATAAATAGCCTATTACCCCCTCTCATTTCTAAGAACACTTCTTCCCTCTAACATAAACTATAGTAATATTGCTAGGATTAAGAGTTTATTTCATTTATTGAGTTATTTTCTTTACCATTGCAACACATACAAGCATAGAGTAAATGGGAAGAACCATTGGCCTTGAAGCCATTAATGGTGAGCTCCCATTCTCTTAAGCCCAAATTGATTCCTTAGATCCTTATTAGGCTCATTTACTTAAGCTTTCAAGAATATAGGGTAGTTATATTTGTTGGTTTGCTTGTTTACTTCATTATTAATGCATGCAAAGTAGGAATCCTTGTTCATTTCTTATTTGATGGTTCATTGATTGGTTATGCACAAATATTTGGGGTTTATTAGGTATTCTTACCCCATTTCCATAGCTTTTGAAACCTTTATTTGAACACATTTTGCACGCCAGGTGGGACACTCACCATTGTTCTTTAGGGTCCTTTTTCAAGATTTTTAATTCCACTTTCATGTTTTCTAGGAGAAACAATTTGTTATTTAAATAATTTCATTTTTAAAGTGATCTAAATCATCCTTATTCATATATTTTTGTGGGTTTGAGCTGAAAATAGGATTCTTTAACTAACCTTTAACCTGTTTACTTGTCAAAAAAATTCATTTCCGTGACTTTTCCAGGTTTTTCATGGGGTACGCGTATAGGTTTCCTGGAAGGGAACATCTTTGTTGAAATCTTGGCATAGGCGTTGAGTTGGCCACACACCCATTTGATCATACTACTTATTAACAATTCATTTAGAATGGGTTGCATCTTCGTTGAACCATAGGCATATATGTGGACTGGTGAGCGTACCTATCACTCTAAACACGTTGATGTATACTAGCTTACTATCTAAACTCTATCATTTTAACCCACAAGTGTATCCATAGAACTATAGGCATATCTATACACTATTGGGCATCCCCGTGTCTCTCAATGCACCGGTGTCTTCCGTCACACTATATTTTTTAATTTATTTTACTTACAGTATATCCATTAGGTCGAGATCGTCTCGCATTGAAAACCTAGTGCACCTTTCTGGTAGGCCCGCTTAGGTGTTGGGGCCCACTATCATAAAACCATACCATGCATACATGTTGGTTGGGGTGTGTATCCATTGGCTAGGCACGTAGGTGTCATTTCGTTCGTACACACAGTGTCTCAAGTTAAAATTTGAAATTTATTTCCCTGAGCTATAAGATCATTTTTTAAAATTTTAGAGGTTTTCAAAGTCTAATAAAGTGAGTGCAGGGTGTTGTTTAGTTTTTTAAAACTAGCATAGCTTAAGTGTTTTCGTTTCATAACTAGAACATGGTTTTGAAGTGTGTATGCTCTCTCCTTGCACCTTCTAGGTGATCTTGGAGATCAAAATCACTTCTATAACCTTTTGTCACATCTAAAAACACTTGTTTTATACTTCTAAAAAGGGTAAAATACTTTCCATATAATTTTTTTAGTGGAATTTTCACATTGTGTATGCTCTTCCTTCTTGCCTTTTGGTGATCTTAGGAATCAAGAACAACGTGTAAATTCCATTTCTTGATATCATTATTCTATGGAAAAATACTAACTCGGTGCATACAGGTCCTAACGTTTATCAAAGGAAGACACCAAGATAAAAAAAAACCTTCTAATCCACGTGTTCTCATAAGAGTTGGCAAACGATGTGCTACTTAAAACCACATTAAGTTAATCAAGATTAAAAACACACCATTTCCCTTCACATTGTATTGTAGGTTTCAAAAAGGGTATGTCCCTATCCTCTTAAATGGAACCCTAAAGTAATCCACCAATGAGTAACCTCATGGATGAAATAGGAAGCACTTTGCTTACCCATTTGACTAGTTTTTCATCGTGAGTTAGAGTCAAATTTTTCCTTATCCGGGACCCCAGGTGATGGTACAACTAAATACACTAGTTGCTAATTGTATTAGAAGGGGTAAAGTAAATCCTAGATACTCCATAATAAGTCAGTGTGACTCTTTGCATAAAAATAGAGCTCGATCTTAGATAACTTATGACACCTAGTTAAGAGATCTTATTAGGGAAGTCATTTTATCTTGGAGCCCACTTTCTTTAGTCCATCGTCGTGTCAAGCCATCATGAAGTGACGACTCACTTGGAGTTTGAATGTTATTTTTGAACAAGGTAAAGAGCCCATGTAAGTTTGAGCTAAGTTTCTTTCATCACGGAATTAAACAATGTCCCACTTAGCTCGGTTCATTCTTATCTTCAAACGAGGTGAAAATCTTCCCGTGTGCTTACTTTACTTTTATCTATACCCTTGCATTCTCATCACCCATTTTTCGGGTGAGAAGGAAGCATACATTGCATGTTTTATCAAAGATAGTACTCATCACTTTTTTCTCTGTTTAGGCTCATCCATGTTTGTGGCTAGGTTTTTAAATGTGTAAAGTGTGTAGGTACACTTTTGTATATTTAACAGTTCTTTGATCTTGATTCCAAGATCATCTTCACTAGTGCGATTTCATTTCATCATTTATGTCTCCTTATTTTGATAGTTTTTTTCTCACATTCTAGTCACACAGGTCTTTGTACTTGTGTCGTGTTTTCAATTTCTTTAGAACTTGATATAAGTCCCTTTATTGTGCGGTTACGCTGCTCACACAACTAAAAACTTATTGCTATACTCATACTTCATTTTAGTTCTTACATCATCTAAGCCTTTTTTAGGGTGTTAATATTGCCTTATATATACCGAAATAATGTCATCTTGATACTAACACCTTGCTTACTCATTTAATGTATCAAGATAGTATTGTTATGTTATACATACTCGCAACTTCCATTTTTAGAAAACTTAGCTTTCATCTGCATTCAAACTAGTATTAGTATACCTTGTCGAGAGATTGCATCAATACCACTTTAATATTTAGGCCTTGTTATAAATCTAAATCGACCTACATATTGATATGATATTGTCACTATTTTCTTTGGACCCTTCACCAGAATCATAGTTAGGGCATAGCTTAGCAAAAACAAAATGACAATTTGAGTGATTGTTGCATTTGAGTGTTCATATGAGTGTTCTTTGAATCATAAAAAAAAACATAGAAATCTTAATAACAATTGAATAACATTACTTCTAGAACACACTAGGTTATTTCAAAATCACATCGATAGAGTTACACAAAACTTAGAAATATTTTAGAAAAGATCTAGTATCATTTTAACTAGTAATGCCTAGAATCATGAAGATGGCATCCAAAACAAATGATCGTGACTTAGGAGAAAATCCTTTTGAATCGTTCCCATTTAGCATAAACATCTTAGTACCTCTATTTTCACAAGTTAAAGACATAAAGCCATTGATTGATCATAGCGGAGAGGAGTCTGACTCTTCTGAAGAAAAACACCAATTAGACCTAGGTCACTTTGATGAACTCCTTTAGTACAACAGGGATCAAGTACTTACAAGACTCCTAGAACTAGGGTTAAGCTTCCAAAATAACGTGAAGCGGAAACTAAGGTCATTAATCATAAAATATAAGAATTAAGATCCTTCTTAGATATAAATAACCCTTTGATGTAGGGTACACTTCTACTTTTAGGAAACATCATAACACCATTAAGGGGACCCATCCAAGCCACTTGGTGATCCATGGAGACCTTATTACAAATCTTCACGTAAAGTGAAGATTGAGCACAAATCCTCACCACCTCCCAAGTCCAATGAGGAAGAGGATCCGTTAATTGAAGAAGATATCCTTCAAAACAATATGTTGAAACCGAGCCAATAATTAGCAAACTTAGGCCCTTCAAATAGGGATGTATACAAAGACAAACTCAAAATGAAATCTAGCAAGTTCTACTTTGATCTGTATAGTGACATGACTTTTAAAGTGGCGAAGGCATAAAGAAAATGTCACCTACCAAAGAAAAAATCATTGAATGGGAATTACAATCAATGAAAGACATGCTTACTACACTACAAGAGGGAAATGTAGGACATAGTAGGAAATATGTTTATGAAGAACTATGCCCTTACCCCTTTGATAAGAACATGTTACGACAGACCTTCCCAAAACATTTTACCATTCCTAAATTTGATAAATATAAGTGCAAGGGTGATCCTCGTGATCACATAAAAGAATTTTATATGGATTTCCAAGAGGTTGCATACAACGATAAATTCTTAATACGACTCTTCCCTCGTAGCCTAGGGGTACTAGAATTGGAATGGTTCTTTAGTAGAAAAATTGTACATAATTACTCTTATAACATGAAAAATTACATCACAATGAATGAACCTTGTAATTCAAAACAAAATCCCAATGAGACCTTTGTGAGATTTTTACAATGATGGCAAGGGTTGGCAAGTCTTTTCCATTGTGCCTTGCTAGAAAAGCAGTGGTAAGAATATTTGTCCCCAACTTGAACCCAGAGATAGCTTTCCATTTAGAAATGCATAATGGCTATAAACTTAAATAATTTATAGAGAAGGGAATTCAAATCGAGAAGGCCCTCATCATAAAGGGAACACTTAAACCGGTTATCAAAGACAAACATGAAGAAAAATCCTTAGATAAACTGAAATTTTTCAACAAAAAAAACATGTTGTTAGAGATGGCATTATGGATTCCAAAAGAGTCCAAGTCCTGTAGACTATTCCACTTTTAAATCTCTCATAAGGACTAAGTCCCAAGGAACCTACCAAACATGATTTCACACCATTAACATAATATCTATCAACCATACTGAAATAGTTATATAACATAAACATGGTGGAGTACCCAACCATGATGGTACCATACCTAGAAAATGCTCCAAAACCTATTTGGTTCAAATAACATGAGTACTGTGACTTCCACCACGTTAAAGGGCACAAGATAGATAGGTGTTTGAGACTACGCCATTACATACAAGACCTCATTGAAGAGGGAAAGATTGCTATATATTCTCCCCTTGACTCAGAACAAGGTCCAAATGAGAAAATGGGTATCTTTAAAAGATCTTTCCTAACCATGCAGATAAAAATAAAAGGAATCCAGATCTTAGACAAACTTCCAATGACTATAGGATTTCCACTTATATTTATCCCACTAATGATAGTCCCTTCGATTCTTCCATAAGATGTATTCATTCATCTAATAAACAAGTCAATACTATTTGGATATTAGAAAATATTTGTGCAGTAGGGACAAGGTGCACTCATTTAATCATACCAGATCCCCTACCTATCCCCTAGGAAGGTCAGTACAATTTGATAGACCAATTAGAGAAAACACTTACTAGGATATCCATTTTAGATCTCATCAAAATATCTACTACCCATAAAAACATATTGTATAAAATGCTACGAGTTTGAGAGTCTCCATCAAGTAGATTTCGTGCACCTTGAAGCCATGATCACACACCTTGACTCCAATGATCATATCACTTTTGATCATGCTGCAATCTCATGTAACGACCCAGAGCACAACTTACCCTTATACCTAGAAGTTGTTTTTACCCATCAAAAAATTAAGAGAGTACTTGTGGAAGTTAGATCTAGTCTAAAAATTTGTACTTTAAAGCTGGTTAAGCAGCTAGGCCACTAAGAAGTGGATCTAGGTGCCAAAAATATTACAATCATGGCCTATGATAATGAGGAGTGAGAGTCAATAGGAACTATAGTAATTCTAATGGAATTAGGGCTGACTTTTCATGATACAATGTTCCATGTCCTTGACTTGGATCTACCATACAACATGCTCTTAGGACACCCATGGATCCATTCAATGTAGGACATTCCTTCAAATTTTCATCAATGTACCAAGATGTGCCATAAAGGACAGATAATCACCATTCAGGGCGATCTAGATCCATTTACACATTGTAGATCCTTGCATAGTTTCTCTCGTGTAGGTTATGAATGCACCTCTGTAGACATTGTTGTTCCTTTACAAATAGAGGCTATCAAGAACATGTGGATCGATATTCACTCACTCTTTGCAAACAAGACTTTCCTTTTTTGGTCAAAACTTTCGCATCATGTGAAGCAATGGCAGAAAAATATGGCCCAGGTGATCCATTCACCCTTGAGAAAGCTTTATTAATATCAGATTTATCAGTGTCACCCAAGACACATGGTAAATCTTATTTTCAATTCAAAAGCAGTCATGAACAATGCCCTAAACCATTAGATAATTTCATTCCCAGTGGTTTCTTTTCTAAGGAAAAGATGTTAGGGGATCCTACTAATAGAGTGTTAGAAGTTACCATTGCTTCATGCCATCAAGCAACCTAATATACAAAGGCACTACATGATGTTTGTCATGGGTTACAATGGGCTAGGATGTGGTATCAATACACAAGAGGCAATTAGAACCCATTCCTATCCCTCGCTTCAAATCAAATAAACATGGTTTTGGAATTTGACCTCATGACGATCCACGCTTTGAGATTGAAACCACTTCTTCTAAACATGAGATCGATTCATCTCATTCTGATATCGATATGGGTTCCCAATGTAGCCTCTATGAGGATCTTACCTCAACTAACCTATTCCTTGATTCAGCTTGTCCTTACCTTGTTCGATCCAAACCTCAAAACAATTACCAAGTAGACCTTGTATATCCCCAACCTATAGATTGGGATCAACAATTTCATGTGCCAATTGACTTCTTTGAGAATGATGAGGCATTTGAAAAATTCATGGGACTCAATGATTCTATTTTGGTTGGGGATCATAAGAAAGGCTTTGAAATCTAGCTAGACACATTTGTGTACTTTGGATAAGTAGAAAAGATGTTTTGATGCTTGAATAAGAATGTCACAAAAAGAGAAAAAAATACTTGAGAGAAACCTTGTGCAAGGAATAAACACAAGTCTTATAGTGAAAACTCTTTGAAGAACTCGTAGAAGAATATAACAAAGAACTTATGGATAAAATGAGCTATGCATTCAAGGATGATGATAAGCTACCTAAGGAGGTTAACTTTACTCTTCCTCCGATCCTACCCGGATGGAGAATGCTTTTGAGATGTTTGTGGAAGAAACCATTAGTGTCAACATTGGCTTGGAAGAGGAACCTAGAATGGTAAATTGGGAGCTTCACTCTTAGCTCAAGAGTAAAAGGTTTTTGTAGAGTTATTAAGAGAATATGCAGATATATTTACATGGTCTTATGTTGATATGTTTGGGTTAGACCCAGACTTAATCATGCACAACCTCATTGTGTACCCAGAGATGCTAAAATAATCAAGAAAAATTTGATAAATATACACCTTATAGTTGTGATCATTGTCAAGGAAGAGCTGGAGAAATTATTAGCTATTGATTTCATTAAGCCCATCGACTATTCAGAGTGGATATCTAATATAGTCCCTATTCATAAGAAACCTATTAGCATAAGAATCAACATTGATTTTCATGATATCAATAAACCATGTCCTAAGAATGATTTCCCCTTTCCTAAAATTGATATCATCATTGATTCCAATGCTAGTTATGAAATGTTGTCCTTAATGGATGGCTTTTCAGGTTATAACCAGATTTGGATTGCAAAAGAGAACCAATATAAAATGACTTTCATCACTCCTTGGGGAATGTTTTGTTACAAGGTCATGCCTTTCGGACTCAAGAATGTCGTGGCTACCTATTAGCATGCAATGACTTTCATCTTCCATGACATGATGAATGACATCATGGAATATTGTGTTAATCACATCCTAACCAAATCCAAAAGTAGAGGAGAGAACCCCAAGTGCTTAGGTGTGTTTTTCAGTGTCTTAGGGATTATAAGGTGTGCTTGAATGCCAAGAAGTGTGTTCTTTGGCATTTTTTAAGAAAAATCCTAGGTTTCATTGTCTCATGGAGAGGGATAGAAGTGGACCTTGCAAAGGTTACAATTATCATATAAATTCCCCCACCTACTTCTCTCAAACAACTAAGGAGTTTACAAGGAAAAATTCAAGCAATCTATGACTTTATTTCACAACTTGTGGATAAGTGCCACCCATTTAAATGCATCTACTTAAGAAGGATGTTTCATTCAACTGGGGACTAGATTGTCAAAAGGAATTTACATTACTAAAACAATACCTTGTTAACCCACCTATACTCATGCCACCTACCCCAGGAGAACCTCTCCTCTTATACATCTCTGCTACCCAATTTGTTATTGGTGCACTACTTGACAAATATGACCTAGACCATAAACAAAGGGAGGTTTATTACCTCAGTCAAACTTTGATTTCCTACAAGTTGAATTGCCCACAGATTGAAAAGGCATGTTTAATAGTCATCTTCACCTTTTAGAAACTTTTCCACTATATCCTTAACAATAAAACCAAACTAATATCCAAAGTTGACCCTCTCAAGTACCTTTTATCCAAACCCTCCCTTATAGGATGAATGGTTAATTGGATCATTCTCCTAAGAGAATTTGATATTGAATTTTTAAATCAAAATTCTTAAAGGGAAAAGTAGTGGATGATCGGTTAGCGTAAGCTCCTCTACTAGGAATGGAACCTTTGTGTCTTGACCTACCAGATGCATCCATGATGTATGTAGAAGAATATTTAGAATGGAAATTCCATTTTGATGGATCATTTACCTTCCACGGATCAAGGGAAGGAGTAGTTCTCATCACTCCCATGGGTGAGTTTATCCCAAGAGCATTCCATTTGTGATTCCCTAAACTAATAAAATTATAGAGTATGAGGAACTCATTACTGGCCTCAATTTGGCTATCACTTGGAATATCAGACAACTACGAGTCATTGGAGACTCCCAACTCATTATTAAGCAAGTTAATGATGAATATAAAGTTAAAGATGAGAAACTTGTTCCATACAAAAATTAGTTGAAACCTTGAAAAATTATTTTACGTAGATCATATTTGAGAAAAATCCAAGGTCGTATAATAGATCAACAGATGTTATGGCTATAATTTGATCTCTCTTGTGAATTCCACCTCGGGAGAGAAAAATGCTTTTCTTTGTAGAGTATTTAAAAATACCCACATTCGACATGCTAGAATCTTGTTTGGCATGTGAAATTATTGGACCATTCTCCCTTTGTATGACCCTATTTTTAGATACTTACCAAATGGAATATTTCCCGAGACATTACCCATTCTCGAGAAGAAATACCTTATCCTCCGTATAGCCTTCTATACCCTCCTAGAAGGAACCCTTTATCGTCATGGCTACTGACAAGAATATGATTCATTTTTTGACATACTTGATTCAATCCATGCTATTAAGGAAGTACATGGTGGTATTTCTAGAGCACACAATAGTTATATGATCTTGGCTAAAAATCTCTTAAGGGTAGGTTATTATTATCACACCATGGAAGCGGATCTATTGTAATTTAGTCAAAAATGTGAGCTATGCCAAAAGTATGGGAACTTGATACATGCATCAGCACAGGATTTATAGCCTATTGCAACACCTTGGCCATTTTCTAAATGGGGCTTGAATCTCATAGGGAATCTCCATCCTTCTTCTTCAGATCCCCACACCCACATTATCACTACCATCGAGTATTTTACTAAATGGGTAGAGGTTTTACCTCATACTTACATCACCATTGCATAAATTTCCAAATTCATCATGAGCCATCTCATATGTCATTATGGTATCCCTTCTACCATTGTCACTGATAATGGTAAATCCTTTTAAAAAATGGTTAAGACATTGTGTCAACGTTTCCATATTCAACTCAAGTGGTCTAACCCTATTACCCCCAAGGTAATGGACAAGATGAATGTACCACTAAAACCCTTGTATGAATCATGGAGAAAATGGTAAGTAAGATTGGCCATAATTGGCACCTACATATACATCCTTCACTCTGGCCTATCGAACTTCCATCTACACTCCTACCGGTGTGACCCCATATTCCCTATTTTATGGCACTAAAGCCATCATACCCTTAGAAGTGGAGTGTCCCTCCCTAAAATATCTCTCCAGGATTATCTTTATAAATATGAAGACTATAGAGTAGCTCAACTAGTAGATCTAGAACTGTTGGATGAGAAGTAGATAAGATCGCTTAATCACCTCAAGGTCTACAAGAACAAAGTATCAAGAGGATATAAAAAATGAATCATTCATCATGAATTTTATGTAGGTGATCTAGTGCTGAAATAAAATAAGAATAATACCATCAAAGACAAAGAAAATAAAGGTAAGTTTGAGGCCAATTGGCTAGGGCCTTATGTGGTGATTGCTAAATATGGGTCAAGAGCTTATAAACTAGCATATTCGGATAGTGAAGAGCTTCAAACCAATGAACACTATGCATCTCAAGTGGTTTTACACTTAAAAATAATGATAATAACAAATACGAACCAAAAGTATAAAAACAAAGAAAAAACAAGAAAAACATGAAAAATTTGAGAAAATAGTAAAGAAAAATAGGTCGTCCATATGTGAAAACCACACAATTGTGGTGTAGTGGGTAGGTATTTGGGTGAAAATTGGGTTTCGGAACTCAAGGAGGATTTTTCAGTCACAAGTCACTCTTGTAGAAGGATGGGAAATCCTCACTACTTTCTAGGGATAACTTCCTTTGCTAGGTCTAGGAACCCTACAAAATCTGTCTTCATTGAGCCGTGATCTCGCTTATTTAATATTATATCTACATGAAGGATGTGCCTTTTAATATTCCCATCTAACTTTGGGGGCACCTTCACATTCCACTATCTTATACATACACGCATGAAATTTTGCCTGTTATATATTCCCACATCACACCGGGGCATCCGCGCTTCTTTGTCCTTGCACATTATTTTCAGAACATGACCTTAGAAAAAAAACATTTAGAAAAGGATACATAAAATCAAAAACATTCCAAAAACCTCCCTTCTAGGGACAAAGCTACACCAACTGTGCACTCAAAAACATATCCCTTAGGATAACCCAGAAACATTAGAAAATATATATCAATGTTGTTCTACAAAAACAAAGTAGTATTTAGATTTACTTTTAGTTGTTGGTTTGTATAGTATTGATGTGTTGAGCTTCTCAAAGATAGTTTGTTTGCTTACCATAGATTGAATCTTGTTTAATTTAATTGTGTATTGCATTGAATTCATTTTTCTTGTATAATATTGGTATGTTTACATCGTTTTTGCATGCATCTATTGGGATTCATTTTACTTACTTAGATTGAATGTCAATTTAATCTATTAATTAGAAGAAGTATGTATTCATTTTTGCATTTGGTTTTGTTGTTTTGTATATACATGTGTTTAGCTTTCTTAACATTTTCTTGTGTGTTTTTTTATTGCACATATGTTTTTATCACATCTATCATCTACCATTCATCACATATAAACATCATCTGATACATCATATATACAAAAATGCTAAGTTTTACATCATGCATGTATACTAAGCTAATCATCACATATCATATCATAAAATGTGGGCAAGAGGGATTGCGCATAATTAAAAATCTATCCCCCACACCAATATCATCTAGTATCATCCCAAGTGCTATAATAGAAATCATAAACATCCCATAAATTCAAAAATATGATACAATTTGTAGATAGACCATCAATGCAAAAACATGAAACATAAACATCTCTAAAGCTAAAGTATGTCACATACATAAAAGAAAGGGAGAACATACATCATGATACAATCATCTACAGAACATAAACCATCACCATAGGAGCATATCAAAGAAATATACAACAACTAAATCATCAAATATACGTATAATACATGTATAAATGTCTATCTCAAAATCGGTATACATCATCGATACAATATGCCATCTAAAAGGGGCATGCATAAAAACTCATCCTTCATCAAGATGCATCATCAAAAAAATGGTAAATGAATATGTACATCAATAAAAATCAACCTTTATAAGACGCATGTATACATATGATACATCTGTATAAAATTAAAATGGAGGAATCAACCATAGCTCTCGCCCTCTCCAAGGCTCTCGGGTCCATTTCTTGGGGACATAAAAGTGGTGGTTGTGATGGGCCTACTCCAGGGGTACCACCATGTTGTCCAAATATCGGTTGTACGACTATTTGAAAAATGATCTAGCCGATCGACTCGACATTGTGTATCATGATCTAGAACCTATCCCGATCACATCCAAAATTTGTCCCATGAGCCCACACCCAATGGGAAGGTGACACATGTCCAGCAGGTGGCGGGGTCACTTAAAATTTTTCTTCAATTTTTGAAAAATTCTCAATGTCAATTTTGGCCCTCAAGCCTACCTCTAATAAGAAATGGACATGTGTCCAGAGAGTCAGCATGGAGAGGTGAATAGTTGGAAATTTTTTGCTTCTTGAATTCAAAATGCCAAAGAAAAATTTCAATCTCGAGGCCCGCATCGAATAGGGAAGTGACACGTAAGCGGGGATAAAATCGAGGGCGAGATTTGGAGAAATTTGAAGTTTTTTAACTTTAAAGGGTAAAAAGGAAAATTTTGGCTCAAGATCCCGTGACAAATTAAAAGTGGACACGTGTCCCGGATTTGGTGGAGATGAGGAGCGTAGAGGAAAATGAAATTTTTATAATTTTGGCAAAAATCTCAAAACCAAAAACTTGTTCATGGCCCCACCGGAAAAAGTTGAAGGTGTCCCCCACATCCAATCAGGGGGTGACACGTGGCACATTTCAAAGGGTGAAAAGGAGAGTGCGAGCCCATAGAGGTTTTTGTGCTCGTGAAAGGTTGAAGGCAGAATGGAAGGGATGGCTCCGCATCCAATGGGACAATGGACATGGCAGAAGGAGCAGCGGGTGTTCGGGCCCACAGAGAATTTTGAGAAAATTTTCCTTTTCTCAAAAAGTGGCAAAATTCATCAAATTAGCCCACAGTTTTGGTGGGGCCCACGTGAGGACATGTGGCGCGTCCAGGGGGCATGCGGGAAAATTTTCAAAATTTTCCCGAAGTCAAAAAGGTTTGAAATGCATTTTTGGAGGCAAAGGCCTAGTCCAATGGTATTTGGACACGTGTCCCACCCCATCCAAAGACAAAAAGGAGAATATTCAAGATCTCATCTGACATGTGGAGGGCAGAATTTTAAAGTTGATTTTAATCAATGGCAACTGTGTAATTTCATTTTTGGGTGCCATGGAAGCTCCAAGAAGTGTGGAATCATCATTTTTGCACCAAATCACATGAAATTTTATATGAAATCACATCCCCTCGACCTTTGGGATGCAATGGCATCATTTATTTGAGCTAATCCAGTGCCATGTAGTGTTTTTCGTGAAATTTTTTTCTCTACCCATGTAAAAACGTGAAAGGTAAAAAATGAAAATTTGCAGAGTTAAAATGATGACAGAAAAAGGTATAAAATGATTGCAAATGCATGTTGGCATGTCTGGAAAGCCAAAACGTGACCCTAAGATGGATAAGGATCTAAATTCATGCAATATTTTAAAATATTTGTGCATCCCTGGCAATATGCGAGCTATTTTATAGTTTGATGTCATTTTCATGAAATGGATAAGAGTTGTGTAACAAATTTGATCCCTTGAGCATATTCTTTGCTTGGGATGTAAGGATCCAGGCTGGCAGGAGGTATATGATGCATTTTTGAGGCATTTTCTAAGGTATGTTGAGAATTTTGGAGAGGAGAGAATAATTTTCATGTGGAAAAGCCGGAAGAAGTCCATTTCTTTTGGAGAGACCGCCCGAGAGCCATTTTGGTTCCTGTTTGCATCGAATGTTCATCATGTTGAGTTGGTTTTAGTCAGTAAAGCCATCAAAAGCTTTGAGATTGTCTAAATAACATTCCCTTGCTGATACATCTCATCAAATTCTCGGATTAATCGGTTTTATATCTTGGAAAATCTTGCATGCACTTATATTTCAAGTATGTTTTCAATTTGTGTTTCATGCTCATGTTGCA